>OW026523.1:122252288-122852288 GCA_932274085.1 Protocalliphora azurea | reverse complement strand
AAAATTTAAACTCAATTACCTCTCTCTTACAATTAATGGGGAACATCCTGAAATCCTGCTTCAAAGCCTTAAGACGATTTCTTTTTTTTTTTTTTTTTTTTTGAAACTTCTAAAATATTTGTCTAATCTGCCTGCAAAATTGAAACTCAATTACCTCTCTGTGAATTAATTGCTTTACGAATGCACTTTTAAATAAGCAATTTACTTTTACACTATTGACTTTAAATGGGATTCAGTTAGCCTTCATTAATATTAATATGCCTTCATTCAATAGTTTAGTTGAAAATTAAAATAATGGTGTGGATTAGGTATCTTTTTGGTCTAAAGACTAAATACTTTGCCTCTCATTGGGAATTGAAATATTGTACATGCAGCTTAAGAAAACAGAACTGAAATTATGGACCTACATAGAGCATTTAAGTAAATATGAATCGAGTTTCCGTACAAACTATTTTTTAAAGACATTACTTGAGTGGCTAATCATATCATCATGCATCATAAAATTATTTCAACCATTGACTCTTTTTTATTTTATAATCTGAAAAAATGTAATACTTATATTTAGTACTTCATAATGCGATGTTTTATCAAATTTTCGAAATTTAAAAATATTCCAATATCTCTACAAAATTTCTATTTCTTAACAAAATTCCAATTTCTCAACAAAAATTTCGAAATTTAACAAAAATAGATTTTTGTTCACAAATGTATTATTTAGAAATGTTTCTTCTTAAATATTTTAAACAACATAAAAAATTTGTTTTTATTATAATCATAAAAATATTCGTAAAAGGTTAGTGCTCCTATCAAAGCATTGCACATAAATAAGCCTCTTCTGCCTTATTTCTAAAAAGTGCATTAAGTTAACGGAATAAAGGGTAAATTGTAAGCGAGTTAATTCTGGTAATCATTCTAATAAAAAAACATGTTTCCAAACTATCTTCGCTTAGTTTTTAAGATTATAAAACGAACGCTTTATTTTAAAAATATATGCTTCCGAGTGGGAACTCGATACATTAAATTCATGCCTTCCGTTAAGAAGTGGGTAAGATTAGCACATTTCAAAAAGCACAGAGCGTTCCGTTTCCACTTACTGGGAGCTTTCTTCAGAAGGTCTCAAAAAAATCGTAATTTTTTATGAAAAGTATATTAAAAGTTTGTTTGCTAAAATTTTGGTAAATAAAAAGACTTTTTATTTCACCATTAGAAAATATTTTTGATATTTTTTGCAAAAAATGTAAACAATTCCACACTTTTGCTTCTTTTAAGAGTAAAATATTAAAAAAATATTTGCAGTAAGTTTGGTCTATCTAATATATTAATTAAACAATTTTATTTTTTTTTTTTCAGTTTTCTAAGTACATTTCTCAACGATTTTTATTACTCATTCAACGATGTCCAGTGCCAAATAAAACTATTTATTTCCTTAAGAGTTTATGTTTTTGGTAAATCGAAATGTCAAATGCAACCAACACTTTTGCGCAAAATGAATTAAATTCTCTAACTTATATTTCTAACATCAAAAAAATTATTGACATAGTTGTAAAATTCAACTATGAGTTTTCAACATTGTAAAATCTCCCTACAACAAATAGCTATCAATTAACACTTGTTGCTTAACAACTTATGCTTTTCAACACAGTGTTGCCAGAATTTTTTCAGAAAAAAGTGGTAAATGACATAGAAAAGTGCAATTTCCCACAAAAAAATGTTAAAATTTAAATTTTATTGTAACAATAAAAGTATTTGTTATTTATGCTGTTTTTCAATCTATTAAATTTGTTTGGGCAACTACAAATCAATTCAGAATCATTTTCTATCCTCGTAGGTCCATCCATGTAAGAATACCTATCAAAATTATTGTTGTAATTTAGGGACAACTTGATACATTTTAAGCCCACCATAATTTTTAGACCACAGCTCAATTATTTTATAGGATATTATGTCTTATTAAAAATTTTGTGTAACATATTTTTATTACTCCAAAAAATCATGTTTGCTAGAACATATTTCATAAATTCAAAATAATATGAATATACAGGAAAGTGTTATAGATATTGAAATGATTGTTTAATACTTAATTGAGAGTATAAAAACACAAATTTTAAACAAATCTATATAATTTTATCACAAAAAGGGCTCATGTGTCTAAATTTTAGGTTCTTCCAAATGTTTTTATACATTTTTAAAACTTATTTTTCTATCTTAAACTTACCTTAATGTGTTATATGTATTTGATTTAACACATTGAGCTATTTATTAAAAATGTTTTAGATCAAAAACGCAAAAAAGATAAGGCCAAAAATTACATTTTTGAAAACAAATACCTTTTGAACAATATGACATATATAAGTAGTTTTTTATCTTACTTAGTAAAACTTAGAAAACTTTTAAGATCGTTTCATATTTGGAAAAGTTGCATGCACCGAAACTATCGCATAGACGTATATAATATATTTTTGGCTAGTTCATCTCCTATGTATCCATAGATAAGAAAGTTCAAAAAAATAATAAATACAAAAAATGCACTTTTAATGCGAAAAAATATATTCAACTTACAAAAAAGTATAAAAAAGTGCTAAAAATCATTTGGCATTATTTTTTCACAAAAATGTACAACAGTTGAAAAATAAGTGCTAGAATTGCGCATTAAATGCCGTTATGGCAACGCTGTTTCATCAACATAAATAAAAAACAAAAAGGATAAAATCTACAAGTCCCTTCATTTTTAGCATTAAATAACCCAACAAAAAAAATAAGACTTCTTACCTTTTTCCAAAAATAAAGTGGAAACAATAAACAGTCATCATACAACCAACCAAAAATATAAGAATATACAAATAGAAAAAAATATATCATCTACCTAAAATATGTTGCCACCAAAATTTTATCAATTTCCACCGAGAAGAAGATATACAAAAATATAAAAAACGTGCAATATTTCGAAGTGTGCCACAATCTCAAAACAGCAATAATAAAAAGCAAACACTTCAAAAAATAACAACAAACGCGTCTACCTATATATTCAATGACAACGATTTCCTCCAACAAAAAAGAACTCAGAACTCAATACGACGAATATAAAGTTATGCAAGTTGGCTGGTTGGTGACCATCTGTACAAAAACTCCAATTGGTACAACACAAAAAGGAAGAAGTGTCTTTGTAGAAAAAAGCTAACAAAAAAATACCGGTTGTTGTTGTTGGCACTAAATGAACTGTTGTTGTTGCGCAATTGTCGTTTTGCAAAAGAAAAAGAAATTATAACATCTATAAAACAACTGAAAAAATTCTTAAAAAAAAACCAACACTTGGATGAAAAACAACCAATTCGATGATCGAAGTAATAAAATCATCAAAAGCAACAACAAATGTGTTCATTCATATTACTGTTACTACCACATGCAGATATGTACACAAGGACAGTTACATATACTTGCACTGGGTATTTGGTCAGAGGTATGAGTTGTTGGCAAAAAAGAAAAACTTCTCCAAAAACTCCTCCACATTATATATACAAAGAGAGAGAGAGAGAGCAAGAGAGTATCACGGAGTAATAATGCAACAATAGCTACCATATATGTGTGATTCAAAATAACAGATGAATATGAATGAAAATATGACATACATTCTAGGTAAAAAGTCGGATACAATGACTTTGGAAATCTACGAATACAAACAGATGCAATTCTAGTGTGAGTGTGTGTGTATGAGAAAAATAAAATATCGAAAAGAAATCACAAAAGGAATTAAAAACAATATAAACGAGTGTAGTATTTGTATCGTGTACTCATACTAACATCTAGCCGGTAACTGTAAAATAAAAATAAATAGAAGAAAAAATACAATGAATATTTGTCCCCAAAATATGAAGACTACATATGAGAGTATGCAGGTTTTTGATTAGAGTCAATTCAATATCATTGAAAATGAAATAGAAAATATCTTTTTACGAAATAATTACAAGACATACGATAAAGAGTAACTGAATAATTGTCCAAATTGTTCTATATATTCATTGTTCGAATAAATTTAAATTATTGCAGCACGCATTAAAAATATTTTAATTATTCGAATAATTCAAAAAATAAAATAAAAAATGTAAAATTTCAGTAAGTTTTCAATAATTTGATTATAAAACAATTTAAAAGTTAATAATTCTTTTTAAATTTATGTACCTTGTGTATGAGACAAAAACAAAAAATTAATCAGCAATTCTTTTAATAATACAAATAGATATTGCTGTGTTAATAAAAAAAAAAATATGTATGTATATTTAAGGAAATTAGTTAAAATAATTTTATTAAAAGAAGAATAGGACTTAAATGACTCTTTAATTGTTGGATCCAGTTCCGATAGCAAATCACCATTATATGCTTCAAAAATTTTTCCATCTCCATAATTTAATTTTTCACAGTTTATCGCCGAATAATCTACGAAATATCTTATTTCCAAACTCTTTAGTTTTTGTTTTGGAAAATTTAAGACCATGTTAAATACGAATATCCATAGATTTTTAATATCATGAGTTAGTCTTTCTTGATGCAAAACATAAGACTTTAATAATTTCTGTTTATGATATTCTTTTCTTCAGCCTTTTTACTAAATAACAATTATTAGAAATGGTTCCTTTTATTTTTAATTGTCCAAGTCCGAAATTAAAATGTTTAATTGTTTTTTTAGAATTATAACTTCTTCCTGTAACGTCTCACTCATCTGCTGTTATTGAAAGGCAGTCCTTAATATTGTAATTTATTTATTTATTTATTTATTTTTTTTTTTTTTTCAGAATAAAAATTATCAATATAATTCCACATTTACTTGTTTAAATTAAAAAATATAATGTAAATATACCTATTTATTTATTTATATAAATATTTAAAAATGTGATTAAAAAAGTGTAATATTAAAAAAGAAAATTATTCATTTTGTTTCAATATTCGACATCAAAATATTCGAATTACTCATTATTTGAAAAGTTGCACTTTTAAATACGTCGAACAATTATTCGTATCAAATTGTTCGAATTACTCGAACGAACATTATTCGAATGGATACCCTAGTAACTAAATTTTAAGCGGAAGTATTAATAGGCATTTTAGATTGATGGTAATTGAACTCTTTCACACTCTATGAAAAAGATTAGATGAAATAAAACGAACAGAAATAATAGAAGTTTTATGGACGTATAATATATGTACATTCAATATATTTCAATGTTACGTATACGCTCTAAGCACCTTCACCAAAAGTATAAAGATTATGTTTAAGTACATCATTCCGTTTGTAATTTATAAAATATACATATGGAACACCAAACAGTATATATTCTGACCCATTATAACGATGATTCTACATACACCTGTTTGTCAGTTAATATCGACTTTACCAGATTACATGAAAATGTCAACATTACCAAACTAAATCGGAAAGTAAAAAATGTCAGTTTACGAAAAAAAAAAGCTAAAACCAAAAAGTCGCATAGTGGGTCCGATCACAAAAATGTTTGGCAATAAATCTGTATCTCCTAAGCCTCTCGAATTGAACCGAATTAATTGAAATAAATGAAAAAGTTATGGAGAAGGACTGAAGCTTTCAGAAAAATAATCTTGTAGTCACCCTGTAATGATACCAGAGAAGTTACAGGGTGTCAAAATTAAGCACCTAAAGTATGCAAAAGTTTCAAAAATCCACAAAGTCAAAGATTTAAAAAAGTTATTTGCATTTTTTTTTTTTATTATTATTCCCAAATAATTTCCGTAATAAAAAAGTGAACATTTTTTTAAATATCTTTAAATTTCCAATATATTCCAAATGGACATTTTTTGGAATTATCTCAATTCGTCAACTACCAAAGTCAAGAAAACAACAAAAAAAAGTGTTTTTTTATTTCTGATATTTTAAAAAACAAGCCTTCAGGAATGAATAATAAAGAAATTTTTAGTTGCAGCATTCGTCGAAAATAGTGAAATTTTAAACGAAATTTCAAGTTCATCGGGTTAGAGATGAAATTCACGCGAAATCTTTCAAATCTAAAAAATATTTTTAAGAATCACATATAGATTGATTGATTTAATACTAAACTGGTTCCCGCAGACTCAAAAATGTAGACAGGAGAGTAAAATTTTTTGGAGTCATATTTTTTAAGTGTACAAAATCATATTAAAATGATTTTTTTAATTTATTTTTAATGTAAGGTGTTAGAAATATTACGATTTTTCGTGTACTAAAACTAACCTTTATATGTGTTTAATTCTAAAACAAATTTGTCTTTAAAATTAGAAATACTAAACCTTATTTATTTTTCTTTTTTTATTTTATTACCAATATTTTAGGAGATACAGATTTTTGCTATTGGCCATAATATGAGTCAGTTAATTATATGAAAATTGACACGCTACAAAAAACCGCCAAATTATATAAAATAGCTGAATTATAAATAAATCGCCATATAAGAAACTCTAAAATACTAAAAAACGCTTAAATACAAAAAAGCAATTCAAAAAATCGCTCGTATAACAAACTATTGCCAAATTATAAGGAAACACCAAATTAAAAATAAATCGGAAAATTACAAAAAAAAAACTCGCCAGATATCTAAATTTAAAATTACAACTAAAGTACAGCCCAATATAGCACCTTATTTATTTATTTATTAAATTTTTAAAGATACGCAGAAGAAAATAAAAATGAATTTCAATTACGAAATTTATTATATTAATTACATGTTTATCCAATTAAAATGATAATATTAATTAACATAATTTTTTATTACATCAATCATATATATATAATATAAACCATCTCAGCAAAAACATGTCAGTTAATATGTATGGATTTAAGTGAGGGTTGTCGGACGTATACACTACTATTCAATATTGTTCACTGATACGACAACGAAAACTGAAGGTATTGTTAACTCTACAGCGGTAGCTAGGAGATGAGCAAACGAGAACAAAAGGAAGGCATTATGGATAAATTAAGATGTACCAAGAATATTTCGAATTCAAGATTCTTACAAAATCTGGAGTATCTGATGCTAATATTGTGAATTATATTAAAACATCAAGACATACCTTTTCCAACATGAACAATAATATCTTCAATTCCTATGTTATATGAGATATCGAATGCAACCCTTCGTGATACTAAGGTGCTGTAAGTCCTTGCTTAAAAATATTCAGCATCAGGCTATACCAATCGACTTGGAAATTCAAAGACGAGAACGTAATAATGACATCCCAATATTTAAAATTGTCAGGAAACATAAGAAATTGAACTTATTTCATCTCAATCTACGTTTTTAGTACATTCAAGACCAAGGAATCAGAAACTGTGAATAATTCACATAAAATTATTACTTTTTCCAAAACTATTTTCCATTTAATTTTTTTCAGAACTCTTAATTTTCGACAAACAAATATACAAATTAGTTTAAATAAATTTAAAAAGTAAATTAATTTGGTTAAAAAATTAATTAAATTTTAAAATAAAAAATTTAGTAAATGAATTGAAAAATTTAAGAGAATAATTTTTTCTGTGTAAATAAATAACCATAGAATAAATAAAAAGCCTAACTTAATCTTAGGTTAACTTTTGAATTGATAGGTAATAATAGTACTTACATCACTACTCTCACGACCATTAAACTACTTTTACATTTGCTGAATTTATTATTTTTTCTACATCCACCCTTGCTTGCCTCCAAATTTTCAATATCTAGCACTAAAGTACTATAGTTTTTTTTCGGCCTTAATTTCAGCATTAAGACAATTCCCTAAGTGACATACATTTCGTTTCATTTTTTTTTTTCCTTCAAACATTATTTTTGTATGTTCATTTCGTCGAAACTATCTTACAATCATCATTATAGCGAATAAAATCCATTTACATTTTCAATCAGCATACAACATGAAATTACAGAACTAAGGCTAAAGAATTTAACATTTGCGTAATAAAAACCATTTAGAATTATTTATGAGTGCAAAATAGAAGAGTGCAAATCTAAGAAAGTCGAAAAATGAAAATTCCCTGATTTGCCATTGAATATACATTTGCAATTTGGTATTATTAGACTTTCTAACCGAAGAAAAAAATACGTACATTCAAATGTATTCTATTATATAAACATATCCTAACAAATCCTTTTTATGACCACATTACCAAACTACATATATATACACAATATAACAGCCAAGTGTTACAGTGAAAATTATTTTTATACATATGAGTTAGATTTTATACAAAAACAAGGTACAAATATTATCTTCTTATTGGTGTGTATGTGTGTATTAATGTAGCAGCAGTTGGCACGCACATATAATACTACGCTTCATAAGTGCGTTCAATTACCTGTTACAGCCGTTAGATGAATTTCTATGGCCGGAACATGAGCCGCCAACATCATTTACTAGCTGTTGTATGTATATTATGTGTGTGTGTTGTTGCTCCGGGATTTTTCGATAATATCATGAAAATAAAACAAGTGTTGAATAGGTTCATTCTTTTGCTCATTTATATGAATATTGTAAAACATTGTTGAAGGTGCAGTGGTGAGAATGGTAAAAAAAATTTGATTTTTGATTTTTCTCTATTTTTTTTTTTTTTTTTTTTTGTTTCTTATTTAATCTGTACTCTCGTCTGTGGCAACAGAGAGTCAATGAAATATCGCCCAAAAATTCGCATATAAATTTAGAACATATTTCATATGGACAATTACCCAAAACTATATATATATATTCTGATGTGTAATCCCGTTTTTTGGTTTCTATTGGGTGACTTTTTGCTTTTAATTTTAACAACATGCTTGATAAAGTAAAGTAAACTATTCTGAAAAACTTTTATTTAGCGAAGCCGGTGTTTGAAATACACCAGAGTTGAAGACCCCTGCATCCGGCCGAAGCCAAGCAATGTAGGAAACCGTTTTAATCCAGACTAGAATCCTGCCCAGGCCAAAGTTAGAACCATTTTCATTATGAAGATGGCTGATTTTGTCCAGAAATTTTATCATAAATTAATTTTCATGCCAGAAAGTATCACAAAGTTAATGGATATAAGTACATTGGATGTGAGTGATTTTTCCTAATGATTTATTCACTTTTTTTGGAAAAATTTATTTTTTTGTTATTTTTTAATATTTTCTAGGTGATTTTTCGTTCGATCGATTTTTTCATATTTGCTTTAGGCAATTTTGCTTTGGGTTCCTTATTAAGTACCAAAAATCATGGTGGAAATATTAGATAGGAAATCTCAAAAATATTAGTATCTTTTATTAAACTCTTCTCTAAATTTTCACTACCACAGCTCCAACAATTTTCTCAAAGATATTCTTCCTATTCATCGAAAATAGCATTATAGGTTGCTGAATATATAGAAGTGACCACAACCGTTTCTAGCATTGTTTCGGAGAATTTAAAATTTCCTATTCTTTCGTTATAAACTGACTTTGAAAAAGACTAACAGATGTATTGTATTTGGAATTACTTTTTTTCTGTGTATATACCCTTATGTTAATTTTGAATAAAGCTGTAGCAATATAATACATTCTATCACTTATAGTTCTAAATTAAGCTGTCACATTTCAAATCTAAACAAAATTTTGTTCATGTCTCCTTGATCGAGACCTAAACGAATCTGATGTGTAACTGCTCTTTCATATCGTTAACGCCGAGTCTATACTAGGGAAATGTTTATCACGTCAAACGTTATTGTCATTGCTCGAGTACTGACAATTTTTTCTTGATGTTGCTTGATAAAAGTATCCATTTAGATTTTTATTGTTACTTTTTACATAGTTTTTATGACATACGTTTTCCCCTATAACTGATAATGATAAAATGTTATCTGTAATTCAGATAAAAATTTTACATTTATTTTGATAACAATTTGTCTAGTACTGACTCGACATAAGAGTTGAATAATATTGACATTTTTTTCTCTAGTCAAACCTAGTTATACCAGAATCAAAAATGATAGCTGTATCTAAAAATTTCAGTGGTTTCTTAATGTTCTTATAAAGAAAAGAATTGACAGAGTTTAAACTTATTTAGCATCCCTTTTTCCATCCAAGAAGTGTTAGAATAACTTCCTTACAATTGCTAAAATTTCTGTATCAAAGTGTTAAGATCCTGAAACCACACTCAGTTCATTACAATTGATCAGTTGGTTCCTTTTGTAAAGAATAGATAAGACAGTTTTTATTTTTTGCATTATTTTATTTTCCAGCTGAACTCAGTAATAATAAATGTAAGAGTGATGTTAAAAAACTAAGAACACCAAAACCACATCTTTATTTATTTCAGTATTCTCTCCTTTTTGCAGAGAACAAGTAATACATATTTCAGTTTTATTTGCTGTATCTTTTTTCAGAATAACCCGGTGATAATAAGAAACTAGAAACCCCAAAAGAGATAAAAAAAATAATGATTATAACATTGTATTGTCATTGGAAGGAAGTACTTTGTGCTGAAAAAGAGCAGCAGAGTATATATATATATATATATATATATATATATATATATATATATATATGTATCTTATGTTTTTGGTATCGTCAATTGATATAAAATATTTTCCACAAAACCACTGTGCTAACAAAACCATGCAGCATATATTCTAAATGCGTTACCTAGATGAGATGATATTGTGAGCCAGTAGTAGATTACATTCTATAGAGTTCATATATAGAATATATAAAATATTTGTAAGAATGTAAACATTACAACTAAAACCTTTAGTATGTTTTAGTATTTTGTTAGTTCATGTAACAGTATGTGAAAACCATTTATCTCAATGTTTTTGAATATTTTAGAAGATTTGCGCGATGTATGCTGTTTTCCATTCAAACATACATTCTTACTTACTTGTGCTTTTCGTGTTTCTTTATTTTAAGGTTAAAAATGAAAATAATGCGTACATAGTTCATGTGGCTGTATGTCTGTCCGTAGATTTGTCTGTCTGTCTGTGAAACAGTGTTAAACAGTAGAAATTTTTGCGTTGGCACGCATTTGTTATAAACATAAATGAGTTTAGAAATTAACCCCCTGCAGGATAAGATACATTCATTTGTTCTTGTGTGTTCATATGTTGTGTGTGATTTTTATGATACAACACTAACACTTTCAATTTAACTATTTCTCATCCACTTTTAGCTCACACGCACACATACAGATAATATTCATAAAATAAACAGTAAAAAAACTGGTAGAGCAGGGATTTTGTAAATGTTTTTTTTTTTTTTTTTTTTGTTTGATTGTATGTATTATGTTTAAATATACATACTACATGTACATTATATTATTATTTAATGTAAGAGAATTGCTTTTGTTGTTAGAAAATAATAAGTATGAGTCCATATTATCTTATATGTACAATCAAGAACATTATACAAATGATATGACATTAGTTAGATAAGCATAAGTGCAAATTGGCTTACAAATCGGAATTTGTTTGTTACTTTCTTCAAGTTTTTCATACAATTTACATACACTCAAATGCACAAACATTTATATAATAATATACATATATAGATATGTTTATTAGTGAATATGTGTGATTGTTTGATTTTGTTAACGACATTGATTTCGTTCTTCTAAGCCAACGGTTCTCAAATGGGGGTCAGCGACCCACAAAAAATCCGCACAAATATTATAGGGGGGTCGCGAAGACCATTTAATTAAAGAGGCAATTTAATTTTTATTATTATTATTATTTTATTATTTTTTTTTTTTTTTTTTTGCTTTTTAAAGGCGATAATAAAAATTTACTTATTTTTATGTTCTAATGAAATGTCTTGAAATTTAGTGAAAATATTAATTAATTGAATTGATAGATTCATATAGGAGTTAAAAGTAACCACTGTAATTATATCCGTCTTTCGAATTAACTCGCCCAGCATTATAAAATTTTAAACGATAAAGAAAATGAAATAAGCTTTTATAATAATTTGAAGACAATTCAAATCCATAAGATTCAACAATAATTTGAAAAAAAAAACTTTATTTCTCAATCTGTTATTACAACCAAGTGTACTTTTCTGGACTCAGATATTCTAAAATAAATTAGAAAGGTTTAAAGCCATTTTAGAATAGTGTATGTTCGAAATTAAATCAGTTATCCATCTTCACACTTTTGTGGAAATAATCCATTTTTAATCAGTTACCTATAAAATTGTTAGTTTCAAATGAAAAATAATTTATTCACATATTGAAAAATTCATTTTTCAAATATTCATTGGTATTTATTTTTATATTTCAGATAGATTTGATATTAACTTTTGACAAAAAAAAAAAAAATAATAATAATAATTCTGTACGATTTATTAAACGCATATTGTAAAGTGAACCTCAATTAGAATTCAAACTTGACATTTAAATCTTTGGTTTAAACACAGTCACTTTTCAAACTTTTTACTTAGTATTTACTTGTTGCACAAAAATCGTTCTAAGTTGTAATGTCTCAAGAGGGTCGTGTAGGTGTTGTTTGTGAGAACCCCTGTTTTAGATAAATTTTTATTGTAACAATTTTTTCTCTGAATATGGTGTACTTGGTATTTTTAAATTACGCCTGAAAGTATGTTAAAAACTTTTAACTAAAATATTTTATTTTCAAATAAATCCAAAAATAAGGCAAGATATCTCTCCTCTTTGGCAAAACAAGTTTATGTTACTACCATTGTTGCCAGTTTAGCCCTTTTGAGGCTAAATCTAGCCCTTTTAAAATTTTTTTTTAGCTTCTAGCCTTTTTTGATTCTAAAAATTACCTTAAAAAGACTAAAATTTTAGTATTTCAGCAGAGAAGAAAACAATTTCTTATTTGCTTTTGCTAATTTTATTTTTAAAGAATTTTCTATTTAAGTATTTTTGTGTATTAATTCGCACTAAAAATCGATATTATTTATATTGAACAAAAATTTTCGCCTACTGCTCTTCATTCTACAAATCACACATAACTTAACTTATTTTATTGGCTTACTTAATCAATTATTATAATTATTTTTTGATAAACTTCATTAACCATAGAAAATATTTATGAATATAATTTAAAAAATTATAAAAGCGAAAAAAAATCATAATTCAAAAATTACGAAAAATCACTTCAAAACATTAAGTCATTCTTCATATGAAATATATTCCAAATTTGTATAAGGATTGTTGGAAGGTATTCTGTGTTATAATATCTCACAAAAAATATATTTAAATAAAATAAATAAAAATAAAATAAGTTTTTAAATAAAAACGTATATCAGCTTTTTTTCTGCCGTTATTTTATTTAGCATCTTTTTTCTCACCTCCTGGCAACACTGGTTGCCATCAACAATCTGTGTACATCAGCATGTTGTTGATTGTTAAAATCGCATCTACTGGGTATTAAATAATCATGGAGCAAGTTGAATATTAAATTAATATCAATGCAGATACGTATATAAATAATAGTTACAAGAAATATAAGTATATAAATTTAAGATTTTAGGTTGTCAAACATTGTAGGAAAAAATATTGTTAAGTTTTTATAAATAAAATTCTTTATATAAAATTTTTACTCTTTAAATTTGGAGGTTTCCGGTTGAAAGAAAACGATTTCCGCCACTACTCACTTATTCACCACTCCAAAAATGAAATTATATATTTAACGCCTTTGAAAAGTTATTTGTAACAGAGTATCGTTCAGGGTAACATTCAACATTAAAAGCATATTAATTAACTTTTAAAGAAAAATTGCTTTTTCCAAAGAATGAAAGAATTTAAAAAATAAAGTAAATAAAATAAAAAAAAATAAATAATTCTAAAAATGCAAGCACCATTTCATTCTAAGAATTAGATCTTAACAATCACTTTAAGTACACAACTCAAAGTATTTTTTTACATTGAGTAGAGATCAAACAAACACTACACAATTGGTCCGATTACACAATAGTTAATCATTTAGATCTTTCAAATTACTGGACTGATCTTGACTAAATTTAGGCAATCAATAAAAGAAGAGGTATACTTTCAGAGTATTGATTGGTTCTTGAAATATGTAATTAAAGCATAGTTTATTATCTTCAAAATTTTTATATTTAGACTTTTGCTTATTTTGGTCTATAACATTTTTGACATTCATTTTTTAACAAAAAATAATTAGTTCCACAACTATGCATTAAAATAACCTGTACTCATTCTAGTTTGATGTTATAAACAATGAAGTGTTTCTCAACCAATATTCATTCTACGGAACGGTTCCGGAAATAGTTCTTTAATCAATTAGTTTTCTTCGAATATGTTATATTCAGAACTAGATCGATAAAAGGCTTATGGAATGACTCAATAATCAGTTATGAAAATGAATTATTTCGTTTAATTTTATTTTTCAATTTACTTTTTAAATTATTTTTTTTTTTAATGTTTAAGAATTATTAAGTTTTTTAAAAAGTTCCAGGAAATTATTTAGGAACCACCAATTCTTAATCACTTCTTCTCAAAAACATTATTTCAAATCAATTTAGAATCAAAATATAGTTCTACTTCATTAATACAACACCATACAAGTTCTAGAACTAATGATTATTAAAGTCATTACATGTATCTTTGATTTTAACAAAATTTTTCAATTATTTACAATGAGTTCTTATTGTCTTATCCTTAATGTTGCACAACATTTGAAAAGGGGGTTCATGAAACACGTAGCATAAATCTACATGGGATACTTAAATGAGTATCCTTAAAATTATTATTATTATTTTTTTCTTTAACGCTTTCTAAGAGATTAGTTTTTAGAAAATCAAACTTTTTTTTATTAAATTGCTCAAAAATATATGTTTTATTATTTATTTTTTTATTGTTTTATTTATTTATTTTTTTATTGTAGAATTTTGTGAAAATTTTTTTTTTATCAAATAAGTTAGAAATTTATATTTTGTTATTTTTTATTGTTGGAAAAAATTATGAGAATTTTGTGAAAAATTTAAATTTTTCAATAATAATTTTTTTGATCTTTAAGAATGTATACATACATAGAAAATTCTATAGATTTGTCTGAACTATGTATTTACTGCATGAAAATTTATAATATAAACATAAATTCTGTTATCAGTAACAGTTTCATAGATATTCAGACTAAAATATATATTTCTGAAAAAATTATTTAAATTTCTTATTTTAATAAAAGTCTTCTGAACAGATGATTTAAATTTTTTAACTAAAGTCTTCTATAAATTGGTATTATTTAATATATTTTAGATATTATTAAAAAAGAAGCTTTATATAATGCTTAAATATAATGTCTACTTTATGTTTTACACGTGTCAAATAAAAAGCATTAAATCTAAGCAACAAGCTGAACATTTCCAAAATCTTATAATCTCCTACCTTTTGTTTAATTTATTTATAATTTGCTTTGTTTAATCCCCAATTTACCTACTTATATTTAAATAGTATAAAAATGTGTAGCATACTTTAATGAGCATGTAAAAAATGATAAACAAAGCTTTTATCTGTTCTATAAATAAGTTATATTAAATGAGAGCTGTAAACCAGTGATCGATCAATAGCGAAAAAACTTTTGTTTTATTTTTTTAAAGTATAAAAGTCATAAGAGAAATGCTAACAATAATATTTTAAAGAGCATGTTAGCTTGAAAAAATTTTAATGTGGTGAAAAGCTCAATTTTGAAATTAAATAAGAGTAACACTTAAATGCTAACATTAATTAATATAAATGATGCTCTTAAAATGCAATTTTATCTAAATTCCGGCTATTTTAGGTCAACGTTGATTGCAAAATAATATCTGCGTCATTTTTACCTCGCAATTTAAAAATAAAATAATATGTAATTGAATTAATGGATTTTTTTATTTTTGCAAACAAATTCTTTTAAATTGAATTAAGAAAAGGTGTTTAGTTAATTTAAATTTAGCAGATCAATATATTTATTTGTTTTGAATATTTGACCAGCTTTTAATTTTTTTTTTTTATAAATCTTGAATTGATGGTGTAATTTTATTAAAATTTGTCTGAAATTATATATATAGTTATGTACATACATATATAAAAATTTAGTCATAGGAAGACCCCTTTAAACGATGTGTAGTGAAAATTTTTTTGAAATTTTGTCTGCAACTTTCTAACTTTCAAAAATTAATTCACATTAGTTTGTGTCAACAATCTTGAGAATGTTTTTCATAATATTTTTTGACATAATCTTAATATATCCGCCGATTTTTTGACATTATTTCGTTGAATTAAAAATTTAATGTTAATATACATATTACATAAGCTAATAAATATTATTTTAAAAAATAAAAAATATTTTTAATAAAATATTCGATTTTTTCGAGCCCTAAAAATTAAAAATACAACGCTTTAACTATTGTGATCGAAACTCATTAAATAATTATACAGAAATAATAATAATAATAATAATAATAATAATAATAATAACAAAAATAAAATAAATATAGTAACCTCTGCTAAAAAAATTACATTTTTTATTTTCACTCTAAATTTTGAGACACTCCGAGATAACCATTTGGAAACTACCTTCCAAATGCACTAACAGCTCCATAAATTTTCAGTAAATTTTATATGTATATTTAAACCGATTTACAAATGTAATTTTTAACTATATTTAAATATTTTATATATACTCCACATAAGTAATATTTTATTTCAATTTATCTCCATTTTCAATTTAAAAATTCCGACTTTATGTATGTAAATTTGTTGGATTTTTTCTTTTGTGCTAAACATATTTGTGTACAAAGCTTTAAATGATTTTATATTTAGAATAAAACGAGATATCAATCTTTAAAATCACTTATAAACCTAGAAAGTTATTAAATATTTTCGAACAATCATCAGCTTCACGAGACATTACAATTCGAGTGCGACCCACCACAACTTTTGTCTAATAAATCAAAAGTTTTAAGTATTTATAATTTTTAATTTGAAGTTTTAAATCTTGCTAATTGAAGCTCATTTGAGAAAAAATATTAAATAAATGATGATTTCTTATTTTAATATCAGATTAAAAATCAAATTGTTATAAAATCTGAAAATGAATGCATTCATTTATATGCAAAAGAAAATATTAAAAAAAATGTGTTTTCTCATTTTGATATAATTTCTTCTTTTTCAAACCATTCTTAAACCTAAAATTAATTCAATTTAAAAAGCAAATATAAATCAATTTTAAACTTAAAGACAAAAAAATAAAAAATTGGAAAATATGAAAAAGTTACATATAAAAAATATTAAAAATGTAAAATTCATTGTAATTTTTGAAATACAATAGCTCTGTTCCAGTACTAGTCAAATTTATAGGTTTTAGTCAAAATTAGTCAGAATTTATCAGAAAAATAACAAAATACATATAAATTCTTAGTATGGGAACGCTTACCTGTAAATGTTTTTTATAGAATTTTGGAACACTATTTAGAACATCTTAGAACACGATGCTACACATATACCAAAGTTCATCGTTGTACCTAGATTCCTTCTATTATTTTTTTTCAATTTTAATATGGGCTTAATTCACTTTGCGTTATCAAGAAATTTTTCATATACATATAAACATACATACATACATACATACATATATATATTTATACATGGGGAATTTCAAAAATGTTCGAAACTCTTTGAAATCGACTTTATGTGTATTCAGACGCGGATCCACGTGGAGGGGAGAGAGAGAAAATTTCTCCCCCTCCAACTCAATAAAAAAAATTACAATAGGAAAAGGGGAAAAAATAAAAATCATTTTGAAAAAAATTAGTTTGTCATAAATAGAAAAAGAAATGATGAATTTATCTTCAACATTGTCTATGCAAAAATTTGCATCTTCTTTCGAAAATTTTTAAGTAAATCAATAGGTTTTAAAAATTGGCACTTCTTTAATAAAAAAAATGTAGAAGAGGCATATTTTTAAGCATTTTTATTTCACTTTTTTTAAATAATTACATAACATATTTATTAATTTTTCTAAAATATTAAATTCATCTAATAGTAAATAATTTTGTAATTTCTTTTAATTTTCTAGGTTTTCGAAGTTCTAAATTTCCAAATTTCGTTAAATTTAAGCTTAAATTTTACGGACCATGTAATTAAAAATGCATCCCTCGATAAAAAATAATTTGTCTAAGTAGTTTTATCAGTTAATGAAAAATATATTTTATTTTATAAATCAACTTTTTACAAAAAGCGTTTAAGTAACAATACAAAAAAAGTTTATCCCAAATTTTTTCATACAAAATATAATATTTATCCTAGATATTATTAAATTATAAGTAATTAAAATTTTACGTATTTTGAGACAGTTTTATTTTGGAAGCTAAATAAAAATACTTACACATAAATTAACAACAATAAATGTCTAAAAATGGTAATTTTTGAAGTGAAATATTAAGAAAAGGTTAATTGAAAATATGCATAATTTTGTAACTAAAATTCATTAAAATTTTTGAATTATGTCAAAAAAAAAAGATAAGTTTTTTTGGTAAGTTCCCGGATAAATTCTGTTATTGTTTTGTTAATTTATTTTTTTTTTTTTAAGATTTTTTGAACAGTTGTTGTTTAAAAATTTTCTTTTAAATTTGACAAAAATTATAGAACTTATTCGCTTTTATATGCTATGATTTAACTAAACTTTATATACGTTTTTAATTTTGCCCCAAGTATATTTCAAATAAATCATAAAGTAATTTGCTTAAAAATATATTAAAAATAATTTAATAAATTTTTGAAAATTTTAAATAATTGTTTGAGTATTTAATCGATTTGAAAGATAGACGTCTCATTTTAATGTAAATGAAATAGCATTTAAAATTTGATATCTTTAGTGTTAGAGAAAAAAATTTCAAAGTTTTACATCATTATAGAAATTTAATAAGTTATTTCTTATTTGTAGTAAGTATAAAACATTTAGATAAAATTTAAAAGCTGAACGTAACTTGCTTTCTTCATTCCATTAAATTCAAAATTGACTTAAAATTTAGGTAGATATGAGAGTCCACCAAGTATCCTTAAAATGAATATATTTTTTTAATATCTCACAATTTACAGGGCATTTCGAATTTTTGAAAATTTGTTAGTTTTGCGCGTTTGGCAACTTTGTTGTTTTTCTTACAATTTCTTACTTTTTACAAGTAATAAAAAGTAATGGAGCAAAGCTATTATTAACTGAAATTAAATAAAAATAAAGTATTTATTTTATTTTTGTAAAAAAAAAAATATCAATCTTTGGTAAGATTCCCTTTATCAGATTAGTTCTATATTTTTGCATCAGAAAGTTTTTAATATTAAATAATATAATTAAATCTATTTGAGTAAAATTGATATTTTAAATACCTTTAAATAATAAACTTTAAATAATTTCATTTAAATGCATTTATTTATTTGAAATACTTTAGAGGATAACAATAAAATAAAAACACAACTTATATTATTAAAATATATTCAATATTCCCTGAAATTTGCGAACCATAGACTCATAAAAAGTTTTGTTTGTATTTCAAAAACTAATTTTTTTTTAGTTTTTAATGAAATAAAATATCAAGTTTTTTAGTGACACAACAAAAAAAAAGTTATTTAAAAATATTGTATAAAATTTGATCGCCACTTGTGAATTTAAATTCTTAGCCATTAAAATCTTTTACATAATTTCGATTTTTTCAAAACAAAAAAAGCTTTGGCTGAATCCGCGCCTGCATAAATTTCTAAAATTTATTTCAAAAAAATCTATTAATGCATTTGGGTAGACCTTACAAGATAACTAAGAAATCCAAAATTTTAGATCATTCAACTAAAAAACTCAAATACATTTAAACCTAAAAAAGTGTAAAAAAATTGAGTTAAAACTTTCGAGGATTTTTTTCATTTATTTCAGTTTTGTACTGGCAATTTACATCTTTCAGATACAAACTATTAACTTTGTAAATTCATATGTTGTATAGCGAGTCACCGTTTTACTAACCGGTGAAGAGTTATGCAGTGAAAAAGATATTAAACCAAAAATTTACGATTATTAAAATTTTTCAGATTTTATTTTTATAGAAAATTTACACGCATAAGTGAAAATAAATTTGGAGAATAGAATGTTGATGTCAGGAACCAGGCATGAGATACCATCATCACAATCTTCCATATAATTTTTATTGCTATTGACAAATACCGCTTTTATAGAAATTACCCAAAATATCGCGTAAATAGAATTTTTTAATAAATAATGCCTCCGAGTCAAAGTGGCGTTAAAAATTTTAAAAATGCAAAAATTGTATGCACTTTTTAAAATTTTCACCAAATTTTTAAATTTTATTCAGCATTTTTTTAAGACCAGATATAACTTTAGATCATCAAAAAGTATTTGTTAAGAATCATCTTAATGATTAAAATTGATAATGTGAAAATAAATTTAAGAAAAATTTATATCGGCTACAGCTAAATTCTCCTCCAAACACACTTCGTTTGCTGACAACCACCGCGAAGTAGAAATTACATTAATATTAATGTCAAATTAAAGCATTTTATTTGCTTAGTATTATGATGTCAAAATATTTTAAGGATTTATAATTGTATGGAACAAAAATCAGTTCCAAATATTTCGCTCTATACTTCGAGTTTTAAAATAATATAAACTATTTTCCATGTAAAACTAAATAAGAAAATGCGAAAATTCAACTATAACACTATATTTTTCCAGTAATGATATTACATTTTTAATGATTTTTATAGCAAGATATCTCAAAATATGTCTGTTATTATCCTCTATTTTTAAAGATTTTTAACCAATAATAAATAAAATTAAAATTTTTTCCTTTCAGTGTACTTCGATAAATATTATTATTTAGTAATAGTTTTGACATAATATTTAGTAATAGTTTTGACGCGCGCTTATAGCGCTTGAGATGTTTTACGAAATCGCGGTGTTTTGGTTCGCGCGTTAATAAAAATGATTAACTCGAACAGACTTTGCAAGTACAAATATTGGTTAATAAAATCAGAAATCGACGTTTGTGTCAGAAGAAAATTTTTTTTAATTTTTTGAAATTTCTCATATATATAAATATATTTTGATAAAGTATTTTATTTGATATTGAATTTGATGCATACTTTTTGGGGTAAAAGTGAGAAATGCTTGGAAAGTTTTAGTAAGTTATTGCAGATAAAATCAAGTAAGTTCTAATTGTTAAAAATGTATATATATATATATATATATATATATATATATAATAAAACATAGTTAAATTTGATAAACTTTATTTTTTTAGTGTTTAAAAATGTGCTTTTAATACTTGACCAAAACATAAAGAAATATATATGGTTGAAAAGTCTTATTCTTTACTTCCATAGCTCTAAATTTTGAGGGAAATTGTTAAAACTGATTTCTGAAATCCTCAAGAAGTCGTTTAACATACGATATGTCATTTCTCGAGTGACTTATGGAATTATGCTTTTCTGCTTAAAACAAAATACATATGTTTATTAAAGTGACAAATATAAAAATCTTAGATTCAGTCCCCCAGAATTTATTTTTTTTTTTTTTATAAATTTTCTAATAATAAGTTTTAACCAGGGACTGCAAATAATGATTATGAGAAATATTTAGATCAAAAAAATCAATATAATTCAAGGACTTTAGGAACATGTTGCGGAACACTTTTATTATTTTTATACCATTCACTACAGGTGTAAACGGAATATATAAGTTTGTCATTCCGTTTAAAATTTCTGGAATATTCATCTAGGACTCCGAAAGTATATATTTTCTGTATACTTATTGATAGGGAAATTGATATAACGATGTCCATTTGTCCGCCTGTCCATCTGTCTGTTGAAATCAGTTTTTAGAAAGACCAGTTATTGGATATATATGTTTTATGAATCAAATTATCGGGAATATTCCATTAATGGCTGAGATATCGCCAAAAAATCGAAAAAGCCTCTAAAAACGTATTTGTTTTCGAATTTTCTAATCCCCTATATAAGCTATCGAAAATGAACAAATTAGTAACTGAGATATCGGTCAAAATGCGTTTTTGGACTTTGTGAATCTTCTATATAGACGTCAGAATTCGTTTTTGTATAAATCTGTTGCAAATATTTTTCTAAAATTTCAGTATTTTGAATTAACCGTATTGGTTCATAAACAAACTGGTTATAGGCAAAAATCTGGAAAAATTACTAAAAATATACATACACAAACATGTATAAAAAGCATTGCAATGACTTTCAGTGTCTTTTTTTTCTTAGTTTTTTATTGTTTATTTTTTTTTTTTTTTTTTTTTTTTTTATTAGCAAGCAGTTGTTGTTGGTTATATACACATGTACACAATCATTTTTCATATATGTTAGACTCAGTGTTGTTTTCCTTTTTTTTTTTTTTCTATAAGCATCTATCTATATACAAGCATATGTATATAAATTTAGTAATCATCAGAAACTATCAGTGCGTTGTTTTTTTTTTTTTTTTTTTTTGAATGAAACTCTTACTATTATGGTTTAATTTTGTGCTTACATTTTTGTATTTGGAAAAAAAAAAAGTAGATTAGTTTTATAAGTATAAATGTGAAATATGAAACCATACTTTAAGGCGTAAATTCTATTATTTGTAAATTTTATTATTTATTGAAGGGTATAAAAGATTCGGCACAGCCGCATATAGCGCTCTGACTTGTTGTTTAATGCACTTTCCAAATATGCAAAAAACTTTTATTTATTTATTATTTTTTTTTTTTCTTTGAAAAAACTCAATAAATAACAATTATTTTTGATTTTTTGCTCCAAATGTAACGATTATTATTGTTTTTTTTTTTTATAAAAAATTAATTAAATTAAATTTTACTAAAAAATTATAATTCTTTTAGGCCAATTAAATAATAATAATGATTTTTAAGAAATAAAAGTTGAGCGTTATTTTGTAATCGAAAAACAAAAATCAAAAATAGTCGTTATTTTTTAATCGAAAAATAAAAGTCAAAAAGTAATCATTATAATTTGAGCAAAAAAAAAAAATAAATAAAATAAAAATCAAAAATAATCGTTATTTTTTAACCAAAATATAAAAATCTAAAAATAATAATGAAGTTGTGATTTTTATTATATTGCTACTAATCATTACGGTCCCTGGTTATAACTCATGCTCCAGATATTTAAAGCCCATTTAAGAAATAAAACCACGTTCTATGCACACATTAGCTTTAATTGCTTCTAAGAAAGATACTGACTCATATTATAGGCTTAATTATTCCTTTTTATTTTATTATAATAATTAATAACCATTAAAATGAATTTTCCACTTACCTTAAGACTGCCAACTGTTTCATGAATTTTTCCGGTAACATACATATTTTTTCACACAGAGTTTTTCTTTTTTTATTAAACTAAAAGAAACAGAGAAAAACAAAAAATGAGAAATTAAAAAAAAGAGTGGAACACACAAAAAATAATAATAGTCATATAAAAAAACAATATCGGGTTTATTTGCAGACTGCACGCAGCAGCCCACTCGATGTTTGAGCCAAAAAGAGGAAAATTCTTAAAAAAAAAATAAATATAGAAAAGGAACAAAATTGGCAAATAAAAAAATAAAAGGAACACAAAGAGTAAAACACACAGACTATTTTCATATACACTCTCATATGGAGAAAAATGAAAAGAAAAATACACACACACGCAGTGAAAAAGTAAAGCAACAAGACAAAGAAAATTTTTGTGGATTTTTTCTTTTGTTAAGAAAAAAAATCAAGAAAATTTATTTTTATTTTCGAAAAATTTCAAAAGAAATGCAGAAACAAAATCATGTGAAAAAAAGTAATACAAAAAACTGTTGTAAGTGAGTCCTCGTTTTATGGGGAAATACAAAACAAATATTTCTTACCAAAAAAAATGAGATTCTTTGCCTGGTCTTCATATTTTCGTGTATGGATACTTGTTGGAGAATGAACTGGGTAATAAAAAAAGAGTTTGAAAGTTCATCAAGGGGGTACTGGATTTTTTTTTTTTTTTTTTGGATATTTTGTTAAATATAAAACTTTCAATTTCAAGGTAAAACCAGAGGTGGAGGATCTTTTACACTGTTTCTAAAATTAAATAAACTAAGTATAATTTTTCTCTGAAATTCTCCTTCAAATTCAGTTTATAAAATTCAAGTATTTTATTAGATCATCTTAAAATGAATTTAAATTTCCAATTGTTTTACGGAAACAAGATTGTTTTGGAAACAGTGTTAAATAATAACGTTTAAAAAAAAGAATAAAACAATTTTGCAGACACAAAACAAATTCATTCTTCAAAAAAATACCTATAATAAGAAAAGTATATCCAACAACAACAAAATAGACATACACACAAGAAAAGAAAAACTCAGCTTTCCAGAACGACCTTGAGCCTTCAGATAAAAATTGTATTTGCAAAATGTAGAAGAAAAAATATTGCGGACTATCTCGAACCGAAAAAGAAGAACAGCAAAAAAAAATCAGCAGCAGAACAACAACAAAAATAATCCTCAAGATTGGGAGTCCTGTTGAATTTTGATAAAAATACATGCACGCATTAAACAGTTATACCCAAATTCGCCTCACAAAAAACAGCTGTTTTATTAGAATAATTTGAATTCGAATCTATATGAGGTTTTTCTTTACATTTTTTTATGTATTTATGTGTGTCATAACTTTTCTTTACTTTTGGTCAGCAACAGGCCCTGTTTTTTTTTTTTTTTTTTTAATTTTATTTTTGAACCAGAAAACCACCTGTAAGACATAAGTTATAAATTTTTGTTTTTGTAAGTTGGACAATAACATACATGATGTTTTTTTACCTAACTCGGTAAGTAGTATAACACCCTTATCCACCCATGCCGGACATACATACATATATACGTATACTTATATGTATTTATTCGAAAATGTGTGCAGACTATGAAGACAGACAAATGAACGGACGGTTTTAGCAAGCAATGGCAAAATAAAAAGAAAATATACAAAAACTTCTTGACAGAACATTAGATGTTAGGACAAATTATTTAATATTTGATTACTTTTAGGATATTTTTCTTATATTATAGATGTGTGCTTGTGTATGATTGTTGGGAATATCCTCTGCTGTTGTTGATATGGGTATAGTTTTCATATGAAGTTTGCTTTTAGAAGTAAAATAAGATATAGCTTAAGCTATGTTCACATTTGGCAAATATTTGATCGCAATTGTGTGACCACTAGTTTTACATAAAAACTGTTTGCTGTTTTTGATCTTGCAAATGTTTTGTAAAAGAAAACAGCATCAAATGAGATTCAATAAAGCGTAATCTGTGATTTACGATAAGTAAAAAACATTTTCTAAATTGAAAGAAGAAATTAAGAGTTATTTTGGTTAGTGGTTAGGTCTTTTTCGTCAAATATTTGACTAGTCTGAATGTATCTTTATTATTTTAGATACTTATAAATATTAATAAAATTATTATATGGAAACCTTTCCAAAAGTATTTCGCAGTGAGATAAAATGTAATAAACTTAAGCATAAACTTTTTTCAAAAGTCAAATGCAACTATTTTAGGGACAAAAGTACTAACATAGATGACTCGTTCTTAAATGATAATAATCGGTTTTATTTCTAACACTGAGGAATTTTTAAATCACCAATACTAGATGGGAAATATTTAATGGCATTCAATATTGATAAGTAATACAAAATTTAGATTTGAATTTCGAACTTTTACTAGTTTTATTAGCAGCAGAATTAACCGAAATCGGAAAATAATATTCAACAGTTATTTGTGTGTACAAGAGTTAAATTAATTTTAATAGATATCTAAAAAAAAAAAATCCCAGAGTGACTAGAAAAACGATTTTAGGAAATTTATAATTTTTTTTTTTTTTTTCAATTAGAATTAGACATCACAAAACATTTCGAAATATTACAAAAATATAAAAAATGTTGGGGTAGTTCCTGCACTATAGACGTGGCAGCTTCATAAATTTTATGTCAATGTATGATTTTTAAATTGGTTTAGAAAGCAGTGAGACACAGCTTTTTAACTATATTGCAATTTTTTATATACTCTCAAACTATTCACTATTTTTTAACTTATTTCCCTTTTCTTTTTCGAAATTTTTGATTTGATTTAAATTTGTCAGATCTTTTCTTCAAAACAATATATATTTATTAGCAAAGTTTGAAATGCTATTTTGTTTAGAATGAAGTGAGATATACATATATGAAATCGCTTAAAAACTCAGAGTTATTAAACATTTTCTTAACTTTATTAAAAAGTTTTTCATACATTTTAAGAAAAATTTTTTTTTTTTTTTTTTTATTTTTTACTTGTTTATTACTTTTTAAGGAAAAATTTTAAAATATATGGACATTTTTATTAAGTTGTTACAGATAAAATCGAATAAGTTTTACAGCTTTTTTTAAAATTTGTAAATAAAACAAATAAGAATGTTATATTTGGCTTGGCCGAATCTATATACCAACCATCTGTAACTTTTTAAAACGTCACATTATATATGGGGTGGGTGGAACGGATTTATATCGATTCTCGTAATATCTGCACAAAATTTCGTTGTCGTATTAACTGAAGTTACAATGGACACTCTGTGTTTCTAGTATTTGGCCCAAATTTCGTCCCTCTAGGTGGTTCCCCCGAGCCCTATCCTGTTTTCAACAGACAGACTAACGGACATAGCTAAATCGACTCAGAACCTTACCAGGACCAAAAATAAATTTACTCTATGAGGTCTTAAATGATTTTTTAGCGATGGGTGGGCATAAAAATTTATTGTATTTACAACAAAAATGCCTGCAAAAATTATTGCATCCTAGCGTTTTATAGAAAAAATTGTAGTAAATCGCAATTAAACTCGAAAAATTCTGGGAAAATTTTCTATTTTTCTAGATGCTGTTTAAAAAGTAGCTTTTAATATTTAAACAACATGTCAAAAATGCCTACGGTTGAAAAACTTGTTTCTTCTACTTTCAAAAAAAGTTTAAAAAGGAAAAATAAATGGAAGAATAACATAATTAGAAATACATTTATACAAGAACCTACCCAAAAGCAATATTTTGCGAATAACTCGAAATTTTGAATTTGTACTGCATATTTTTTATATACCTCAAGTAGGCCTATAACGCACACTATGTCTTTTCTCGAGTGAGTTTTAATTAATATTTTTAAGTTACAATTGTGAATATATTTACATGCATAAACAAATTCCCAGCAAAAACTTAACTTAAAATTTTAAAAGCAACAGCTTCCTTTATGCATTACATTGTAGCCTTAATAGCCACTTCCAGCATTACAAATTAGTACTTATATAAGTAGATTTTAGTAAATATAAAAGGAATTTAATTTTTATGTAGCTCAGTTGTCTAGAGCGTCTAAAACAAAAAATAAGTATTAAAAATAAAGTGGGTTCAACTTCCAACTGAGGCAAATTAATTTTTTTAATAAATAATACATTTTTTAAATAAAATAATGCATAAAAATTAAAGTAAGTTGTGGTGTAGCTAAGACCATAAATATCATAATTAGTTAACTACATACCCGATTATAAATAAGTAGTTATCAAACTACTTCTGTGTAATGCAGATGGTATTTTGTTGTCATTGAAAAATAACTACACCTGTAACTACATGCCATTGCCAAGTTTTTGCTGGGATTTTCATGTTTTCGAAGGAAAAAAGAACAACATTTTCCACAAAATTCCAAAGAAAACATGAACAAAAATAAAATTAAAGTAGGTATTATAAATTTAAAATAAAAGTTTAAATCAACTTTTTCGTTTGCTTTATTTAAAAGCAGAACAATATAAAATTTTAGGAAAAGCGAGTAAGATAGTTACTTCGGGTAAGTTTTACTTTGTATAATCAAAATAATGCGCAAAAATGATTATGAAATAACGTTGATATGGCAGGGTCTTATATGGAAACTATAGTCAATTATGGCCAAATCTTTAAGAAATTTGACTATATAAAATTAAAAAAAAATTATCTTTATGCTGGAATTTATATAGAAATTATATCCGTGAACATGATTTTCGGGAAGTAATCTTATTTATGTTCAATTATGAACCGATCCTCAGGAAATTTATTGATATGATTTATGTTTAGACAAAACTCACTTTCGTTTGACCTATTTCCGGGATTATATTTATATGAAATACTGGTTCGATTAGAAGTTACATAATGAAATATTGAAAAAAAATATAAGTCCGAACTTGATTTATCTATCAGTTTCTTTAACCAGCAAGTCCAAGAACTAACAAAGTCCATTTTTCGGGCGTATACTTATTATAATTTTTAATATTAATCATACACCTATTTGGCTAAATTTAATGTATAATAACCATATTTAAAAAAATCTAGCGGGTTATAAAAAAAGATTTTCTTCTTATCTAAAGCTAGAGCTTTTGTAAGAAAAAGAACTTAATTCCTTAAGGAGTTAGAGGATTTGGAATAGAGCGATTTCCCTTATTTCCACACGCAGAGAAAAAATATAGTTGTAGAGACCATAATCTAAGAACAACATTTATGATTGGAACATATGATCACAGCGAAAAATAGAAATGATTTTAAGTAATAATTATTACATTTTGTCATATTGTGTCCGATTTTATGGTTTGTTTTTTCATGTTATGATTCTAGTTTTACATATAATGAATCTTACTACAACATTATCCCATTCTAGCAGATTATGATTTGATTATAATTTGTCATATTATTATTTCATTTTATCATATTATTATCCCATGTTATCATATAGTTTCCTAATTTTATCATATTATTTCATTTTGTCTTATTATTATTCCATCTTATCATATATTAAAATAAAACGTATTAATAAAAAATTATTTTTATAAATTTTCTATTGAAAATAATAGAGAAAAAAAGCAAACAAAAAATACTTACATATTATTTGTCCATTAATTATATTCATTTTTACCAGTGATTCAAATGCAAGATATGTTTCTTTAACTAAACACTTTAATGGTATTTAATCAATATCTTATATTGCTTGAATCACACTGAGTATAACCAAACCGAACCTATTTATATTTATTCATATATAAACTGAATGAGAATTACAACAAAGTTGGAAAACAGACAATAAATACATAATATATTTAAAAACAAACAAGTTATGAATTTTTTCCATTAAGTTTGTGAAAAGGATAGGTATTATATTTATTTTAAATATTTTATTGTCATGGGAATAATAATATTAATATGGTTTAAAAACAGAATGTCATTTATGAACAAGGAAAAGACTATAAATATTTAATGGTTGTAGAAGTAATTATATTTTTCATATTAATCAAATTTTGTTTCTGCTAAAAATATTTAAAAACATATAACTTTTGCAGTAAACTATTTTAAAATTTTTATTTAGTGTAAACATTAAAGGACACAATCTAAATTAAACCTTGTTATCATGAGAACATAACAATGAGAACATAATTTTGTTGTAGTGATAATTCTTTAACCATGTTATTTACCTTCATGTATAAAATGTTGGTGGGTTTTGCTTTTTGTTTTTTAATATTTGAAAAAATCGTATTTTAACATGTGAAAGATATGCGATAAAGGAAAAGAAAATGATTCAGTACCACAAAAATTATTATTTCGTTTTCCAAATAATTGACTAAGGCATTTGATGGTTTTTTTTTTATTATTTTTTATTTTATTTTTACCTATAAACCCAACCACTGTGCTGAGGTTTTAAGTTTATTAATTCATGTTTTTTTTTTTTTTTTTTTTTTTTTTTTTTTGATGCCGCTCAGTAAACTGAGCCCATATTAAAATTGGGAAAAAATAAAAGGAAACTAAGTAGAACGATGAAATGTTGTATATGTGTGGACATTGACCGCCTATTTGCAAAAAAAAAAAAGAATAATTTTTAAAATTCCTAATACCTTGCCTATTTAGAATCAGTAAGTATCCAAAATACATACTTTTAGATATTAAGTTTTATAAGAGTACATATATCTATTGAAACACACAAACAAATATTAATTATGGTATTTCGTGCATAATTATTATTAACTTTTTTTAATTATTCTATATTGCCATATTGTTTATTGGTTATAATAAAATTTTTTAAATTTATTTTATTTTTATAAAGGTCAGTAGTATTGGCAAGTAATTTTTTGTCATATTTAATCTCACGCACATAAACATAAAAAAATTTGAAAGTCTTTTTCACCCACTGTAACCGAAAAACAACCCTACAAACCAAAAATAAGCCAAAAATAACAGAGAACTGATACACCCACTTAAGATGATATTGAAGATGGCCTAGAACAATAAGAAAATTTTCTTGCTATTTTAAGGATAACAAAAGGATTTTTATGTCTGTACATTGTTGTTTTCACTTCTTTTTTCTTTCATTATTTATCTCTACAGATTCTTATTGTTCTATTACAATAGGAAAAAAAAAAAAGAACAGCACAACAACACAGAAACATATTAACAAGTTTCTGTTCTTATGACCTAGGAATGATGATGTTTCTCTGCCATTTTTACCACACAGCAATTTCAACAGGTTGCTTTTAATATGGGACATTATTCGATGTACGGTAAATTTATATGCGTATGTATTATGTATTAAGCATGTGTATTTCCAACAGCAATTTAAATGAAATTTATCTTATATTTTTTGGCATCTTTAACAAAAAGACAATGATTTGTCTTAGAACTGAAAATAAAACTCATTGAAGGACGTTGCTAATCTGTAACATGCAAGATTATACTGGCAAAAGAAATAGAAATAAAGTAATACAATACAATATAATATCAAATAAGAATTTATAGAAAATTTATAGCTGATAAATTAAGCATTTTGAAATTAATATATATAGTTACATCTAGATATAGACATATATTTTGTATAGATTTTAAGCTGCATACAGTGGTATTTATAATCCAACATACAGTAGCGTCGTTTTGGTCCAATGAAAGATATTGATTTCATTCTTTTTGTATAAAAGTATGAATTATATTACCTAGATAGAGAATTTTATTTGAAAAAAAATAAATCCATAGTTTGTCTGATTTTTGGAATTAGAGCAAAATTTTTATAAAAAATTGGTTTTTGGAGAAACTATAAATATTTAATCTCTAATAAAATCCTTTTTTTTAAGATATCCTAATGAAATGACTTTATCATTTGAAATGGTAAAGTGTATACAAATTTAAGATTCATGTAAAAAGAATTCCACAAATCCCAAAATACTGAAGAAAATCCCAAAAATGGATATTTTTTGAATTTTGCTCATAAAGTCCACATTTATTGCAGGTTTGGAAAAATCCATTGGCAAACTCTTTGGAATACATAGAAGTTTTAAAAACTGCATTTGGTTTCCAGAACTATTCTTTGAGATTTTAGGACATATAGGCTATAATAAAAATTATTACTTAAAATAGGTCAAATTCTGGATGGCCTGCACATAGTCCTGTTGAATGTTTGGTTTTTTTCTAATTCTAAAGCTATCTCCGTGAAGATACCTTTGAGAAAAGTGTTAAATTATTATATATTCTTAAATAAAATTTTATTTTTTAAGTGTAGATACCTTTTCGGCAAAAAAAAACAAAAAATCATAATTTTTGCAATTTTCCGCTTCAAAGTCGTTTATTTTTGGACTCAGAATAGATATGGTCTTTTAGTTTCTTTTATTCGATAGATAATTTTATTTTTTAACCAATTAGGTAAAATGTTTACAAAATTGGATAAAAATATTGTGATATATATATTCGAAAAGCTGAATCAAGATTTTATAAAATTAAAATAGTTGAAATTTCAAAAGCAAATAACTTGAAAATTATGAGAGATAAATATCATATGTTTTTCATACGCATCATCGAGAGTTTTAAGAAGGCGTAAAAATACTTGAAGTCGGACAAGGAACAAAAATTTGCAAGTTTGAACAATTTTCTATATCAGAGGTACCCTATTTTGAGCACCAATTGCTCCTCTCCTAAATGGTATATAAGGCCTCTCTTCTAAACTTAAAATGGTATACACCTCTGCTAAGCCTGCATGTAATGTAGCCAGCGGAGTGGAAGTTACAGATTTATTTCCAAAACATTTCGATTCCGCCACACTATGCAATACTCCTAAAAATTTCCATAAAGACACAAAATTTATTTATATTTTATTCTAGTATTCTTGGAATAACGAATATTTTAAACCTATTAAGGAAAAAAACTCGAAACATTTTTTGGACAAAATATACCAAACCTTAGATTTTCAGTCACTGCTAGGGATGAATTAAACAAAATGGATTTTCAATATTTTGTCTGTAATCAGCTCATAAATACACAGCTTTTGGAAGATCTTTCTACATCGTCTTCCTATATCGTGGCATATGGGGTCATGAAAAAAATTTTCGTCATTTTATTTATTTGTTTTTTTTTTATCTTTTATACCCCACACCACCATATATGGTTGGGGTATTATGCCTTTGTGGTGATGTTTGTAACACACAGAAAAGATCATCCATTACCCGCCTTAAAGTAAACCTATCGACTCAGAACCACTTTTTGAGTCGATCTAACATTGTCCGTCCGTCCGTCTGGCTGGCTGTCCATGTAAATCTTTTGCACAAAGCACAGGTCGTAATTTTGAAGATAATTTTATGAAATTTAATACAAGGATGAAGCCTATTGATATTTGTTATGATCGGTCCATTATTTCACCTAGCTCCCATACAAATGTCTTCCCGGAATAGGAGTTTAACGATCATAAATGCCTTAAATATATTAATATTGTAATGAAATTCAGTGCAAGGAAGTTTTGTATAAGTATCAATCTTTATGCCAAATTTCATGAAGATCGGTCCATAATTGGCCATAGCTCCCATATAAAACCCTCTTCTGAAAATGACCTTAACTTGCATAAATCACATGCACATGATAGTATCAGGTTTATATTCGACACAAATAAGTTTTATATGAGTAGAAATCATAGTGACAAATTTTGTGAGGATCGCTCCATAATTTACCATAGCTCCCATATAAGCCCACTTTCGGGAATCATCCTAAAGTGCACAATTTCATCTAAATGTTAGTATTAACGTAATATTCCGTATTCGTATATTTTATTTTACACTTAGTAAAAGTATCGGTCCACAATTGACCACATGTCTAATATAAAACCCATCCACGATACATACATACACACATACGTACATACATACATACATACAGAAAATTGGATAAAATAGATCAAAAGTGAGATGCCTTAGTAAAAGCAAAAAACATATGAAAATTAGAAATAACTCAATAGCAATAAGACTAAAAATACCTAGAACCAACATTTACCATTATATTAACTTTTTAAAAGAGGAAAATCTGAATTTAAAAATCGCGAATTGCAATTGAAATACTTTAAAAACCAAATATAATAAGTTAACAAAGGGCTTTCATTCCATATGAAAATAATTGGACATTAGGTGGGATGTATCCAAGATATCAGAGGTGACATTGAGAATTTGATGTCTGATTCAAAATTCACCAAAAAAAAATTTAAGCCGTTGTCAAACCATTAACAACGCTATACACAAGAAACAAAAAGGGCGGTATTTTGGGGGCGCGACAAAAAAATATATTTTTACATTTTTAGAAACCTCAAAAACGTGAATATCTAGTCACATTATATTCAATAGAAGACAAAAACCTTTTAATATTAGTCGCACTGTCCTATTAAAACTTTTTAATAGTATCGCATCATGTTTATTTGGTGTTCTCTGGAAACTAATATTTATTATATCTTCGATGATAAACAATTCGATCCATTTCTATTTATCCATGTGTGCTGTACTTATATATGTGTTTAAGGTGACTTTAATATAAAAAAAAAAAATATACAAGTAAATATTTGAGAGAGTATTGGTGCTGAAACTTATTTTGGTTTCGATGATTATTTTGAACATGTTGCCATGGTTGTTTTAATACTTGGCACACATACTTAAGTAGGCTTTATTCATTCAGCTTTCTAGTTACTCTCCCGTCAGGATTTGTTTTTAACTGTATTGTTATAGTTGTTGTATTTTGTCTGATATTGTGTGTATGTATCCTTGTTGTTTTGTATTTTTCTTCATTTTCTTGAAGTCTCTATTATCCTTCGGTTTTTTTTTTTTTTTTTTTTTTGTTTGTGATACTTCCTGACCTACCTCCAGTTGAATTATGTTTATCTTGTTGCTGACTGACAAATTTTCAAGAAATAAAATTACAAACAACAAATTTATATATTTTTCTTTTTAAGTTTTCATGTTTTTTTTATCTTATACTCATTTGTTATAATATCTGTTAAAATGGTTGTAAGTGGATACTGTTTTGGTATTCCATTAAACTGTGAAAATCTCTGAATTTTTATTTATTTTTTTTTTTCCTAGGATATATTTTTTACTTTTGTTTCACTTTTTTTTAATAAAATCGTTTTTTTTTTTTTTTTGCATGTATTTAAAAATATGTTGTTTTACATATGAGAAGTCAGCAGCTTTCTTGTTAGTTTGTATGGTATGCACACTGTGAAGCGTGTTTGAATTGATTTTTCTTTTTCTTAAACGATAAAGTGTGGTTTTTATAAAAAAAAAGAAAAACATAAGCGTGTATTCATGTTGCCTTCAAAAATATTTGAGACAGACATTCTGAGTGTTTAGATTTAATAAATAAGGTATTTTGTTATGGAAATGATTAAAGTTTGACAACATTCATTGTAATTTAATGGATGTGAAAGGCTACAAACTTTAAAGTATCTAATTATTTAGAATTTAAAATTTAGTAAGAAATCAAAAGTTGAATGCTTACACTGAGGGAAAATTTCGATTAAAAATCCACGACGGTTGTGATCACATTGATAATTTTCGGTATAGGCTTTTTTCTACCGTTCGTTTATAAATTTTAAATATACGATATAGAAAACAAATAATTCAATACTGAAGTGGTGTCAACTTGAATTTGGATACATACGAAGAGGAAAATTGAATGGTGTCGTTTTCAACACGTATGTGTTCAAATTTTCTCTACATGTAAGAGTTTCAAGAAAACATGTGACAAAAAGCTATAAACCCTGTCAAATAAGGGTTCGGAATTTGATGAATGGAATCGAATTTTTGCATATAGCATTCTCTTGGCGTCTACATGCTGTAAAAATCACCAACAATTAAGTGTACATTGCGCGAGATATTCGCGTTTGAATGTCACAAAAATCTGTTGTTTTACATATGTCTTGGCATGTAAACATAGTAAACATCGCGCATTGATAAAAAAAAAACTAAATACGTACTCAGTTTTTCCCAAAAGAACTTCAAAGTTTCGAAAATACACAAGTTAGAAAAAAATGTATGAAATATTTACGAAACTTATATCAACCCAATATGAATGCCAAATGAAAGTTAAGAATCTCCGTAATATACTGATATTTTTTATTTAAATGTTGCAGCAAAAAAACTTAATTTTTTTGGTGAATTTTCATATTTTTGGTGAAATTTTTAATTTTTTGCAAAATATCGAATTTTTAGTAAAATTTCGGATTTTTTACGAAATTTTGAATATGTGGTGTAATTGTAAGTTTTTAATAAAATTTCACTTCTTTGTTGAAATTATGTGCACTGATGAAATTTCGAAATTTTAGAATTTTTGTGTAAAATTAAAAATTTTTAGTAAAATTTTAATTGTTTGGTGAAATTTTGGGTTTTGATGAAATTTCTAATTTTTGATGAAGTTTCAAATTTTTAGTGAAATTTTGGAATTTTTGGTAACTTTTTGAATCATTTTTAGTGAATTCTTGGAGTTTTGGTAAATTTTTGGTTATAGGTGAAATTTCGAATTTCTTGTAAAATTTAAAATTTTTAGTAAAATTTTAATTTTTTGGTGAAATTTTGTGTTTTAATGGAATTTCAAATTATCAATTTTTGATGAAATTTTGGTATTTTTATGAAATTTTCATAATTCGATGGAACAATAATTTTAAAACACTTAATATTAAACAAAAAAATTAAGTTTGCTTATATATATATATATATATATATATATATTAATGCGTATCCTTCGAAATTTTCAAGATCTTTTGAGTGGAAATTTGACATCCTGGAGTAAAACTGTGTACGTCGTTTTACTACGAATGATCTCTAGTTTCAGGCATATGCATATACGATTTTTTCATTTGTGAAAATTATTGTCGTTAGGTGTAATTATACCCTACACCACCGTAGGTGGTTGAGATATATTGAGTTTGTTCTGGTGTTTGTAACGCACAGAAAAAATCTTCGGACTCCCACCTTAAAGAGTACTTTTTGGGTTAATTTAACAATATCCGTCCGTCCGACTGGCTGTCTATCCATGCTAACTTTATAAACAAAGTGATGGTCGTAATTTTGAGAATATCTTGTTGAAGTTTAATACGAATAAATTGAAATTGGTTATGATCGGTCCATTATTTCACTTAACAACCATACTAATACCCTACCAGAATAGGGATTTAACGATCATAAATGCCTTAAATATAGCAATATTTTAAACTCGTCACAAGTAAGTTGTACGTAAGTATATATCTTCACGCAGAGAAAAACATGGCTACGGCATTGTCACTACAACAATATTATGTACTTATTGTTAATTTTCATAAGTTTTTAATAATACTGTGTTCATGAAAACAGTGTATTTGTTTCAGTCTTATCATTTAATGTTTATATTCAAAAAAAATTTGAATATAGTTGCCTACAAAAATCTTTTATTTTTAAATATTTTTACTAGAAAAAAAACTATTAAGATGAAAAGATATCATTGTTTCTACAAACATTAAATATTACCTATCTTTCTCCTTATTCTTAAACCGTATCTAATTTTTATACCAAATTAATATTATTATTCCCTTATCAATAGAATGTTATAAATAAATATAATACGCATGATCTTTACAAATACAGTATTTATTTATTTTTTTATAGTATTTATTTTCCAACTTCATTATAATTCCCATTTAGTTTATACATGAATAAATATAAGTAGACAATATTCTGTTATATTTTGTGTGATTAATTACTATTACTACTATTAATTATTATGTAAATAAAATTAATTAATGAACAAATAATGATTGATCATAATAAGATTAATATGAAACTTGTTATAAGTAATTTTGAACATGTTATACAATTTTTTTTATGGTAAATAATATTATGAGCTAAATTATAATATAAGAAAATAAGAGCATACATTTAAGGGACTGAAAACAGTGTTGCAAAAAAATTCTCGATGTCATCTGATAAATTTCCAAAAATAATATGCCAAAATCTGTTAAATACAGAGTTTTAACCACGTTTCACTTTTTTGTTATGCCAAAATTGAAAATTTATTATAATAAAATGAGAGAATTGTAATGTTTATATAGCTTGTATGTAATAGTAATATGCATATATATGTATATCTTTTATTAATACAAAATACATTTATTATACAAAAGGAAAGAAACATAAGAAAGTACAAAAATATATTTTAATATTTCTATTAAAATAATCATATACTGCAAGCATTATTTTACACTATGGTTTTGTTAAATGAAGTTAGTAAAGTTTTCATTTAATTTTACAAGATTTACAATAAATATTGTTTTGGCAAGACAATTGAAATTTTTAACCTTTTTATAGATAACTAAAATTATAGGAAAATATTTAGTATAGGTCTTATATGACATATTTCATTTCAAGCATTTTACAAGTTTTATTGAATTTTAGTTAAATATTTGCGATATTTTACATTTTGTTTAATAAGATTTATAATGTTGTTTAAACAGATCCATAAATATTAAGGCGACTCACTGAAGAAAGTATTCTTGAAAGCCCCTTTAAAATTAACTTTCCCAAAATATTACGATTCTACTGATGATCGTTCGTGAGCGGGAATTTTTATATTTTCTTGTAGTATCATTTGAAAGGTATTTGGGGCATCCATAAAACATATCCAAGAGTGAACCCAATATTTTTATATTTCACAAAATTCCTATTTATCAAGATTTTCTCTCAAAATATTGTTTGCTATTTTTAATAAAAAAAAAAAAAAACTTAAAAATAGCTCCTTCAAAAATGACCCAGTTTACGAAAGGTCTTCAATAGAACCATAATATTTTGAACCACATTATAAAAAAAATTTTTAGGTGGAGTAACAAAAACACTTTTTTCCCTCTTATAGGGGGTGAGTCGCCTTAATAAATATTGAATAAATATAATGCAAGAATACAAGTGTAAAATTTAAGTTCAACACATGTAATTGATTTAAAGATAAGATTATTTAATACCTAAGTTTTTTATTTTTAAATTATATTATTTTTGCATTCAAAAAAATAAACATGAAATTAGATTTTTTAATATCAAAGTAGATATTAGTTGCTAAATTTTTTAACCTCCAATTGTTAATATATTGGACTTGAATTGTGCACCTAGAAATTGTAACTCAAGATTTAACAAACAAGATTTCTCATTATATTTGTACACAGTATTTATTCAATATCTTTATCATTTATTTTAAGTCTTAAACCACACTTCCATTTACACAAAATCTGGCTTAAGTGAGATTTCGATCAAAATCAACATAATTTTATTAGATTTTAAATAAATTTCCCATACAAATAAAAATATAGTTTATAATGACATTGAGCAAAGTCTCATAAAATTTAATTAGATTTTTAAAAATATCGTTACACAAAACTGTTTTATTTTTCGGCGTGTTAGCAAAATACAACAATGTGCTAAATAAAAACGGGAAAGAAAATGAGATAATGGACCGATCACAACCAATTTCAATAGCCTTCGTCCCTGTATCAAAGTCCCACGTGTCATTTAATTATCTTTAAAATTGCGACGCGTACTTTGTGCACAAGTTTTACATGGACAGCCAGCCAGACGGACGGACATCGCTAGATCAATTTAAAAAGTGATTCTGAGTATATTGGTATACTTTAAGGTGGGTGTTGGATAACTTTTTATATGCATTACAAACATCAGCACAAATCAGCTATGGTGGTGTAGGGCATAATGACTTTTCATTGTAAACAACTATTTATACCTTACACCGCCATAGGTGGTATTATGCGATTGTGCTGATGTTTGTCCATGACAATGACTGTCCATATAAAACTTTTATGATACAGGGACGAAGCCTATTGAAATTGGCTGTGATCGGTTCCCCCGGAATAGAGTTTAACCACACTCAAAAATGCCTTAAAAATAGGACTACTTTAATGAAATTCGGTGCAAGATATATATATATATATACATCGATATAGCACTAATGGTTATAAATTTTAAGGTAACATCAGATATTTGAATATCAATAAGTCATCAAATTATGCCTAGGATTTTTTTAAACAAATCATTAATTGGCTTCAAATAAAATTTTATAAAAAAAAATATTTGACTTTAAATGTTTTAAAAATCACTAGAAAAACAAAAACTATTTTCGTATTTTGACATTTTCAATATAATAGGTAAAAAATAGGTAAGTAATATTGTGGTTTTATGTCCTACCAACCCATCATCATGCTATGGATCGATTTAACAATGTTCGTACGGATAGCTTTCCATATAAACTATATGCCTAAATAACACTGTTCTACAAAAAATGCTCTTTTGAAGAAAAATATGACATATACATATGTATAAAGAGCATAATTTCACGTACAGATTTTTTATGGGCCGATTTAGATAAATACAAATAAAACACCAAAAGATACTAACTAAAATTACCTACAAATTATTTTAAATTTACGAAAGTTGTAATTTCTTAGAATAGCTCCTGTTTTAAGATCAACCATTACACAGTAGGACATAACCACTTAACTAACATAGACTGGGGTTTCAGTAGGCGTGCTGTTCGCACCGTGTATAGGGCGCTTTTCGTTGCGTGCGCAACGTTTGGTTCTCCTGTGTGGTATGAAACGGTCATGTCTGTTGTTGGCAGAAACAAAGTCTTTTCCTGCCAGATAGTCGCGATGTTGACGTGCATGACAGTTTGTAGGACGGTATCGACGGACGCAATTCAGATTCTTTTAGGTGTGGCACCTCTTGATCTGGAGGTAATACGTCGTGCTATTACTTTTAAGATCAAGAAGGGGCTACCACTTCTTGGGCATGATTGGGTTTCTGCTTCTGATCTGATGAATGGGGATAGTGTGCGAGTCAAGGTGTCTTTTGTCTAGGTTGAGGACAAGATGGCCGAACAGTTACAATGGGAGGGTAACGTATGAGTTCATACGTGCTGACTTCGTACGGCAACGTCCAGATTTTGGCTTCGGTCTGAGTCTGTGTTTTATACTGACGGAACATGGCACATAAGAGAGGTCTCCGATCTGTGGGTACGGAAGGGTACTTGAGGACGTGTAGCATGTACTGACGACATGCCGCTACTATGATGACATTAGAGAGTTAGATAGTATGGGCACGACTCATACTGCGGGGGGTTGGTATGTATATGGCTGTTGCAGTGATTAGCATGATGGATTGCTATTTTGCTCCTACTTCGCTTTCTGTTTTGCCTTTTCTGTTTCTTGCTGTTTGCCTCTTCCTCACCTTGCTGCCTCTCTCGTCGTGTTTCGTTTTGTCGTAGTTTGTTTTGTCCTTTGCTGGTGGCACACCATGTGGCTAATTAAGCGCCCGTGAGGGCGATTGTTGATTGTTTGTGATGTAATTGTTGTCCATTTATGTAAATGTGTGTTTTGTGTGTGGCCGTGGCGGGTCACCAGTACCGAACTGTTTGGAGTTCAACTGGTAGTAGTCATCCTTGACTACGAAGTCCGACTGGTGACTTAATACTGCTACCACGGGTGTCAGGAGCCCCTGGAATTTCGGTTCCAGCCTGACTACGGTGCGGCCCCTTGGGGAGCTTTTATGGCGGCTGTGGTTTAGACCCATATCGCGGGTAGAGCGTGAGCTCGGTGTGGAGTTGCATTGCAACCGGGTGCCGTGACCCATAGATCGGAGGAGTTTAGATAAGCTCCGCTCCTAACCAAGGGGAAAGTCATGTCCAAATACATGACTTTAAATTGGTACTCAAGGATGGCTTTATGTCAGACTTGAGAGCGTTGGTGGACGCATTGTATTCACCCTGTGCGAAGAGCACCGTGAGGTTGAGTCTATATAGACAGGTACTCACGTAAAACCTTTGACGTTATACATGAATACATAAACTATTAGGGCATCATTATTTTTCACCAGCATAATTACACATTATCTACATAATATACACTGTGTATTACCATTAAACTATATTTTATCTAAAAAAGTCTCCATTAGTTAGTTAGTATTATATAAAAGTTTCGCTTCCTTTATAATGTATTTTTCACTGCGCTTTTTGAACTCGTCTTTTACCAATGGAACCTCTTATTTACCATGGTACAGCCGTCATGGTTCTAAGAATTTTTTATTGGGCCCTCTCTATATTATCGAAACTCGTATTGCTGGCTTTTCTCCATAATTGGGTAGTATATGTCCAAATTGGTTTTAAAATGGTTTTATACAGGATGACTTTATTGCCAAGGCTTAGTTTTGATTTTCTGTTTATTAATCAGTGAATGATAGAAGCTTTTAAGAAGGACAATTTCCTCTTCTGAGGGTTAATGTAATATGGTTACATTATATGAATTGAAAACATTTACTAGTATACGCCAGTTATTCAACCATGTCTCCACACCTCGGTGGTAAATATCAAGTTGGTAAGTTGTTATGTGCGGGTTTTCCTGGGAACTGGTAAGTCAGATGTGTAAATTAAGTACAAGGTAGGTCCAAGAACACTTCTCTGTGGAACACCTGCTTTTATTTCAAATTCTTCTGTAACAAGTTCGTTATACTTTACTGTAAATAAACAATCAGATAAATAGGTACATGGTGATAGTAAACATTTAATTTTATATATTAAACTTTTATGCCATACTTCAACGAAAACTTGAGGCACCTAAAAAATAGCTGAAAAATACCTTTTTAATTTAAAATATTTCCTTATCTCTCTAGTTAAACGATTCACTTGTTCTATAGTTCCATGTTTTTCATGAACTAGGACGACATTTCTAACGTTCAAGAATGGTATAATTTTCTTTTGAAATACTTTCTCGATCAAACAAGATAGTAGGCTAATATGTCTATAAGAAGATGCTACGGTAGAATCCTTTTCTGACTTTGGTATTATTTTAATCTGAGAAGTTTTCCATATTTTTGGAATCCTAGTTTTAAGATCGCATTGAAAATTATTGACAGCACAATTATTGCCACATTCGGTAAGTTTTTAATAATGGATAGTATTATTGAATCATATTCAGGTGATTTTCTAACATTTATATTTTCTTTGATAACTGAATTAATGTCCTCTGGGCTAACAACAAATATATCGTAATTTGATGTAGTGTCAGGTGTCTCCCGCAATACAAAATTATTTGTTTGGGGATTCGGTAAAAAGACTGAGCTTAAATAGCATGCAAATAAATTGGCTTTATTTTCTGAACTACGGGCCCCAGAATGGTCAGCTTTCCTTAAAGAACTTTGTGTCTTAATATCTTTCGCTGCCTTCCATAAGGAAAAATTAGTATATTTAATATTTGTTAAACTTTCAGTGTAATTTCTACTCTGATGACCCTCTTCTATTTGAAGGGCTTTTCTTTGTTTTTTAGTTGTTGTAGATAGTACCAGCTTTGCAGCTGGTGATCTGATTTGTTGTGATTCTCTTCTAAGTTTTCTTTTTTCAAGAAGAAGTTTTTCAATGTCATAATTAGAAATAAAAATTAGAAATACTTTTACTATTTTTTTTACTTTTAAATTGATGTAAAGGTTTAATTTTTAAATTGATTAAATTGATCCTCACACTGTAAATATGGATTTGTGTGGATGTGACCACTGATATATTTTCTATATTTTCACCAATTTGTTCTATAGAAAGTAGTTTGGTATGTTAGTCCTACCATAATATGTTACTATTATTGGAGAATGGTCCGAAGTTAAGTCATATGAAATTTCTGTAGTTATTGAATTTTGGTTTATAATTTTAGATATAGAAAAATCTATGAGATCTGGAATTTTTCTAGGATCACCCGGCCAATACGTTGGATGTGCAGGAGATACGAAATCCATGCCATTTTTGCGATCAACTAGCACCTTATTAAGTTTTTTACCTCTGGAATTTTTCTAGAACCCCAGTAAGCGTGTTAAAGAATTCTTCAAATTTCTTCTTGGTCATGGAAAAAAAAAATTCCCACTATTACACCGAGCTTAGCGTTAAATCACCAGCGAAATAATCAAGGCAGGTATTCTTTTCAAAATTAATCTAGGGAATAATGTCGTATCCGATTTCTAATTAATGTACCAGTACCACCATGTGCATTACCATCTGGATGATTTGTAAAAGAGAATGAGTAACCTGTAATATAAAAATTTTATCTATTTGTGAGATGAGTCTCTGAGACTAATATCACGTCAACATTTTGCTTGCAACTTACTTGAAAGTAAAATTTGCCTATATGTTATAAACTTATTAATAAAGAAAAAATCATTGACTTTTTTAAGGACTATTTAGCACGAAAAATGTTTGCTGGACTGTAACTTCAAAGACATACCGGTAACTGCATTATAGCATAAATCTTAAAAATAAATTTGAATAGAAATCTGCGCAATAAATTTTCAAGTAATTTGAGTATTAATCTTTGCAATAAAAACCTAATTTGAACCTCTCAAGTAGAAAAAAATCGACAAAATATTTTTATTCTTCAAAACCTTATGATGCATCATTAAATTTAATGCCACATTCATGCATTGTTTAATCAATTAATATTCAAACAAGACTTTAAAATTATTTGCCAAACAAAGGGTTTAAAGTTACGTTTAATGCATTCAAAAAAGATCTTCATAGTACTAACCTTATCGCGGGTTATTTGAAACTTGCATTTAGATTGATGCAATGCCAAAAGACCTAAAAATGACGCTGAATGGTAAATCATCTTTGTGAAAGTAATGTGTCAAACTAAATCAACATTTTATTATTAAAACTATATACATATATATGTATACATATATATACATATATATGTATGTACAATACATATAATGACATCAGGAAAACTAAAACCAGTTTAACAAAAACAAAAAAAAAAATAAAGAAATATACTTTCCAATAAGCCACCAACCATTATTAGGCCCAGCTGCATACAAACAAAATAAAAATCACCAAAAAAATAAAAATTGAACAAAAAAGATGAAAAAAACAAATGCTACTATAAGATACAAGTATTAAATTGCAACGACCTACATAGAAGACCTGATATTAACAAACGTACACACAATATTGCAAGGGCTCTGACATTTCGCTACAAATAACTAAACAACATAAAATAACAGAAAGGAAACTATTGTTAAAAGACCAGCGACAAACGCCATTTCTAAAACTAAAAATATGTATACGTTTGCATTTGCATTTTGTCTCAAAAAAGATTCCTACTAAGTTTTAAACCAGTAAAACTGTCTTCTATTTCAAGTTACTAAATGAAATGCATTTTTTGACTTTTAATTTTATAACAAATAAACAAACAAAATTTCAGAAAAAAAATTAAAGTCAAGGAAATTTTAAACCATTTATTTTCAATCAACCGCACCTTAAATTAAACATTTACTCGTAACAACGACAGCAGCAGCAAAAACCTTGTATTATAACAACAAAAAAAAATATATGCACTCACACTAAAATTAAACTTTTTTGCATTTGTAAACTTAGCTGAAATTGCAGCTGAAGTAGAAGAAAGCAACAACAACAATTAATAATTATATATTTAGCTTTGTAGATGATGATAATGATGATCTTGAGTATTAAGATGAGTCTGAATGCCTACTTGTACCCTGTTGCCTCCTGCTAGCCTGCTTGCAAATTTCACAACCAACAGTTTACTAATGGATGAAAATATGTACTAAAAATGTACAGGGAGTGCACAACAAAGTTTTTAATTTTCAATTAAGCTCAATATTTAAAAAAAATAATAATAATTAAAAATCAAAAAAAGGGTAACTAAAAAAGTTGTGTTAAATTATTTTTTCATTAAATAAAATTATTTTTAATTTGTACCTTAATATAAAATTAATATTCTGATGCCAATTTTTTATAATTTCGGTGAATTTATGCAAAGTTTTTTTGTCTTTAGTGTTGTTACATTATGTATTTCTTAAATTATATTACGAAACAGTGACATAAATTTATGGCTAACAACTGTTTGTTTTTTTAGTTGTACCCTTTTCTAAATAGTATCTACGAGTAGTTTTTGCACAGGCAAAAGTTTTCTTAAATAAAAATTTTATTTTAAAGTATGCATTTGAATAAAACATAACACAAAATTTTCGTAATAACTGTTACTGCTGTTAATTTTAAATATCTTTCTTGATTACAGTATGTATCCTCTAGACACATGCCACATTTAACAGCAGAACGAATTCTTGAAATACCATCGTTTGTACGCATGCAGATAACAGTCAAAGGAAAATGTTAAAAATAAAATTTGATTTTTTTAACTTTTTTTGTTTCTTTGAGCTTATTACAAAATGTTAATTGACTAAATTTTGACAAAAGTATTACATTTCAGAGTAATAAAAAAAACTTAGCAAGGATCTTAACAATTAGATAAAATTTGATTCAAAAAAAGAAAAAGCCACAAGAATGAATTCCAATCCCGAAAAATAGAGAAACTCCTAAGAGGTATGCCGAACATGTTCGGCCGCGTAATGGCATTCATTTCTTTAAAATCAAATATGAGGCATGTAAAAGCTATACCTAAGCTTTAGTCAATCAAATCTAAAAAAAATTAAATAACAAAGATGAAAGAACTCTGAGTCAAAGAATAATCAAAGCTCCACAATGATATAAATAAAAATATTTTCAATATTCTGTATTAGCCTGGAAAGCATACGTTATTGCTGACTTTTCTCATATTCCCAGGTACAAGTTTTGTATATCGAATAATAAATAAGATATTCCTGAATATTATCGAACTAAAAACAATAAAAATTTACAAAACAGTTTGTTGTATGACAAGTTTACTCAAAATGTAACAAAGAGTGTCACAAAAAAGCATTGATGATACTCGTGATATGCAAGTGTTTTTAACATTTTCTGGCCAAATTTAGATTTTTGTCGTTACAGTAGAAGCACACAAAATTGGGAATGCTATTTTAGTCCCAAAGAGTACTAATTATTTAAACTACCCAGAATTTTGGCAATTGTAAAGGAATAGGATAGAAGTTAAGAACGTTCCAGCATTGCTCAATGGTGGTTATTAATTTTAAATTCTTATAGACGCCGCGAAAAATTTCGTAAAAGTACTATATTAATTCATTTGAATCTCTTTTTAATAATATCTTTGGCTGCTGTTTGTATCACTTCTTAAGCACAAGGAAACGTACACTTGTTGATAAATTGGATGTAATGAAAAAAGTACTTTCCTAAAAATGAATTTTATTTACTCTTGCTGGAATATAACTGACATTAAGAAAGATGTAGTCGGCATAAATATCCCATAAAAATGAAAAAAAAATCTAATTTATAACTTTGGAAAACTAAATTTCTGTCAAACGGTAATTCGAAAAAAATTATTCGTTTTATTCGTTATTCAAAAATGTACAATTTGAAATTATTCGAACAGTTAATCGACAAAAATTAATCGGATAACCAAATTACGGTTAATGGATTGGATATCCTAATAAATACGAACTTACTGTGTGTGTATATTATTAACAGATTTTTTTCAGTTTTTGGCCCACACGCAGAGAAAAAACTGAGTTCATGATAGCAATGTTTTAGTTTCAGATTTATCATTCAATGTTTACATTCAATCAAAATTTTAGTATATATTTACAAACATTTTATGTTTTTGAATATTTTTACCAGAAACAAAATTTTATTAATATAAAAAATAACATTATTTCTACAACCATTGAATATTATCAATCTGTTTTCTTCTCTTAAACTATATTTTATTTTCAAACCGTATTAATATTATTATTCCCATAACAATAATATATTACAAATGAATATGCTGTTTACAAAGATGGTAGAAAATTTCATAATTTGTTTGCTTTTGATTGTATTTTGCTTTTAACGTTTGTTTTCCACCTTCATTATAATCCTCATTTAGACAAGGTTTTGTTATATTTGGTGTGATTAATTTTTTTGAAACAAATGTAATGGTATAATATGATAATATGGAATAATAATAAGAAAAAACACTATCCAGTTGGATAGAGCGCTGAATTAACAACCAAAAGGTTCTTGGTTGAACCCCATTCTGATATCTTATACTAAAAAAGTTTTTGTCGCTTAGAAAATTAAGTGCGAGATTGTGTAAAACGATAGTCATTAAAAACGAATGTGCACAAAAACGAATTTTTAAAATACTTGTTAGTAAAAGATACTATTTACTCAAATGAAAAATAATACTTATTATTATTATTGTTGTTGTTATTGTTATTATTATTATTATTATTATTATTATTATTATTATTATTATTATTATTATTATTATGTGTTAGTTTAATAAAAATGAAAACTAATTTCCTTGCGCCATTAAGAAAAAATTTGGATGTTTATTGCAATGACTACCTTCTCAGTGAATAGGTATAAAAAGAGAGAACACCTTCTAACGACAGGTATATGTTAAATTCATTGGAAACGATCCAAATTTGCAGTACTTTTGGATCACAAGTTCAGGATTTTATGACTTCTTTGGATACTTTTTTTTTATAGAATATTTTACAATATACGACATGAAAAGGTTATAATATTATAATGTCATACATACTTGAACTTGCGAAAAAAAACAAAAAATCATTCTTACACATAAAATAGAGTTACATGTCTGATTTACTAAATAAAGCAGAACTAGGAGAATATTCGGTAAATTAAATTTTTCATACAAGTGGGCGAAAGAACTGATTTGATTTTATTATGTTTTTTAATAATTATTTCAACAGATTAAATACTATAATGAATGTTATTTATATGTTTTACATGTATTGTTAAGAATTTTCCAATAATCGATTATTAACGGATCAACTTTTAACCTCAAATAATTATTTGTCGAATTATCCGAATAATATGTAAATCCGAATAATTAGATAAAAGATTCGACAAAATATAGCGCTACAACTTGTTTTAGATAAAAAATACGCATCGTTTGAGCGGTCTTTCTACAACAAGATCGCAAAACAAACTTTTTCTTGAGTTACTTTAGTACTCAATGCAACAACAAGCAACGGTAAAACAGCTTATCTCTAGTTTGTTTAGTTTTAACATTTTCCATACAAAGACCCCTTCAAAATATTTAGCTATATGTTGAATATTAAAAAAAAAGTCCAATTAACCATTTTCTGCTGTGAACACCCTTTGCCAAAATCTAAAACGCATAAAGAAGATGATATTTGCAAAATCATCCAACATACTGATGATAATGTTTTTGTTACATACTGTTTTTGGTTACAAAAAACAACAACAATAAAAAACCAGCGAAAATACACCATAAAATCTTAGCCAAGTAATTCAACCAAAAGTACTGCAATAAACCTGAAACGCTAATACAAAAAACAAACAATGATGAGGTTTTTCAGTAACTACAAAAAAAAAACAAACTTTATATATTTTGAAAACATTCAAAATAAAAATTTCACTTGGTTTTGATGTTGTAAAAAAATCCAAAAAAGTTTGTATCTTTGTAGTCGTAGGTAGTAAATATCTGTGTGCAACTGAGTGTGTTGAAACTAACAAAAGCACAAACTTGTTTGTGCAATCTGTTATAATAATATTATTTTGCTTTCTGAACTGCAACGCTTTTGGTTATCGGTCTTATTGTTGTTTTCGTTGTGTACACGTCGTATTGTAAATGAGTACATAGAAAGGTAGTAATGTTTAAACTAAACAACCTTCTGCCACCATATTGTTAAAAAAATATATATAAAAACAAGCTAAAATACATAGATACTCACACTAATGCACAGAGCTACATACTTATATACAACTGCAGCAACCTACATATTGCTGACTGTATACTGTACTAGTTCTACGACACTAAGGCAACTTGTGGTTTTTTGTTTTCAAAATTTCTAAAAGGGTTAAAAATTTTAGTAAGTTTTTTTTATGGTTAAAAATCTTGTTGTAATAAATAGTTTAATTACTCATAAAGTTAACAGAAAATTGTTAATGAAGTTAATAATTTATTAGAATGTTTTTCGTTTACAACTGCTAACAAATTTTACAATGTAAATAAATAGTAATTAAAAACATCTAAAGATTTGTTCAAATAATGTAGCATTATTGCAAAAAAAAAATAAAAAAAACTTTATAGAACATCATATATTATTATCACGTTCTTGGTATAATAATTACTCCGGAAATCTTGCGGTTTATTTCATTTATATGCTTATTTAACACAATTTTAAAACTTCTCACTCCATATAATCACATGATTATTTAAATTAATATTTTCAGTTTAGCAAGGTTGTTATAAATTCATGCCTTTCAACTATTCTCACCGGTATGTTTGACAGGAATTAATTAGTTACAACATCAACAGCAAAAATAAAATATTAAATAATAATTTCTAAACATGCACAATAACGTCTAACATACATACATACATACATTCAAATGTTGAACAATTTGTAAAACTCTTTTAGAGTTAAAAACCCCAAGACACGTTTAGTTGCTGGAGGAGGATACACAGGAAATCAACTCTAAAAAAATTAATTTAACACTTTAGTTGTTATTACAAATACAAACAATTTATTTTGTATAAAAAAAAAATTAAAAGCTTCTCACATATGAAGAAGCAGAACTTGAAACTATTAAATTATTAATTTGAGCAAAATTATATTAAGTATTGAAATCAAAAAGTCTAATTACACAAGTTTACAAATTCGAGTCAACTTTCAGACCTCAGTAGATGAGAACTAACTGTAATATATTTTGGGGCATTGAATTCAAATATGCTGTTTATTTCTCAGGATTTGTTTTAGATTTCCAATTCTAGCATATTGAACAATATGATTATGACCACTTTTTGATTATAACGTAGTTGAAAGACTGAATTCAGTAATAATCTAAATGTTGAATTATATCCCGGATTATCTAGAAATAAGGAAAAAGCATGATAAAGATGATTTCGAGCATTTTTATTGTGTCTACTAATGTTATACACTACACAGAGAAAAAAGATTCGTTGTGGCAAAAGAATTTTGTTGGAACCGAATGGTTCCATGTAAATCGGTTGCAATCGCAGAATATTTCGTTTGCCAGCATAATTATTATAGATATGCAGAAGAAATAATAATAACCGATAAACCAATCGAATTAAATTCCGCTTACCATAATGGTTGCTGTTCTGAATTTTCGTCTCTAAAAAATATTAAAAGAATGTTTCTTAATATGTTTTAGTTTATATAAAAAGAAAACTTTAATGCACACGTTTATGTAAAAATTTTATGAATTCATACGGCACCATATTTGCATACTCCACTCGAGAACGTCAGAATAAATTATTTTATTAAGCCACAGGTTTCTTGTTCGCAATTAATTAAATATGAGTAAATTGCAAGTAATAGGATCTGCAATAGCATATATATAGATTTCATATATCACAATGACTTAGACGAAGGTATACTACTATTAGGGTATTCATTCGAATAATGTTCGTCGAATTATTCGAATATAGAAATTGTCTCTTTCGAATATCGAATAATTCGAACATTTTTATATTGAACTTTTAACAATTTCGCATTTTCAAAATAAAATTTTATAAAAATAAAAGAGCAAAATCGACTTATATCTACTCGTTTAAATTTTATTAATTTTTTAGTTAATTTCTGAGGACTTTTGACAGATAGCAGGTATATTCTTAATCATAAAAGGGACCTTTTGAAGGCGGATTGTTTATATTAAACGTTATGATTCTAAGGTTCTTTGTTTTTGAAATATATCTTTATTAACTTTTTTATCGTATTTGTTGATTTTTTAAACCGTTTATTAGCTAAAATTAAATTTCGGGAGAATTGGAGACTTTACATTGGAAATTTTCCTGTAAAAACTTGCTACAAATTTTATTATATAGGCAAGAGGTGTAGAAAAGCAAGCGGAATAAGAAAAGTTGTTTTTGGTCAAACATTCTTTATAAGTTTCACAATAAAATGTGTTAACGTATAAGGATTTTCGAAGCAACTTCAAAACAAATTATCATAAGAAAACGCTGCGACAATCATCAATGTAAACAGCTAATAAGCACATATTTTGTCTATTTTTGACTAGTAGAAAAATCAAAATCTTAAATAGAATTAATATTTTGAATGAAAAAGACTAAATGGCTCATATGTATTATAAAAAACATGAAAATAATCTGACGACTCTCGATAAAAAAATAGGAATTTTAAAAAAATCTTATTTAAATTCATGTTGATAATGCTTTTCTAAAGATATTCCCGATAAATTGCTAACTTTTTATATAAATTTTTTATGTATAAAGAAACTTACAAAATCATAAATATTTAACTTTATTATATTTGTATTTGTTTTAATTATTCGAATAATTTTAAATACGTGATCAAATAATTTGAACAAAATAAAATGCCTTATTCGAATTATTCGTTTTGTTCGAACAATAGAAAAACTGAATTTGAATATCCCAACACCTACATATTTGGGTGCATTATCAATACATTTAACACCATATCTAAAAACATAACCAAAAAGCTCTTATTATATCAAGTCAAGTATGCTATCAAGAATTAATATTATCTTAGTGTATCATGTTTTATATCTTTTTTTTTAGTGTTAAGTTTCCTAAATTTCGAATTTAATACATTTATTTGTTCGTTAATTGTATTTAAAAGATTTGTTTCAATATTTTTTATATAAAAGATCAACATAATAAAACATAAAAATTCGATCATGGTACCTAATTTTTGTAGGTTAGGAACTCCGAATCATATTTCTATATAACGAAATAGAGACTGCTATAATGGGAAACATACTTGTAGATTAAAAATCTGATATGCAAATACATTTTCTCTTGCATCAACTAATTATTTATTATAAAAGCTTTTTCCTTACCGAATTTGTAAAATTTATTTTATCAAAACATACTAGTCAACTTAAACAAAAATATCGTTTGAAACATAACATTTTTAATTATTAAAATAAAATCTTGGTTATATCAATACAAATTAGATAATTGTAACAGTTCTCCGACTAATATTTTTCTCTGTGTATAGGCAAAATGGTTAAGCTGATGACATAAGGCTCCGAAGTGAATATTTTCATTACCTTAGTTTATATGTATCAGTAACTGAACTAAATGATTTGATTCATGATTAAAATAAACTAAAACAATTAGCAAAGTTCACTGCATTATAACTGCAAGAAAAAAATAACATATAATACAGTGATGAAATCGACAATTATTTCATTTAATGAAAACACATAGGATAGATTTTCGTTGTGGCAACCGAATATTTTGTGTTGTGCCTACTATTGTTTAAATTCGTTTAAAAATATTAAAAAGAATTCGGTTGTAAGTGCCGAAATTATTAGTAGTTGCAACTACAAACTCAACTGAAAAAAATGGTTTATGGAATTGAATTATTCGATTGAAAACATAGGAGTGATAAAATTTAAAAATTATTTTTATTTTCATTTAGTAGTCAAATATTTCTTTACATAATAATGCTCCAAAATAATTGTAAATATGATCTTCATTAATATTCCGCTTATGGTAAACCTCACGTATTCATTTTTAAAACTGAATTGAGGTTCATTTTGGATAACAATACGAAGCAAACTACCAACACCGTTTTGTTCTAGAGCTATAGCGATTCTCCCTTATCTTTTGAAATCATTTTCTCATGAAACTTATCTAAAGCATTTCTTTTATAAACTAGATTTTTGATTGTTGCTTAAAGCCCACATAGAATAAATATATAGAATAGAAATTGAATTGAAAGAAATTATTATATACGTATGCATTATGTATGCATATTTAAACACAGATTACTTATACCTGATTTGGAAAACAAGTTATCTTTATTGTTTAAAATGTTTGTAGATTTTTGAAAATCTATTTTTTTTTTTACATGGATACTATGCGATCTGGAATTATATATAGTGTAATTTGAATTGATTGCTTTTATTCATAACATATTTATAGTTAACTTTTTATAATACTAGTATATTGTTTTTTTTTTTTCATATTCTTTTAACGTCGAAAATAATTTACCATTTTTTTTTTTTAATTGACATTTTTTAATTTATTTATTTTTTATTACAACCGAATTCTTGCAGTTAGTACAACTAAATATCAGTTAATACATCTTAAAAGAGATAAATATTAATTATTTGCAACGAATTTATAAAATTAATTTTAATTCGACACATATTGGTTATGTAAACTATTTTAATAGTTATTGCAACTCTAATATCGTTTCGATTATGTTTTTGCTGCACTAAAAATAAAAAATCTTTCAGGATATAATTTTTTTTATTATCTTGAATAAATCTTTATTCTATGCCTTTAAAATTTAACAATTCTAACCGTTTCCCAATCGATCTTTTTACTGTGTGTACATTAACTCGATATCATTTGTTGCGGAAAACAAAACGTCTACTTTTCCCCACTTCTAAGCTTACAGAGTACTTTTAGGGCACACCTTTACATAGAGCTTATCTTATAAAGCAATTAGCTACAAAACGCAAAAATCGAACGAAATATATTTGTCAAAATTTATATTCGAAAAGTAACGATCGATGGAATCTTTAAAAAATTTATAATATCCATTAAAACGACAGCGAGAGGTAATTCGAAAATCTTGTTTGCAACATTCTCGGTAATCGCAAATCGAATGGAGAGTTTATTGCAAAAATACCACAAGATTGGAGCTCGAATATATTTAGAACTTAAAAGGAGATCAATTACTATAAAATTTCGAAAAAATTTAAAAATAATACCAAAGATTTTGGGATGAGAACATGATATGTTCTAACTGTTGGACTCTAATACGTGAAATAGATCTCAAAAAATACGAGCGGCTGGAATCTTTAGTTCCAATTTATAACTATTTTTATTGAATAAATTGGTTATCAGATCACAAATATAGAAAAAAATTCTTCTTGATATCTCATAAACTAAAAATAATTTTGAAAAAAGAGTGAAGATTCGAATTCAGCGTACGAAATTACCTTAGAAAATACTTTTGGTTGCTAAAATCTAAAACTTTGTATACCTGTGTTATAAGTTAGTAACGCATCTAACCAAAGTCGGATATTAATGATCATTTTGTTAAAATGTAAAATGTAATTGAAACCTAATTTTATAGAAATTTTTAAGTGATTTATAAGATTCAATAAATTTGATTAAAGGTAATAAAGATATATAATGAAGTTTGTCTAGCATTAAGTTTCGATTTTCATTATAGCTAATATAATATTAAATAAAGTACTACTATTAAAGCTAATCTGGGTTTGTATGTTTGAAATAATTCAAAGAAAGCTAGCTTATTAAAGACTTACAATTAAAAAAAAAAAACAAAGAACATTTTTATTATTTATTAATCTTTTTTTTTTCTCTAAATTTATAGAATTTTTTAACATAGCAATATTTGGCATTTTATCGATTTATTTATAAATGAGTGATTTTTATATAAATAAATATATAATTAGCCGATATTTATGGAATTCAAAATCACAACAATCTGTTTAAATATATGGTATCAGTTAATGGGTTAATCTTTTTAAAATTTTGTTATTTTAAAACTCGTATTATTTTGTCTGCGATCCTACAGTCTGTAAATCAATTTCTTTTTCGGTTATCAGGGTTCGTTTCGGTGCTCACGAACTCTTCGTATTTTTTTATGTCTTAAAAACCTTAATGTCCCAACTCACCTGCACTCCTAGCAATTTTTTACATGGTCGACTATGTTTTTTGATTATAAATTTGAATTACGCGTTTGAATGAATTTTGTTAAAGTGTGTAGTTTGATTTCAGTGCTAACATGGAAAAGAGACAATTTATTTCTTTTACTTTTCTAATTGAGAAAATTTAAATTTAAAATGTCAAATTTACACTTATCCCTAGGGCTATAAAACACATGTTTCCTAGTGCTTTTACAATCAAGAACAGGCAAGAACGTCATATTCGGCTTGGTCGAATCAGTTATATCTACCTGCCATCTTCAACATTATGTGAAAGGTGCATGGCAAAGTGAGCGGGTCACTCCCATTTTTGGTTTCCGAGTTTATATTGATAATCTAATTACTTGTATTTTGTTGCCTCAGCTTTTGTTTAAGAGATATCGGAGAGAAAATATAAACTGGCGTTACGTTAGGCAATATACCAAATAAACCTTATCGAAGGCGAATCTTTGAGCCAAACTTTGTCACCCAGTTGATTTTGTCACGCGCTTTCAAGAGACAGATGGACGGGCATAGCTAGATCGTCATAGAATTTCACGAGGACTTAGAATATACATATATACTGTATGGGGTCTTACAAATGGAATGACAAAATCCATCTCTGTGATGGTATGTGTAAAAAGGATTTTATGGTACTTTTCCTTATTATATGGCGCTTTTCCATTTATGTAATTTCAAAACAGAAAATTTTTAAAATATAACCACAAAGTGAAAAACAGAAATGGGACTAAAAATTACATGCATTACATGAATAATTTGAACTGACTTTTAGGGTGATATTACATTTTAGTTCAAAAAAAAAATAGTCTCAAAATTAGGCAATGAAAAAAGTTTCGAAAAAGAATTCGTATGAAGTCTTTATCGGGCCACAAATTTTCTTCTCTTTTTTATTTTTCATATAATAACTAACGCCTAGCAAAAACTTTATATTGACATATACTAATACTAATTAATATGATTTTAACGGTACAATATACCGACTGCGTTATTAAGAAACTGTTTTTTTTATCCCGTATTCATAATAATAAATTACACTGGTCGGCAAAAAATCCTCCCCAAAATACGAATAGTTGGACTATATGAATTTTGATACACTAAACACGAATCTGCTTTCTGTTTTTTTCATCAGATCTGGATTTTTTGTATGGGCGTGTCTAATATTACGCCCATAACAAGACCATTACACGAGTATATTCACCAGACAAGCAGAATTCGTGTTTAGTAGATCAAATATCATCTAGTCCACATATATATTTTTCTTTTTTTAAGGACGAAAAAAAATTTTTTTGCCTACCATTAGTTAGTAACTAGTAGCTACCCCCAATGAAATGAAATATTCAACAATGAATACGATGTTCCAAATAGAGAGGTGAAATCTTCTAAGCTTGGTCGAAGACATCCTATTTAATACATCATTAATAATCGAAGCCTTTGTTTATCTTATTTTAAAACAGAAGGATTCTGCATTTCATTAATCCGAATTATAACACCAACGTCTGTATCCTACTTTGTGTTTTAGACAGTTTTTCATAATTTTTGGGACGAAATTTGTGCAACATTTCATAATGAAAAATTTAAACCCATGAAATAATATATATTTTTGTTACACTTTTAATAAAAATCCTAATTACTCAAGATGTTGACCTCTGACCCCACGGTTTAAAAAATTAATATTTCGGTATTCTAATATCATAAAATATATAACAGATGCATATAAACCAATTTGAAAATATTAACGGTAACTTCATTTCCACTTCCTCGAATAAACTCCTTTAAAACTCTGATTTAATAACACATACTTATACAGTAGCCATTACTCGGCTACTGTATAAGTAACTTGTTCTCTACTATTTTAGTCCTTAAGTTTCATAACAAGACATAATCATACCCTTAATGTTAATGTGTCCATTCGTTGTGGCCATATGTAAGCTTTACATTTTCCACTTTTTTTCACTTGAACTATTTAGTAGTACGTTTGCATGTATGTATGTTACACTTGTATGTGTCCGGTTTGTTGTCTAGAACAGGAAACATTTAAAATGCCATAAAAAAAGAAGTCACAGTCCACAAAAAAGGACTTACCAACAACAAATGGGGTGAGTTGTTCTTTGGCATAGAATTAGCATGATTTACCGCCTTTGGTTAAATATTCTTCATACTTATGGTATGAGGACAAACATAAGTGAGTGTGTGTAAAAAAAGGATTACTTATCAAACGTCCCAAATCAGTCTAGCCGACAAAAGAACAGACGTGCAAAACCAAGGAAATAGGCAGGCAAGCAGGCAGACAGACAGACAAGTTCATAATGATGAATTGATATGTTGACACTATTTAAGTTTCATAAAAATGGGTTAAACTTTTTAAACTCTATTTTGGTTTTCCATACATTCATTTATTTATGTATGGGTTAGTGGGGTAATGGTGGTGGTAGTTATTGAGGTGATGAAATCTAATGCCAAAAGGTCACAAACATACACAACATTTCGTTACGCATTTACAAAAAAAAGAGTTTTAAACATACTCAAATAAATATACATACACATGTTTCTTTTACTTTTAGCTGTTTCTGTAGTTTATCATTTATATCTGTGTGTGTGGTAAAAAGGAAAAGAGTTGTTATTTTAAGTGATTTTATGATGAATTTGGGTTAAATTCTCAGTAAAAGTTTAGAAATTTTATGAGGGGTAAAAACAACATAATTAAACTTACACAAAAACATTTCATCCCATACTTGGGACTTTATAACTATGACTCTATAATACTATGACTCTATCTTTATCATTGAATGAATGGATGGAAGTTACTAAATGGTAATTACTAATGAATACTTACTTATGTGTTATATCTGTTATGTGTGTAGTCTTATGTGATGTGGTTTGTGGTAGAGTGTGTGTATGTGCTTATGTTTATTTTCTAAGACGATTTAAGTATTTTGAACTTTTGAACTTTTTAGATGTCTGATGATTTTACACACATCATCAAGTGTTAAGTGGTTTTATATTCTAAATTGTTTTCAAATGTGTGTGTTTTTTGGGGAAGAATAACTTGTTTTTGTTGGTGTTTGTTTTTAGGGAATTATTATAATTAAGAGTTAATGAAAATAGTTAATTAATGTGATTTGTTACACTCAACTAACTGATGACAAGTAAAGTGAGTGTGTGAAAAAACCCTTAAAACAAATTATGTATTTAAGTCAAGGAAGTGTGACATACATAAGTTTCTTGTTTAATAACTTCAATAGAAAATAAACTTTTATTATGCTAAAGAAAAGTATGGTTTCTTTATTATAAGTGCAGAGAAAATCTGTTAAAGTGTTGTTTGATTGTTTGTTTTTGCAAGTATATTGTTTTCTTGTTTAGAAATAATAAAATAATATTAAGTAATTAAGCCTTCTTTTGTAGTTTTAGTTGTTTACAGTTGAAGGTTTTCGATAAGAAAATTTTGAATATTTTATGGTCTTATTTTGTGAAACGAAAAGAAAATTCGTTTTGAAATTTTATATTGAAGACAACAAATAAATTATAATTTACTTGTTGTTTTCAGTATAAATTGTCGAAACGAATTTTCGTTTCGTTTTGCAAAATCAGGCCTTTAAAATAATTTTGTAATATTGAGTTTTAAAGACTTTTATTACATTTATAAGGATAATTAATGATAAATACCTTGTAATTATTGTAATATCAAAATACCAGTACAGACTAACATTATAAATTAGTCAGCATAAACTGCTTGTGGAAACTTCCCGGCAAAAACTTTTTAGTTCTAGGTAATGACAACTATTTATTAAATTAGTTTCTCGGTAATGAAGCGTCATTATTATTTGCTTACTCTATATTACATAAATGCGTATGCAATAGTATAATAGCATAGTAATATTGCAATCCCATGGATAAGTTGTCTAGAGCGCTGGATTAACAACCAGAAGGTTGTTGGTTCAACCCCATTCTGATGTTGTTAGTTCTTTTTACAAAATGTCTATAAAGATATTTTATACTAAAAAGCTTTTGTCACTTAGAAAATGAGGTGCGAGATGGTGTACTGAATAAGACGTTAGTCATTAAAAATGAATGGTTAATTTGTGTCCAAGTTCAAATCCCACTGATGGCAAAATTTTTTTGTTTTATCTTTTTATTTTCGATTAGGTACATAATATTGATCACTCCTAGAGTCTAAGAATAGCTACATGAATTTGTGGACAAGTCGAACAAATATAAGTAGTTTATTTTTTTTTTTTTCTAATTATACATACCTGCTAGCTTACCAAGAAAACAAAGGTTTTGCCGTGTTAATTCTCTCTCTAGTTGGGCCGTTAAATAGTCTTAGAGAATGCATTTAAGATTTTTCCAAATTTTTATTATAGGGGATTTTTATTTCCTATAGTAAACGAGATATATTTACCCAAATTTCATGTATATAACATATCAGGTATACATATGGGACATTTTCAAAAATTTGTGATTTTAGGCATTGACTCTTCAGTGCGCAGTGATGCAAATGTGAGTCAACCATTTTTTTCTGTTGTACTATTTTAATCGAATAATATTGGCACAAAATATTACACAATTTCTAAAATTTTGAAATCAGTATTTTTGTGACAGGTTAATGTTTATTTTATAGAGAAACATTTTTCTCTCTGATTCATATGTGAATCATTAAATTTATTTTTAAAAATTTTTATAAAAAAACGTTCTTTGTACTAAAAATCTCGAACTTTTAAAAATTTTGCAAGAAATGGACATCACATGTAATTTATTTCTCATTATATTTTAAGGAAATATATTTTATTAGAATTTTTACTAAGAAATTCTATTTAATATTATGATCCTTTTTTAGCCCAGTATTTTATTTTGTTCCTTTTTTCTTTTGGTTCATAAAATTTTTATCTTTTTTGATACGCCTCTATATTTCCGTTAAGCATTACAAATACCACCTCAGTATGCCAATTATGATAAATTTCGTGATGTTCATACGATGTGACTGTTTTAAGAAAAGTGTCCCCTTTTCAACAAACAACAACAATTGACTTAAATTTATGGCCCCAATCAATAATATTTATAGCTGTTCTTCCATCTATATACCCAAGATTTGTAAAAATTGCAATTTGCTATATAAAAATATAAAAACTAAAAGTGCAATTTTTGTGTAATTTTCAAAAAGTCCATAAAATTTTTTTATTAAATTTATTTTCAATGCGCCTTTGATTTTATAGTGTAAAAATGTATATTTAGAAACAAAACGTAAAATTTCTTCTATATATTTCCTATATGCTATAATTTGTAGTTTAATTGATTGTTCTGATTTGCTTCATACCATAAAATTAAATATATCTCCTACAGGAGTGGATCCAACTAAAGCATTTGTGGAGTGGAAGGCGGGGTTTCATTTTGAAAAATTCGAAATTATGATTACAATTTTAAATCTCAATTTTGTTGTTTAATACCTAAAATGTATTCTTCTGATTATTTTAAGTCTGAAATTTTAAATTTTAAGTAAATTTTAGCTTTTTAATGGATTAAGAAATCTAAAGAACGTAGCTTTTAAACTATATTTAAATCTCCAAATAATTAATGATTTGCTCAACATTTTAAAAATTATTTTCCTTCCCTATATCTAAATTTCGACAATGATGTAAATTTTAAGGATCTTTTTTTTAGGACCAAATATATTACTATCTGAAGTTTTAAATGCTATTATGTTTACAATAAAATGAGATATCAATCTTTAAAATTATTTATATACTCAAAAAGTATTTAAAAAAAATTCAAAACGTTATACAAATATTTTTCTGAGGCAAAAATGTAAAATGTATGGAAAGTGGAAGTAACTCTTTCCATATAAAAGCGAAAAGTTCCCCAGTTCTTGACCAATTTAAAATAAGACAAAAAAATAAATATTGTTATATTAACAAAAAAATGTTAAAAAAAAAAAAAATAAATAAAATCAAAAAGGTTTGAATTTTAAATCTTCATTCATATTTACCTCGTATGCAGAAGAAAAAGAAATTACGAGTACTTTTGGTATGAAAGCCATATTAATCCTTTTTATAACTAATTCAGTTGTTTGAAAAAGGATTAACATTTAAAATGGGCCTTCAATAGAGCTTTCGGATGTATATACTATTATAATTTCGAGAAAATTGAACTAAAAGAAGTTGTTGAAATTGTCTTGGGAAAGTGTTAAATTTTTAATGATTTTAAGTTACAAAATTACGTATATTTTCAATAAATCATCATTTAATTTAAGAAAAATCATTAAATTTTTACTCGTTTGCCTAGGTAGTGATATTGATAAAATCTGATACATGTTTAAATTCTTACTATTATAAAAAAAAAAAACAACAACAACTAAACATTGCAACTGCAATAAGTTCACAACTGGGGAAATAATGTGCTCATCGATTCTAAAACATTTTTATTTTCAAAAGTAATAAAGCTTTTCCTAGAGTTCAAAGAAGTTTTTGATGACAATACTTTGAGGAGCCTACAATTATGATATCACAAAGTTAACTTTCAGAAAAATATATAAAAGGAATCCGTCTATTGTTTTCAAGGCCCTTAACAATATACTCTTCATAAAAGAGCATTGGATAGAGGATCTCAAAGGTTAAAACACAACCTCGGAATATAAAATTATGATTTTCCAAATTTGAAACAATTAAAGTGTACTCTTGTGTTTAATTGTAATGAACTATTACAAATTCCTTTGGTAATGGCCAAATAACTGAACAGTGTTCAGTCGTGTTCAGTGTTGCCGTTTTGGTTATTTTTAACCAAAATTGGTTATTTTATTCCCCAATGTGGAGATGATGGCTTTTTTACAATTTCGTTATTTTTTTGTTAAATCAAAATTTTTATTTTTATTAGTTTTAAAAATTCTTTTTACTCTGTTAATCTTACCAACGACAAAAAAACAATAAAAAGTTAGTGTGCTAAAAGTTCATCATACATTTAAAAATTAAAGGTTCCAATAACTTCTCATTCCAATTTTAACATTATCAGTTAAAAGAAAACACTTTAAATCAATAGAAAATATAAATATTTTGTAAAATTTAACCAAAAAGTGAAATGGACTGGAAGATTTTTGTGATAAAATTCTGACAATGCACAGTGGGGCAGAATCGACATTTTTGGAAATAAATCATGACATTTGGTATAGGCGTAGCAGAGGAGTGTACAATGTTATGTTTGGAAGGGGGGCACAACAATCCCCCCACAGGCGGAGCTAAGGGGCCTCAAAGTTAGGTACCTCTGTCATAAAAAATTTTTACACAGAAATATTTATAATTTTCTAAATAATTATTCACGCAAAGCTAAAGGCAAAAGTTGCAAGTTTGTAAAAATATAGTCATATATACAATAAATTGGAAATATACAAGTTTGGGGTTTTTGGAGAAAATACACATTTTTTAATTGTAATAACATATTTGTTTATAAAGATATTTTAATGGAATTTGCAGGAAATGTGGATCTTATTAATATAAATAAAAGCGCGTTAACCAAATTTCAATCAGGGGTAGGGTTTCCTGAATTCCTAAATAAACTAATCAAAATTCCCAAAAATGGGATTTTTTACATTTTTGGCTATAGAATCCACATTTTTCCGAAGTCCCGTAGATTTTGATTTAAAACTTTTAACAACATATTGGAGATTCTTAAAATATATTCCGCTTGTCTATTCGTGCGTTGGGATTTGAGAAAATATGGTCTAAAATCAAACTTTCATATAAAATGGGTCGAGTTCGGGAGGGTATGTACCATGACCAATTGAGTTATTGGGCTTGTTTTTTATCTTAAAGTCATCTCTGTGAAGTTGCCTTTCAGAGAAGTTCAACAGTGTTATACGTTGCTAAAGATACTTTTTCGGCTAAAAAAAACATAATAAGTCGTATTTTTTGCAATTTTCAAATTCAAAATCGTTTATTTTTGGACTCAGTAAAGATATCGACTTCAAATTTTCTTTATTTAATAGATAATAAATTTTCTTTAACTAGCTAAGAAAAAACTAATAAAATCGGTCGGAAATACAAGGATATATATGAAAAAAACTGGACCAAGAACATGCAAAATTATGGTTCTTAAAAATTCAAACGCAAATAACTCGAAAACTATAAGAGATAAATAGTACATGTATGCATGTGTTATAGGTCTTATCAGGGCCTTCAATAATATATAAAAATATTTGAAATCGGACGAGAAACAAACATTTGGCAAGCGATTAAAAATTTTTTATGTCAGAAGTACCTAATTTGAGCCCCCTGAGCTCCGCCCCTGGGAGAACTGTTATGCCCCCCTTCCAAACATAACATTGTACACTCCTCTGCTACGCCTATACCAAATGTCATGAAAATCCAACCGGCCGATCAGAAGTTACAGATTTATTTCCAAAAAATGTAATAAACAACCTAAATACTTGTGATTACAAGATAAATTACTATTTAAAAAGGAAATGTACATTCGGTGAAGACCGACTATGTAATATCCTACACTATTGTGTATGTGCCTTAAAGTAATACATACTTGAGGAAGGGCATTATATTAAAATTTTTATTATCATACTAATATTTATATTTGATTTAAGTACTTTTAACTGATTTTCGGGAGAGAACCCTATATATAAGCCACAATTACTTTTAAAGCGATCCTTTTGAAACTGAATGCCATATTTACAAAATTTTTTATGGCATGTTTTAAGAATAAAAATATTTTATTTGTGCGAAATTCTGTAGAAATACGCTTGAGTGCATTTATTTGGTGACTGGGTGAAATATTGAACCATTGGGTTAACCAATATTGTGCTGTTGGGAATAAAAAAATGTACCTTGTTTAGTCATTGAAAATTTAAAAATGGCATTATATTATTTTACAAATAACAATAATAAAAGTGTTGTATCAGTTAACTTATCATAATTTATTATATGTAAGTGCTTTGATACATGAACAATTGATATTAAATCTTTTCGCCAAATCCTCCAATTAAATATCTTTTACTTTGGATTTTAATGCTTCTAAAAAATGGAATTCATATTACCAAATGAGATTGGCTAAGTCCTTATAAAAATAACTTTTGTTTGCATTCTTTTTCTGTAAACACATACTTGTAAAAGCCAACCTTTTTCTATTACTGCTCTACCCAGCTGTCTTGCAATTCTAAATTTATTACAATGAGAATAATTTAATTTTTATTAATAAACTTTATATCCCGATCCCCTACAAAATTGAATCAGGGACCACATTGTTCTAAACAGTTAAATTTAAAAACGTTTTTCTCCTAAAGACTAACTAAAGTTTATGATTAATATGCAAAGTATTTAAAACGTGAATGCATACATTCAGATTATAAAAATTTTTACATAATACCTTTCAATTTTTAAAATTTGGTTATTTTTTTCTAATTTGATTATTTTTTCCAAAAATTTTGTTAGAAAAAAAATTTTCCCTCGGCAGCACTGGTTGTGTTCCACAAATTACAAAAGTGTTTTAATACTCCGGCTTCAGTTCACTTTGTTAAAGATAAAAGGTGAAGTCAAACTATAAATCGTATAAAATAAATATTTCTTGAAATGAAAAGAATTTCCTTTTTTAGCGTGAGTGATAGTGAATATACAGAAAGTGAGAGAGAGAGTGTGATCGTAAAAACGTTTATATTAACTCGTGAATTGGAGTAAATCTCTAATCAAAAGCATTTCATCTATTATTTCATCATCCTTTAAATATTTTCCACATCTAATTCAGCGCCATTCCATTACCATATACATCCTTGCCTCAAGCATGTTAAATACTATGAGCTCTCTCTTTGGCATGATAAAAACTGAAGAGCTAACTGGTTATTAATAATTAGTCCTTAATATCTTTAAAGTCTTTGGAGATAATAAAGGCAGCTTAGAGGATTGTGATTATTATTATTATTATTATTATTATTATTATTATTATTATATTTTTAAGCTTAAAATTTTGTTTAAATAATATATGAATCTGTCATTTAATAACAAAAAGTCCTTGCTAACTATCTTCTTTATAAAGCTAAAAATAACACAAACTTAAAATTCTTCTCGAGTTGCCCAGGAAACAAACAAGCATACAAAGAAAAAAATATTTTGTAAATCATTATAAAAATGTGTAGAAAATATTCAATAAGAAAAGGGTGCAAACATAAATTCTCTTACATACATGGAACTTTCTTTGGCCAAAGTCCTCAACTCCCCCTCACAATAAAAAACAAAATGCAAAAAATCATAAAAAAGGTTTTTATACAAGAACTAAAAAAGAAAATTTACATTAAACCCAACAAATGAAGGATTGTGCGAATACATATGTGTAGATACATTTATTTAAGTACTTCTGTAAAGGTCAGTGTTATTTTGTGAGAAATGTGAATGAAAAAAATAATATCGTTTGGATGGATGTATGTATATATGTATGTATGGAGTAATGTTTAAAGAAAAATGTTTTGATTCTGAGAATTGATGATGATTTCTTAACTGTATAATATGTAGGTCAAAAAGACTAACAATAACAACTACAACAACATTATAAAAAAAGCTGACAAAAAAGAATTTAAAAGGTAAAGAATGTTTTTTATGTTGATTGGAATACAAACATTTTTTAAGTTTATTAAAGCCGTATAAAAGTGTTGAAGGAATTTTAATTCTGCTGCCGCTGCTAAACAGGAAGTTAAAATTTATTTATTAGTTTATTTTTTAGAGCAGCAAATTTTTCAGAAAAAAAATGTTGTTTATATTTTGATAATTTTAATCAAATTTGACAGCTTATTGACAAGATAACCCAGACAGTTAGAGAGACAGATAATAAACAAAACAGGTTAGAGGGTGTTTTTTTTTTTCTTGTTTTTTTTGGTAAATTAAAATTTATGGGTAAATAACCTTAAACATAATTTGAAACTACTAAATTGTAGTTTGGGGTTTATGGGGAGAAGACGAAAGAAAACCTGTCTAAACTAAAATTCTAAAGATTAAAAATTCAACACTCTTAATGATGATGACGATGACTACAAAAGATCATCCATCTCATATGACAAACAACAATAACAGCAAAGAAAATCAAATGGAAAAAAATATGAGCTGAATAATACGACTTTGTTATGTTCTACACTCACTCTACAAATCCTTTTTTTATAAAATGTCTGAGGGATTTGTTACAAATTTTAAGCATTTATCTAATCACAGACGAAAAAATTCGATGAAAAATCCACAACGGTTTTTGTCCAGTTGACACCGTTGGTTCACAACTTTTTAACACATAGAATCGAATAAATTATGTTTTTTAAAAATTCCACATTTATGTGGTGTCAATTCCCCGTTATAGATTTGATTACACAGGGCACAATTTAAACTGATACCAGGTTGTTACGCTATTAACGATGAATGGAGTCGTTTTGTAAACAGATGCGTTTGATATTTATCTGGGAGAAAGATAATATATTTTCTGTTTCTTCGCATTCTTAACAATATTACGTCTCAAAATCAAACAATCATTTATAATTTGAAACTCAATTTGAAACCAAATTTATCCCTCATTCTTTAAGAAAAAGGCTTTCCTGATAAAAAAAAAAAATAAAATCAAAGTTCACAGCTAATTGTTATAAAAAGTATTATTTTTGATCATTATAGACTCATTATCCCCTTCCCATTTGTAGGGTATAAAATCACAACACTTGCATACTATCATACCTACAGACAACATTTCGTTATGGCATTTGGGGTTATAAATTCGTCATAGAAGCTATAATAAAAATCTCCAAAATAGAGTGCATTGATCCCAGAAATAATAAAAATAAAAGAAAGCAAAAAACAACAGCAACAAAATCATGTTAACATCCAGATCGTTTGTTCAAAAAGCAAAACATTCCCTGTAGAATACTTTTCTTATAGTATAGAAAAAATTTACAATTTTTTTTTTTTTTTTTTTTTTTTTTTTTTTTTTTTTTTTTTTTTTTTTTTTTTTTTGCAAAAAAGAGTTGAAACAAGTACGTACAGTTTGCCTCGATCAGCTTATAAAGCTAAAAGCATTAAGCACAAAACAGAAATTGCATCTAACGATGTCAGCCAGTTCTAAAAACGAATTTTAGGCCAGAGAGGGGCTTTTAAAGTGACACACATACTAACGCAGAACAAAGAGCTACAAAAATGTTAAACAACGCAAAAAAAAACTACTTCCAAAATTCGTGAACAAGATTTTCTGTATACTAACGAATTTGAAGATGTAAAAGAAAATTTAGTAAAAAAAATAGAGAAGAAAAGACAACGATGTAAAATAGAAAGAGCAATAGTCTGAATTCAAAAAAACTGGCCAACGCCCCAAATTGCTAAATGAAGGTATTTAAAAAAAAAAAAAAAAAATTTTGTTGCAATCCTAAGAACCCCTAAATATTTAATTTTGTTTTATTAAAAATACCTACATATTTTTCTGTGTTTTTGTTTTTTCCTTTTCAGTAATAAATAATCACTTAACTTAAAACTTTAGCTCTAAATTAAATTAATATTTCCCTATCTAACTCTTTCTTTTTCATTCAACTTTCTCCCTCTTTTGCTCTTATAGTCAGTATTTCATATGCTCCTTTTCTACTTAAAAAATGTGTTCAAGTTTTAGTTTCGTTTTCTTATTTTAATCAAATTGAAAAATAAACAAGTTTGAAGAATGCATACAATTTGATTACTTCTATGTAAAGTCATTACTAATACTATCAACCATCTGCAAAATTTTGGCAATTTTACACACTCTCAAAAAATTTTGCTTCTCTTACGTACACACCTATACATTCGTAAATAAATTGACTCAAATTTAATATATTTGAAACAAAGCAGGAGAAATTTAATTAATGTTTCATTTATAAATAAAATTCGAACATAAAGAGTAATATGAAAAAAACCCGGAGAGATAGTGAGTTATATTGTATATTGAGAGAGTATAAAAATATTTAGGCAACCTTGCCCCTAAAATTCATTTGCAAACCCCCCTCTTGAGGAGTCCCAAATAAAATTGTATTTAATGTTTTTATATTCTCATTATCTCAACCATGTGTAAATGATCTCATTCTCTTTATATTGTATGCTCTTATTTAGCAAATAAGGGGGAAATGGAAAGGTCCGTCCGATACCGAAGCACCCTACAGCTTTCAATATTTAATTCAGTAATTAACTATCTGATAATATATATAAAAATATTAATCTTTTTTATTTAAATTATTCCGATTGTTATAAGTATTAATGAGAAATTCTTAGAGTTAAAGTCAATTTTAATCGGGACTAGACGTTTGAATTTGTATCGATCTTCACAATGGTACTATTAAAAGTTTCACTAGAACCAGAAAAAAATTAAATATTTATGTAATTATTTGTTAGACATTTGATTCTATGAATATTCTCACCTTAATTTTGGCCTCTCTGAGAGAAAGAAAAATTTCATTCAGAATATTACAGCCTGGACCATATTATTATTAGATTACGATGCTTATAATTAGAGCTTTAGCAATATTGACGATCACACATTTTTGCCAAGTGACTACAAAAATTTTATTACTTTATTATTGTTCAATTTTTTTTTTTCTTTTTCTCAAACTTTTCCACACATTTTTTGTGTGCAATTTTGATTGTTTTGTAATTTTCGTGATCCACGATCAAGCATTAACTGCATCCTATGTAAATTCTTCATCTACATCCTCTCCTTGTTTTTGTTTTTTTTTTTCACATTTCTGCTAAGTTAGAACTGAAATTTTTAAACGAGCCAAGTTAGAGACCTAATTGGTGTCACATTTTTGTAGCTCAATTTCTCCTCTACAGAATTGTATTATTATATTACCTAGAAAATTATATAACCTAAAAACTCCTTGGTTAATCATATTTTCTTTAGTTGTGGGTTAAATTTGAGACGTGATGGAATGAAACAAAACTTTTTCTCTCGTCTACAATGAGTACTCCTACGAAATTAGCAAAAAGTTTTCCACGACATTTTCTTAGTGTTGACCTTAACAAAATTTGATTTTCATTAGGCCATGCCCAAGGGTAAGTGCTTCATATCGGAGTATATCTAAAACTGAACTTGGTTAATATTTTTTTTATAAATTATTATAATATATTAAATTTCTTATTAATATGAGTGTAAAGAACTTCATGTCATAGTTAATAATTATAGTTTTTTGAGGTTTTAATACGAAAAGCAAAAAGGATTAATTGAAAATAAAAGTGGCTAATGGCTAAATTGATTTAAACAAAATTAAAAAGTGCTAAATTTAACCAGAAATTATCAATGTTAGTATCAACAAATATGTATTTCCAAAATGAACACAGGTCAAATATAAAAGGCCTTCTCCGAAATTTTTTAAATTATTTGATTTATTTATTATGATTTGATTTATTATATTATTATTCTATCTTATTATATTATTATACCGCATTATCATATTATGATTCCATTTTATCATGTTATTATCACATTATTATTTAAGTTTATAATTATATTTTTCATATTAATAAAATTTTGTTTCTGGTAAAGATATAATTGTTGCAGCCACCCATATTAAAATTTTTATTGAGTGTAAACATTAAATGACAAAATTTAAACAAAAGCATTGTTATCACGAACAGAGTTATCAAAATTCAAGAAAACATAATATTGTTATAGTGATAATGCTTTTTGTCTGCGTGTATGTTATATATAAAATTGAAATTTACTTTTATTCAATCGAATAAATCCATTGTAAATATCAATTTTTTTAGAAATACTTTAGTTAGTTCTACCATTATTTTCTATTATCTCAACTGAATTAGTGTTCTAGAAACAAGTATTTTAGCCAATTATTTAGTATTACGAACTAAAATATTTAGTAATCACAATAATTATATTCAAATTCGATTAGAAAAAATTCGCTTGTCACAACGAAACCGTATTCTCTGTGTAGAAATTAGATTTTATATAATTTTATATAAAAATGCAAATTATTTATTTATTTATTATAATTTCGTGTTTTTAGTAAAAATTAAGTTTTGTGGTAAACATTGTATTATTTGTGTGTTATTTTTTTATTTTATTTTTTTATTTTTATTTTTTTTTTCTTGAGAAATGAAACAAGAAATATGGTGCGAAATCACGTTTTTAATACAATCTGACTGAACACTCTCAAGTACACGTTATATAAAAAATTGAGTGATGATTGTAAATAAAAAAGGCCCTAACTCATTTAAATATTTTATTCTGAAAGAAAAAGCTCTAACGCATATGAATTATAATTTATTACACTCTGCTACGGTATTTCTTGCACTTGAACAAGACCCTACACATACTCAGTTTTTAAACTTCTGATCTTTTCTCCTTTTTAAAAGAATTCATAGTTTTAAGGATATACAAATTTCAAAAAATTAATTTTGTAATTTCTGCACCATATTATTTAGCAATATGGATATCAAATTGAAGACAGTCACCTGCAGAACATAAAGGAATTTTTTCTTCATTCTTCAGAACAACAAATTTAGAAAGAATGTTCTTTAAAAATTTCGTCCTTTCACATCCTTGTAAATTATTATAAATAAATAAAGAGTTAAAAATTTTATCATAGAAAATTTTTCTAAATAAATTTTTATTAATTAATTAAATCAAATATATAAATATGGTTAAAATTTGTTTTTCCCTTAAAAAAGTTCATATATATGAGAATCTAAAGAAAATCCCTAAGTAATTTTTTTTTTTCAAAAGAAAGTCTGCAGTGACAAGTCCTATCTGAAATAACGAACTAAAAAAAAGAAAAAAAATTGTCCCTAGTTTTGAATAAGAATTGTGTATAATAACTATTAGTATCTTAAGTTTTTTAGGTTTTACTACGTCTTTTTTTTCTCCTGTAAAGTTACAAAAATACTAGATACGTCTTCTCTATATTAAGCCATCGTTATTGAATTTTCTTTATATATTTACCAGGCAAATGTATGAGAAATTTCGAACCTTCAGATTTATTTAAAAAATATTTTTGTTTGGTTTTTCTAACAAAACTTAATAATTACTGAACCCATCTTGGGACCTTACTTGTTATATTGATGTATTACGCATGTCTTTCAATTACCGGGAACTTCGGAGATTTGATTTCCCTAAAGAGAAACACATAATATTCATAGGAAAAAGTAATGACAAACTAAACTTCAAGAAGGGTATAAAAATATATCGCTCATTTACTACAACAAAGTCATAACTCAAAAAATCTATTTTTTCAGTGTTTAGGTTGATACACTTTTCTAAAAATTATGAATGAAAATAATGTTGTAGTGAAATTTAATCATTTTTCTAAGAAACTTTATGATGTTGACTACATAATAGCTGACGCACAAAATAAAAAGTGGGTTGTTGCAAGGAATGCATAATAGATTATGAAATTTGGACAAAGTATTTTATCGTGATTCTACGTGAAATATAAAAAACGAACACAAGACTCTGTCAGTTAATAAAAAACATTATTTAATATGCACTAATGATGTTAACTCGTAACTTGGGTTTTTGGAATTATGACATTGTTGCAGCAAATGAGTGATATGTCAAAATTTAATACATCCCAGAGCGCTCTCAACTCATATTTTGAGAGTTTAGCTGGTAAAAGGGGGGAATATTTAAATTTAAAATTTTATCACAGCGAATGTATGCGTTAATAAAATTAAGAGAGAGAGAGAGAGGAAAGATTTTGAGAAGAACTCAAATCTGTTCCAAAAGCAATATTTTAACATGCAAGAAATACATCCATCCCCCTTTAATGATTAAAGTCAAGAAAATATGAAAAGAAATATTTAAAGTAAAAACATGCGATTTAAACCTTAAAAATTATTAAAACTAATTAAAATATCAATTTATAAATTAAATATTTAGCTCCTAATCATTTCATTTTATTTTCTTCATTTTATCTAAATTTATATAACACTTTCTAAATTATTTTCATCCCCAAAAAAAAAGATCTCATCGTTTCTTCGTTTTACTCATTCTATCTCTCCTACTACCTTTTTAACAAGTACCTTTATTTACCTCGACATTTTTAAGTTTGTGCTCTTGTTCTCTGATCGAAATTGCATACAAAAATATTTCAAATAGTAAAACAAACAGTGTGACCAGATGCGAAAAAAATGTTCAGCTAAATCGTGTTTAAAATAGAACTAAAATATGATAAAAAAAAAAGTTATTTAAAAATGCTAAATATAATGCTGAATTAATAAAAAACTTTTTTCAGTGGTATATTTGCATTTCGTGTTAATTTTACATTATTTCGACCTTATTTTATTGTTAAAAAAAGGAACTGATTATAAAACAGAAGGAAGAGAAGATAATATGTAAAGAATTAGTAGAGCTACAAAGAAGTATCCCCCAACGGCTATCTGCTACCATCAAGTCAATTCACATGATAAACCCTACAATATTTTCCAGTTTGCAGCTACACTTATCATCCAGTTCGTTATAGCATAGCGTATCTAACCATCTAAGTCAATGATATTGCAACCTTGGTCAGTGGCAAATTATGTATTCTACCACTTGCGGTTCCTCAACATCCTCACATTTCCTACAAAGATTCATCGTGCCTGCCAACTTAATATACACCTGTTCAGAATGTTTCCCGTAATAATAACTATTGTAATTCTAAAACTTCTTCCATCTCTGCCTAAGATAATCATTTCGGAACAACATTGCAACAAAATTAAAAATATTCTAATATTTCAAAAACTTAACAAGTATTATATTATTATTTTTCTTTAAGATTACTTATTATGTTGTTTTTATGGGCGCAATATTTGGATCCCTTTTGGGATAGTTGGTGAGTTCTGAAGGACTTTTTTATCATGAGTTTAAAAAGCAGATGTTGATTTTGAGCTTGTTATTATGTTATAATATATAACCGGACTTTGACCCATAGAAATTTTTTCTTCTAAAAATGTTTGCCCTTAATTTTTTTTACTGTTTCTATGGACTGATATCTAATAAAGAAATAAGTTTTTTTGGCCCTCAATGCTATTTAATTTAAAATATAAATCATTTTATGTGAGGTAAATATCAAAATTAAAAATTTTTTGTTCAAGGTAGTTCTTTCTTTGTTAACATTTTGAAGAAACTAATCCTCCGATCTTTATGTAAATTTGCTCATTTTACACGCAGAGAAAAAATATAGTTGTAGTAACCATAATCTAAGAGCAACATATTATGATTGAAACATATGATCACAGCGAAAAATAAAAATGATTATAAGTAATAATTATTATGATTCTACTGTGACATATTGTATCCGATTTTATGGTTTATTTTTCCATGATATGATTCTAGTTTTACATATAATTGAACAATCTTATTATATTATTATAACACATAGTCACATTATTATTCCATTTTATCATATTATTATCCCATGTTATCATATAACTATCCATTATTTCATTTTGTCATATTATTATTCCATCTTATCATATATTAATCAAAATTATTATTATTATTTTTACAAAGTTTTTATTGAAATTAATATAGAGAAGTATTCATTAGCCAACATATATATATATATATATATATATATATATATATAAGGATAATATTTACATATTATTAGTTATATTTATTTGTACCACCATATATGGTTTAAATGCAAGATATGTTTTTTTAATTAAACCCTTTAATGGTAGTTAATCAATATTTTATATTGCATGAATCACACCGAGTATAACCAAACCTCGTCTATTTATATTTATTCATATATAAATTAAATGAGAATTACATCAAAGTTAGAAAACAAATATTAAAAAAAATATATATATTTAAAAACAAACAAGTATTGAAATTTTCCACTAATTTTGTGAAAGGGATAAGTATTATATTTAGTAGTAACATTTTATTTTATTAATATGGTTTAAAAACAGAATATGATTTAAGAACAAGAAACAAGACTTCAAATATTTAATGATTGTAGAAATATTAATATGTTTCATATTAACAAAATTTTGTTTCTGGTGAAAATATTTAAAAACATATAACTTTACCTTAAATGACAAAATTGAATCAAAATCATTGTTATCATGAACAAAGAGTTATAAAAGTTCAATAAATTTAACAATGAGAACATAATATTGTTATAGTGATAATGCTGTGACCAAGTAGTGAGTGAGTGCATGTAGTTAGAAAACATGCGGCCATCTAAAATTAATGATATAATGTTTTAATCACACAGTTATTAAAAAATATATAGTCAAATTAGATTTAAAAATTGTTCCAAAACAATTTTCGTCACAAATTGGGTTTGATCCATAAACATTTTTTGCTTCAAAAAACTTTTGCCTAAATTTTTTGTATTGTTTCTATCAACGGGTTCAACTACAGAAAAAATTTTTCTTTCACACTCATTGCCATCTGAGTTAAAATATAAATCATTTTGTGGTGCTGTATATATAGAAATAATAAAATAAAATATACTAATATTTTTTCAAGATAGTTCGTTTTTTATTAACATTTTGCAGAAACTAGATGCCCGATGATAAGAAGTCTTTATCATAATTACGCTATTTTTAAGCAGCACCGAAAATTTTGTTACACAAAGCCCTTGACACCATGCAATCGGTATAGTAAAACAGATCCATTCTTTTAATAAGTTCATGTCTAAATATTATATACTTAAAATAACAATATATGTCAAAGAAATCGGTTTCAAAACTTCAGAAATATTTACATATTTAATATTTTTGAAGCACATCTAATATTAAGAATTAAATTTATTATATTTAGTACCACTCCGTTTCTAATACTCGTTTTTATTACATTCATGAAACAGACTAATTGATCTATTGGCCTAATCATTTAGTATTCTTGCCCTTTTTTAATTAGCTTGTTTTTTTGCTGGAGTTACATTCGTTAATATCTATATTTAAGTAATTTATTACAGGATTTCCAACGATTATAATGTAAAAATTCAGTTATAATATTTGAATTTTATTCTTATTATGAAAAATGCTAAATTAATTATTAAAAAATGCTAAATGAAAAATTTGCGGCTAAATCTGAGTAAAATATGCTAAATTTAGCTGTAAAAATGCTGAAATGGTCACACTGTTAACGATCTTATATCATTAAACTTCGTCAAACCTCTGCTCCTTGGGACAATGTGTGCTTGTATATGTGTGATATTTTTTGTTTTCTTTTTCTTGTTTTTCGAGTAGTTGTGCATTTAGAAACGATGTTATTTCAACGTTATTTTGTTGTTTTCTCATATTTCAACTAAGAAAATATTAATAACAAAAACAACAATAGCAGCAGCTTTGTCAAAAAAAGTTGCATTGAAGCCGTTAACCTCGTAGTGCGTTCGACGCCCGAATGTGAAGTAAAAAGATAAATATAAAAAAAAACAAAAATAATATAAAATACAAGTTGTAGATAAAAAACATACACACAATAATATATATAGTATATGTATAGTATAAAGGTTCGTATGTTGTTCATATGAAGTCATTTGCTAAAATTTGGAACTATGCACACACAAAATTTGTGTGTGTGTAACTACTACAATCGGGCATACGGATATACAAGTATAGACGACAAGATGGCAGAGAAGGCGATCGACTACTAAGATCAGGCACAGTAGGATCGTTTGATAGATAAAAATGAATACGGAATTTATAAACTAATGACCAGATTGGTATAGGGTTATTATTAGGGTGATCGACTCGGTCTTCCAATCGGTTTAAAAGTCGGTTTATTCTGTTTAAGCACTGTCGGGTTTTTCAAAATTTTCGTTTTTCGAATGCTCAATATACCGGTTTTGTAAACAAAAAAAAAAAGAAAACCGGGTTTAAAAATTATCATTTTATTTCAAAAAGCTATGTACTTAAAACTGATATTTGAATGGAAATTTAGGAAGAAATTGTTAGCTGATTAATATTCAGCTTGTTATGCTTTATAAATATAGTTTAAGGTTAGATAGAAATTAATTCTATAAGCTTAAACAAATATTAAGATAATAATTATCTTAAATGAAATACGCATATCGATGGAATTAGTTTTTTCTCTTATAACACCTGCAACATTCTTACAAACAATTTAAATATTTTTTTAATTCAATATTTGTAATAATATCTTACTTCATTTTTTAAAGGAGTAGTATTTGAAGACCTCTTTCAAATACCTGTAAATCCGATTTCGATAAAATTACATAAAACTTAGTCTCATTTTTAATGATTCTATTAATTAAAACACATTTCTTAACATAATTATATTTAACAAATTTTAACTTGAATATTATAAGATTTGTTGAGTTTTTTAATATAATCTTTTGATGGAAGTATTTACTTCTGCAAAAAAAAACGGTTAGCCGGCTTTTACGGAATTTCAAAAAATGCAACAAAATGGAATTTCAAAATTCCAACTATTTGAAAACCGATTTCTCCAAAAAGGCGAAAAATCTATCACCCTATTTATTACAGAAAAATTAGTACATACAGTTTGTCAAATAAATCTTTGCTCAAAGATAAAACACTAACAAATGTTAAAAGAAACAATAATTTGTAATGTAAATATTTTTTTTTTTTTATTTTATTTTTTTTCCAATATTGTTTATAAACAATATAATAACAATAATAAGTAAACAAAGTATTTTTTCCTACTCCTCTTTAATGAACCTTATCAGATCGTTTTTAGTGGTTGGTGCTCCTTTTGCTACCTTTTTCTTCAGATGAACTTTCCATCATGATAGTACAGCATCATTTTCATCTCATCAGAGAAAATAACATCATCCCAGATCTCTAAAGGTCACTTTCTCACTACTGTGAACGTTGATCAATAAGATTGACAAATAATCTTTTATGTCCTGTTAATCTGATTGATCGCCATTAAAGTTGGTGATAAATTTGCAACAATATAAACAGCAACCGCGAACAACTAAAAAAATCACCCTTTTTCTAATAAATTACTCGTTTATAGCGTTATAAATACTTGCTTGTATTTTAATCATCTTGCACTTTGGAAACAGTAAGTGTTTGCCTGAATCGCAAAATTATTTTTATTACTTAAGTAATTTTGGTTGTCCTTTGCCTTCTCATATTGAATTGAAGACAGCAACAACAAATTTCTAACAAAGCGTCAGAAATTTGTTCAGTCTTATAAGACATAGTTTGCAGGGCTTTAGTAAATACAGTTAGTCGAGAATATCTTTGCATAGTAAATTCGAATGTTTTGTTCATATAAGAATTTTTCCAAGAATATGTTTACATATTTTTTTTGCATGCAATCCGTTAATTGTTTAAGACTGTTAGGCGCCAACACTTTTAAAAAATTCCGGCACAATACAATAACAACAACAAAAAGATATTTGCACAAAATAAGACGTGTCAAAAAAATCTTTGCATATTGCGTGCAAATCATAAAACAGCCCGTTAATTTTCCGGGAAATTTGTGCATTTGGGTTTTTTATGAAAAATTTAGAATGCGAAAAGGTTAAATATCATTCAGTAATAAAGTAATTGTCTTTAACGCAACAAGTGACCTTTTATTTACATGTGAAAAGATGCCAGGAAAACAAGTTTCAAAAAATATTATTCAATTAGTGTATTTTAATAAGTGTAAAGGAAAATCAGCCAGAGAAAACGCTGATATGTTCTCCCTTAAAGTCCGCACTGTATACAACATCCTATCCCGTGCAGAAAAAGAGGGAAGACTCGAATTAAAAGGGTCAACAGGCAGGCCAAGAAAATTACAAGGCGAATTGAAAGCAAAATTATTAAAACTATTTACGATAAACCGCAATCAAGTACAAGAGGGCTAGCTCGTCAAGTGGAAATTGGTTATGGAGTAAGAGTATCACATGAAACTATTACTCACGAGCGGCCAGGAAAAAACCATTGCTGTTAGTGCAAAATATTGAGAAAAGATTAAGATTTGCTACAGAACACATTTCACTTCTTTTAGAGAACTGGGATGATGTAATGACGGGGGGTCACATTTATAGGAGGGGCTTAATGTCTATGTCTAATAAATCGTCATCGTCCTCTGTTGGGGCCTCAATAAGGACATTGCAAGCCAGTTGTTATTTTTGAAGTGCTTTAAATCAGTGTGTGCGCGGAGAAATAAATACTGTTCTGCAGGTACTTAAAACCATATAAATACTGCTGATGCTGCTCAAATTTATGAGCAAATGCTGTGTGTATTGTGATAACGACCCAATAAGACATGAGAGTGCAATCGCTCACATAATATAAGACATTTCACCACTTGTTTGCTTCAATAGGGAAGAAATAATTCTTCTGTTTTCTTTGCATATTTTTATATGAACAAGATATATACGTGTGTGTTCGTTTATAACTGTGTAAATGATAGTATTTTCGTAAGCAAAACAGCCATTTAAAATAATTACTTTATAAAATAAAATGATTTATGATCAAAATAATTAATAAATATTAACAAAGTTATTAATGAGAAAATAAATGTAACATTGAAAAACATGCGATAATTTTTATTAGTAAATAGATTTCATTAAATATAAATATTTAAAAGTCTTTTAAATTATTTTTTGAGACTTATTATCATCTACGAATTTTTTTATATTATATTTGTTTCCGTACTTTTTGGGTAAAGTGCGGAAATACAGCAGAAATACAGCAACATACAAAATTATGGGAACACAAAAATCCAAATTGTTTACCAAGAATTAAAAAATCAAACTGTTTTAAAAATTCGTATGTGAATGTAATTTCATTTCTCAGCATATTTGAATGCTTTTAATCTTTTTTAAATGAAACGTTCCTGTTGGTAACAAAAACGAATAATTTTTTATTCAGTTTCGTTCAAATTTTTTATTGTATATTTTTATTTTTTAATTGTTTGACAACTTACATAATCTACCTGAAGAAACATTCTGGGCTCTTTCATGCAAGAAGAAGAAGAACATTATTTTCCCAAAGTAGCTCTCATTTGCCCAGTTTTGGGATAACATTGGGATACCGTATTTAAAATAAATAAATAAATATATATATATATATATATATATATATATATAATTTCAAGTTTTCAGATACTTTTTAATTTTTAATTAAGATTATTTTTTTAATTGCTATATGGTTTAACACTTTTACATTTATTCAAAAAATAAAAACCCACAATAAAATATAGACATACATATATATGTATATGTGGTCGCAAGAACATTTAAAGAGAACTCCTTTGTACATATTGTAAAGATTTTTTGCCACAAATAGCAGCTATATATTACAAAAAAAAAATCATTAAAAATACTAGCGCATCTTAAATTCTATCTCAGTGTGTTGTATAATTTGTTTTTCTTTTTTTTTTTTTTTGCCACACCACTTGCACCACTTGTTTGCGACAAATGCCTTGAATGTCGGCATTTGCAATCGCTCATACACATGACGCATTTGCGTTGGTGCAAATAGTATTTAATGTTGTATTGCACATATTGGCTATGAATAACACACTTAAAAAGCAAATGGATTTGCTTTTCAAATCATCTTACTCAGGGCTTTAATATTTACAAAGAGATCAAAATGGATACCCAACAAACAAGAGTCGTCATATTTTAAACGTTTGAAAAATTATGTCTTTTTTTTTTGGTATCAAAGGTTAATTCAAAACTTAATTCAAATTTGCATCGAAATTGGAGAAAAAAGTCATCTTTTTATTGATAATGCTAATATTATCAAATCATTCTTTAACGTTTACATTTGAGAAAACAATTTTTTCAAATCACTCTCAAAATTTAAATTAAACCTTTGGTTTGCTCGGTATACAATAATAAAAACCTACATATGTCAAATCTCAAATAATAATATTCAGAAAACTGTATTCAGCATTTTTTTTTTTTTTTTTTTTTTTGCTGTTTCAAGTTCAGGCCAGACCAAGTTCTATATTTTTTACCACTTATTTATCTTATTATCACCACTGTTCGAAGTGTAAAGAATATGAAAGTGATCTTATATTTTAGTATACTACATAACATAGTATAGTATATCAGTCAAGCGTGTTTTATTTTGTTTTTATTTTTGTAGTATATAACAAAATATAATGCCTAAAAATTAACACAGTAGATGATTGTGTTATTTTTGTGTTTCCCTGCTTTTTTTCATAATGAGTATTTTTTGGCAATTTAAATTTTTATTTTTTATTTTTTTTTTTTCTTTGAGAAGAAACTAAAAAAGGCTAAATCAAAATTTCAGTATTATTAAACCAGTTCTTTGTTGTAGTCGTATTATATTTAAGTTTTTTGAGAAATCTCAACTGGTTGGTTGATCAAAAACCTAAGTTTCATTACAGCTCATCATCATCGTCATCATCAAAATTTAGCCGTTTTTGTTCGTTTGTTTGTCTGTTAAGAAATAGGGTCCATGGATTTGTATAATGTTTGTTGTGTGCTGTAAGCTGTTATACACGACCGCAAATGTTCAATGTTGATCAACAGGCCTCTCACCTCCCATTGCATCTCTCATTCTTTGTAAAGATCGTTTGTGTGCAATTATGTGCATTGATGCATTTTTTTATTTAGGTGTTTTTTTTCATGTGTTGTATGAATTTCATTGCCATTGCGTTGATTTTCTACTACATTTACAGAAAAAAAATAAAAATTCGCATTTGGATTTGATGCGAAAGTATGTGCAGCTATTTGGGGCTTCTCTTTATTTTATATGATTATATAGTAGTTTCAGAGTCATTGTCTGTTTTTATTTTTTTTCTTTTTGATATATAGTACTTAAGTATTTTTATTTACTGTTTTACTATGTACAAAAATGTATTTTATGGATGCCCAAGATCTGTTGTTTGTTATTGTTGTGTGTATATAAAATAATGGTTTTCGTTTGTTGTTTTTAGGTACTCGTACTTATATACTGTTGTACTACTTAACTATGTGTTATCTGTATTGTGTGCATTTTTTTTCTTTTGTTTGTTTTTTTTTTTTTTTTTTTTGAGAAAGTTTGCTGCAGATTAAGTTTTATTATTTGAATTTTGGTAGGAAATAAAAATGGCGTATCTTCTTTGTGTTTTATAAGTTCTAAGGATCATAGAATATAATTATTTGTAATAAGAGCGTGAGACTTTTAAACACTATTTACATATTTTAACAATTTTCGAGAACCAAATAAAAAATAATCTAATAAATATTCTTTGCTTATTTCCAGTTTATCTATTTTTTCATCAATAAAATCAGGCGAACGATCGCTTTATTAATTGTTTCTCACTCTCATACTTTCTTCAATTCCAACCTTCCAATTTCAAGCTTTGCAAACTACAGATCCCAATTGCAGATAGAAATAGGAGTTGCATTTTAACATTGCAGGGTTTATAAGTGAAACTTTTTTCCAAAAAACGCTTCGATAAGTGCAACTTTCTGTTGATATTTGTAATACTTATCTTATTTTTTTTTTTCTTGTACAAAAATGTAGTTTTAATTATCGGTAGAAACTTTTGAGAGTCAAAGAGCGAAAAAGCATATATAAATAAAATTCTTACCCACAGTACATCGGATCTTGTTGTCTTTTTTGCAAATTAGCCATTCCTTTCTGAACATTTTAAATACATATTTCTAAAAAATATTTTATTTCTATTTTTTAAATTCAGCTGACAAGAAATGTCATAACTATTACTAACATAGCATATTAAGCATGTTTAGTGAAATGTTAACAGTATATGGAGTTAAGACAATAATTATTTTTATTTTTAATTTTATAATTATTTTTAGTCATAACAAAATTGTGACTTTTTCTATGGATAGGCATGTTAAATAAATATTTTATCAAAAAACATTATGTTAATTTTTGCTAGGTGTGTAAAAAACTTCTCAGTTTTGTTTAATTTTCTTTTGTTTGACAATGTTTGCTAAAAAGAGAAGAAAGAATTGGGGCAATAGCCCTAAATTCAAGGTGTCAAAAATTTTAGACGGATCCAGCATAAGTGCCAACAGATTTCAGCTACTACCTGAAGACTAATAAGAAACAATTGTTTTTAAAGAAAAGATTCCTCCTATAATTGTGAATTCTACACACAGTTTTACAACTGTGATTGGATTAATTGGCTACAAGCATACATATAAACGAATGACTATTGGTACGAAAATTTTATCTAGCTCGCTGTCTCTGTACAATGAAACTTTAAATGTTCTAAATCAAAATTAAAATTGCAATTATTTCGGATTATTTTTTAAGTTAAAAAAATAGTGACTCCGAAAAATAAAAAGCATTTGCTTTTTCCTTTTATTTAATTTAATTTTATCATTTTAGTAAATTAAGTTCCTTATTTAAAAAAATATAATGAACTGCTTTAATATTCAGTGGTCGCTTATCGCAACTTTTTCGGTAATTGCAACAACCCTGATTTGATATCGGTTGCGCAAATCGAGCTCCTACTGTATACTAGAAGATATTTTATTAATTGTACCTGGATTTTAAATTTGACTAAAAAGAAATGTGTGTGAAATAATATGAATGGGATCATTTGAGAAAATTCGAACCCAGTTTATTAATTTTGTCTAAGTCTCTTGCGTCAATCTAACGCAATCTTGTCTGGTATTAGTCACTCGCTTAAAGCTATTAAATCGCACGATCTTGGCAACTATTGCACATGATCTGTTCTTCCAATAATGAGTTCTGGAAACTTGATTTGCAAATGTTAATGCCCTTATAGTCCAATTAGAGTTCAGTTTTAGTTCAAATATAATTCAGTTTAGTTAAAATCTAATTTAGTTCTAATTCTTTTCTAATTCAATTTAGTTCTAGTTCAGTATTAGTTCAGTTCTAGTTCAATTCGAGTTCAATCCTAATTCAGTTCTAGTTCCATTCTACTTGAGTTCTAGTTCAATTCTAGTTCAGTTCTAGTTCTGTTCTAGTTCAGTTCTAGTCCAGTTCTAGTCCAGTACTAGTTCAATTCTAGATCAGTTCTAGTTCAATTCTAATTCAGTTCTGGTTCAGTCCTAGTCCAGTTCTAGTTCAATTCTAGTTCAATTCTAATTTAGTTGTGGTTAATTTTTAGTTCAGTTCTAGTTCAGTTCTATTACAGTTCTAGTTCAGTTCTAGTTCAATTCTAGTTTAGTTTAAGTTCAGTCCTAGTTCAGTTCTAGTTCAGTTATAGTTCAGTTCTAGTTCAGTTCTAGTACAGTTCTACTTCAGTTCTAGTTCAATTCTAGTTCAGTTCTAGTTCAGTTCTAATTCAATTCTAGTTCAGTTCTAGTTCAGTTCTAGTCCAGTTCTAGTAAAATTTCAGTTTGGTTCTAGTTCAGTTCTAGTTCAATTCTAGTTCATTTCTAGTACAGTTCTCATTCAGTTCTAGTTCAGTTCTAGTTCAATTCTAGTTCACTTCTAGTTCAATTCTAGTTCAGTTCTAGTTCAGTTCTAGTTCAGTTCTAGTCCAGTTCTATTCCAGTTCTAGTTCATTTCTAGTTCAGTTCTAGTTCAATTCTAATTCAGTTCTGGTTCAGTTAATTCTATTTCAGTAGTAGTTCAGTCCTAGTCCAGTTTTAGTTCAATTCTAGTTTAGTTCAAGTTCAGTCCTAGTTCAGTTCTAGTTCAGTTATAGTTCAGTTCTAGTTCAGTTCTAGTACAGTTTTAGTTCAGTTCTAGTTCAATTCTAGTTCAGTTCTAGTTCAATTCTAGTTCAGTTCTAATTCAATTCAGTTCTAGTCCAGTTCTAGTAAAATTTCAGTTTGGTTCTAGTTCAGTTCTAGTTCAATTCTAGTTCATTTCTAGTACAGTTCTCATTCAGTTCCAGTTCAATTTTAGTTCACTTCTAGTTCAATTCTAGGTCAGTTCTAGTTTAATTCAAGTTTAATTCTGTGCTCTTGTTCTTCGAACATTTTGAGTAGAAAAGATTTTTTTTTTTTTTTTTTTTTTTTTTTTTTTTTTTAAGTGCTTATTCCTTCACAAACTTTTATTTGTATATTTGCGTTCAATAGGTCTTATATATAAAGTTATGATGTTTTCTGGGAAAATATAAATTTCCTATATATTGCAAAAAAACGTGAAACTTTTTTTTAATATATATTATGTCATTTCATTTAAGATTCTTCCTTACAATTGGAAAAAACTCATTAAAACCCGCATTAAAAATTTTTTGATACTTATCAACCCAAATACATTTTAAAATATCAGTTTAATCAATAGACTGCATTTAATTAAACACGATGTGGTGGCCAAAAAACAAATTGTCGGAACTTTTTTCTAGAGGCTTTAAATCTTTAACGCTCACTCTGGCACTTTAGCCGCCATAGACGTTCGTATGTATGATGTGTCAGTTATAATAAAAAAAATAGATTGAGCGAAATATGCGAATTTAATATTAACTTTAGGTTTAAGCGAAATAAAAATAATATTTATTTCATATAAAAATGTAAAAAAGGTTTTACTGAGGCTATACACTGCGTAAGCGCATTATTGTTAGCAAGAAGAAATATATATATTATATACTACTCTGTTACGGTTTATGCATCCCACTAGCAATTTGTATTGGTATGAAAATTTATAATACACGAAAATGTAGGCAATAAAAAATAAGATTCTCCACATCCCCTTCCAAACATGATATATGAAACTACGCACGAAATTAAAAATTTTTTATGAAAAAATATGCATCTTTGTCTCACGCATTCCAATAAAAAATCAACATTTTCGGTAAAACAGTAAAGAGTCATTCAACCTTTTTTTCCCAAATTTTTTATTTTTTATTTTTGGTGGTAGCACCGGGAGTTGTAGTGGTATTTTATGTTGGCCGTATGTTTGATGATATTTGCAGCTAAAAAATTTTATGAAATAATTTTTTTTCTTTTTTACTTTTAATCTTAAATATTTGCAGTTTTTAAACATTTAGTACAAAATATGACATGTTACTTTTTGCAGTTGCATGTGGCAACATGTTGTTGCTGTTGTTTGTGTTTTACAATGAATTGTATTGAACTAGTGGGTGTTATGATTTCGATGTAGACAATTTGGGTTATTATAGGTTTGGAATTGCAGGGCCGTTGAATTTATATTAATAAATTGTCAGGATAGCAGAAAAAACAAATGTATATTTTTATTTTATTTTTGATTAATACAAAAAATATATATAAAAAACTCCTCATACGCACTATGTTTTGACTGTTCTTTGCTGTTGTTTTTTCTTGTCATGGTGCATTCAATAATAAATAATAAAAAAATGTTGTTTGTACAAAATGCATTGCAGTCGAAATGTTTCACTCATACTTTTACATTCTATGTGCAACTTTATACTCTTATCATTTTTATTGCTGGCATTTCTTTTTTCTATCATCAACTTCCTCTCATTTACGCATTTTTATGTGTGTTTGCATTTCTTTTTTTTAACAAAGAAAAATATAATTTGGTTTGTGTATGTTTTAGTCCTGGCTCTGATGATATAAATGAAAAGAATAAAAATATATATATATATTTTTTTTTTTTTTCTTCATTTAAAACTCCATCAAACCATCATGAGAGATGTGCATTGGACATTTGTTATGGTTGCATTTAAGTTTGTATTGTAGGCAGCTGTAGTTATTGCAGTTAAAAGCGTGTTGCTGTAGCACCAACTCAACAATTTTTGGTTAATTTGTTGGTGCTGTTGAAGAACGTACAAAAAATATCCAAAAAAATTTGGTTGCCTTTTTTCAAGTTTACATTGGGTTTTAGTAGTATGTTTTAGTGTGTGGGAATGTATATGCGTTGCATGTTTTATAGAACAGACAGGTGCTGATGGTCGTAGTTATGGTGTTCAAACATTTTATGGTGATTTTTCGTGTACCATCATATTGCATCCTCTTTAAATTCTATAGTAGCATGGGGTGAATACGGGAGAGGCAACTTGTTTTTGGAAGTTTAGTTGCAGTAGTTAGAGGCGCGTTTGGTTTTTTTTTCTTGTATTTTCATTGCGTTTTCGCATGTTGTTATCTATTATTACACCAAAGTGCATTGCCATTATATTGTTATATTGTATGCAGAAAACAGTCAAGGTTGGTAATTTGAGAACATGAAGTTACATTTAAAAATTTTATTTACAGATGAAACAGTTTTTACTGAAGGAGTCTGTGCTCGTTTATATCTAAATATTTTTTGATTCTTTAAACCAGTACACAAACCCATTTAGGGTATTTCTTTCAAAAAGATATTCAAAAACGAAATTTAAATCTACAAAATTCTTTTTCTAGAACAAACGATTCTCAAAAAATAAAATTATTTTCCATTTGATTCGAACTTCAGAATAAATAAGGTGAAATCAACATATGAATATAAAACGGGTCCCTTGTATACCCATATCCTTATGTAAAGGGGACTGAAAATATCGATGTCAATCTGTATTAGTTTTTAATAAAAAGAAAAATACCAAAAAAAATACTGCTTCCTAAAATGCATCTATTTATTAAAAAGTAAATATTTCAATAACTCAGTAAAAATTAGTACTTCTATCAAAGCATTAGAGATAAATAAGCTTACTTTTGACTTACTTCCGAAAAAGCGCTTTATATAGAAGCATTAAGAAAAGGGAATAAACGGTAAATTGTTAGTGAGTGAATTTAAAAATAGAATACTTTCAAAAAAGTAACCACCATAATTAATTCATGTTTTCCGTAAGATTACGCTCGAAATACTCTAACATATTTCGAAAAAAGTGCAGTACTTCACTTCTGCTTGCAGAAGGCATGATTCGAATAAATTTGTATCAAAAACTATTTTTTATTTATTTATTTATTTTTTTTTTTTTTTTTTTTTTGTAACAAATGCAAATTAAGGTTTGTTCCTTTCAATGAAGCCAGATAAAATTTATAAAAAAATTCCTCTTTTCCCCATTTTCAAAAAAACTTTTCCCTCCATCTAATATAAATGTGAACGATATTACTGCATTTTTCCTTTCCTATTCATATAAAATTTTAAAACTTAAAAATTTCCTTTATTTTACCAAAAATTAAAATTCACTCCCGATTTCCCTTTGCTTTAAATTTTCGTCAAAAATTCCATAAAGAAAAGGAAAATTTTCTTCATCTGACATCTGGTCATTAGTGCACCTATAGAAGCACGTTTTTTGTAGTAAGGCGGAAACCATAAATTTTTACTGGGAAAGTTCTGATCGAAAAGTAAGAAATAAGTAAACCATTTCAAAAAAATGTTAATTTTAAAGAAAAATAAATACTACTATTTAAAAAAATAACAATTTCTCAAAAAAAATTTTTATTACCATATCACTTTCTGGGTCGATTTATCTAATGTCCATGTGTCCGTCCATCTCACGTTGGGATAAAATGTGTCAAAAGTAAGAATAAATTTGGCACAGAATAAAAATAGACGAAATTATGTATCAATAGCAATAAAAGTCGTTGATCTACGTTGCATTGTTTTTCTTTTTTATACCCTTCACTACATATGTAAAGAATATACAGTATTCATTTAAGGCCCCAAAAATTATATATCTTCTGGATCCTTATTGATATGAAAGTTTATACAACGATGTCCGTCTGTCTGCTGAAATCACTTTTTGGAAAGCCTCAGTTATCGGATATATGTTTAATACACCAAATTATAGGGAATATTCCTTGGAATGGTACTAGTAAAAATCAACAAAATCGGTTCATTAATGGCCAAGATATAGCCAAAATACAAAAAGACCTCTAAAACCGTGTTCATTTTTGACTTTTCTAAGCCGTTACATAAGCTAGCGATTTCGTTTTTGCACAGTAAAATCGGAATATTTTTTTGGAACGTATTTTAAATAAAATCGGTTCATTAGTAACTGAGATATCGGTCAAAACGCATTTTTTCAGAGTTAGTTTTTATACAAATATGTTGTAAATATTTTTCTAAAATTTCTCTTTTTGAACTAACCATATCGGTCAATAAATAACCGAGTTATCGGCAAAAATCTGAAAAATTATTAAACATATACACACACAAACATATATATAAAGCATTGCAATGAATTTCAGTGTTGTTGTTTTCTGTATAAGCAAACAGAAGTTGTGGATTGTATATACATACATACAATCATTTTATGTATGTTTGGACGTTTTTTAGTTGGAAATAAAAGTGTTGTTGTTGTTTTTTGTATAAGCATTTATACTTATATAAATTTAATATCCATTAGTAACTATCAGTGTATTGTTGTTTTTTTTTTAGAGAAGAAGGGCTTGCTAAGATAGTTTAATTTTGTGTTTACATTTTTGTACTTTAGGAAAAAATCTAGATTATTTTTGTCAGTATAAATGTGAAAATATGAAAACATACATTAGGGAGTAAATTTTATTATTTGTCGATAAAGCGGTGAAAGGTATAAAAGAATATAGCGCTCTAACTTGTTTTGCATTGAGCTGTCAAAGTTAACAATTTTTTCAGATATTGGAAAAATACAAAAAAAAATAGGTGGACTTTTTTTAATTAAGAGTGTCTTAAAGCAAAATGTTAAATTATCCTTTTGAACTTTGATGGAATGTAACTTTAAATGTTACAGGTTATTTGTTGTGATATTTTTCTGAAAAAAGTACATATTTTTTTATTCTTAGGCTTAGTCTAGCAATTCTTATGAATGTTTTAATTTTTTATTTTTTTCTTTTTTTTCATATACTCTACAATAAAGAATGGTTATATATTATATTTTTTTTATATTTTTCGTCAAAAATGTGAATTTCTATTAAGGATATTATTCTTTGCTGTTTCAAAGAATTGAATGAGGACTGATAGAAAAATTTTACAAAAATATTAGGAAAAAATATAAAGCAAACGATAAGAATTTTCCATGAAGCCTTACACATCTTGCAGCGCAGCCATCTAAGAATATACATCATATTTTTATAGTTCCTTCTATCATATGCATTTATTGCCGTACGTAATTAAACAACGCATGTAACTATTCTCAATGTCACACACTGTATAAATGTAGTATAAAATATAAAAATAAAAATAAAATTGTATAAATTTTTTATAAGCATCAATTGAGAATTATTTTTTTATTTTTGTTTTAAAAAATTAATTTATTTATACATTTATGTACAATAAAGCAACCATTTTTAAAAAGTGTTTCATACTCTATGCAAAATTTTGCTATATTTTTATATTTTGTTTTTCCAATTAATATGTTAACACATAATGTGTATGTAATGTGTATTTACACACAAACAAACAAAAAACACACACACTTATATTTAGTATATGTTTGTGTGTAAATGTTTGGGTGTTTATGTGCGTGTGTATTCAATGATTTTTATATGATTATATAAAAATACATTCAATTCATTTTTTTTTTCAAGTCATTCTTTTTTTCGGGGCATTTACTAAAAATATTATATTATATAAATACCACAAATATATATACAAATATAAACTTATATACATATTTATATGCAATACATAATATGTATTTTAATATGTATAAATAAATAAAACTCTTTTGTTTTTATTTTTCGTCGTAAAGTGTGTTTGTGTGTGTGATTTTTTTATTTTTTATTTTATTGGTTCAAATATAGTAAGAGAAGAGGCCGGTCCTCCACTTAAAACAATTTTCAATTATTTGCATGCATTCGAGAACAATATACGAATATTTTCACCAATTTGTATGTGTTTTATAAGTGGACTTGTCGTAAAAAGTTTTGACTATTAATCTGAATGTATCAAACAGCTAAAAAATAAAATGCATTTTTAAGCATTAAAAACAGTACCCACCAAAAAAAATTAAACAACGCGCTCCAATTTTGGAATGAGTTCAATAAAAATCTTGAAATTGGCATGGAATTGATATAATTAAAGGAAATATCAAATACAATAGAATCACTTTGTTTTATAAACTTTAAGTAGAGTTTAATATTATATTTTCCACAATTCAAATGATTTCTGAAGTGTTTTACTTTGAAAAATTTGCTTTGAATTATTAACAAACATTCATGTGTAAAAAATCATGAGAGGAAAAGCTCATAAAATTTATTTTTTATAAAAAATATCTTCTTTTTCATTAAATGTATAAGCTTTTCTCAAATTAATGTTCTGATTTATAAGTAGTAGAAAAATTTATTCCAGATTTTATACATATTAAATACCGACAAATAATATTTCCACCAAATATCTTCTGCCTGGTTCTTTTCTAATTAAAAAGAACTAAAACAATGAGATCTCTTTCTGATGAATATGTTCCTAATGAAAAATTCTCAGTGATTGCAAATGTTATTGTGGCCATACAAGCTACAATAACATTTGCAAAAAAGTTGAAACATACTGTGAGATGATAATTTAAACTAATAGACAACTGTATAAGATCATAAACTTTACTGAAGGAGTGTGCTGCACTGACAAATGAAATAGAAGAAACTCGATCTAGATTTTGTAACAAATATTTTTTTTCTCAATTTAGCATGTTTGCATCAGATGCCATGAAATGTAATAACTACTGTAACAGTAATTTTCACACATAAAAAATCTATATACGCATAAACTAGAAATCATACATAGCAAAATTGTATATTAAGTTTTTTTTCCAGAATGTAAAATTTCCCCACAAAAGGACTTACAAGTTTCAAAGAATTCAGCATTAAAAAAAAAAAAATAAATTATTAACGAAAATTGTATCAACTCATTTAAATTTAAATAAAAAAAAAATATTTTATAGCAGCGATTCGTGGCTTTAATTTGTCACCCTATTGGGTTGATATAATCATTTTAAATTTTGTATAATTTCTTTACTTGTGTATCTATTTAAATTTTTAAATCCTTTCGAAAAGAAAATTGACGTCCTGATATGCAGTTTTGGCATTTGGTCTTTAGTTTCATACAATCGATTTTTAGCAGGAAATATGAGATATTCATCCTCTTTCTACTGATTAAGCTTTAAAATCGATTTTTGTAATTTACGTACAAAGATCGACTTTCGGAAGATAATATGTGTGATCGCAGATCTTTATCCTTTTGGCTCAATCTCTGCTGGATTAGCTTTAAAATCGACTTTCATGTTTTTCATAAAAAATCGTTTCTAAAAGGAAATATGAGTGATCACAGATTTTCGTCCTTCTAGCTCTACCTCTGCTGGTTTATTTTTAAAATCAATTTTTATGTTTTTCATACAAAAATCGATTCTTAGAAGAAATATGAGTGATCGCTATTTAGAAGAAAAAATTAGTTCTTTTGGCTTTTTCACTGCTGATTAAGCTTTAAAATCGATTTTAATAATTTTTTTTATAAAAATTGATTTTTAGCAGAAAATAAAAATGATATAGCTTTTCGTTCTTTCGGCTCTATCTTTAAAATAGATTTTTTTATACAATAGTTGATTTTTGGAAAAAAAATGTGAGTAGTAAAAAATTTTTGTCCGTTTGGCTCTATCTCTGCTGCTTAAGCTTTAAAATAGATTTTTATAATTTACATACAAAAATGGATTTTTGGACGAAAATATGACTGAACACAGATTTTCGTCTTTTTGGTTCATCTTTTCTAGTTTAGCTTTAAAATAAATATTTATTTTTTTATATAAAAATTGATTTTTTGAAGAAAATATGAGTGATCATATATTTTCATCTCTTTGGCTCTATCTCTGCTAGTTAAACTTAAAAGAGATTTTAATAATTTGCATAAAAAATCGATTGTTGGAAATAAATATGAGTGGTAACAGATTTTCGTCCTTTTTTCTTTATCTTTGCTGGTTTAGCTTTAAAATCGATTTTAACAATTTACATTCAAAAATCGAATTTTGGAAGAAAATATGAGTGATCACAGATTTTCGTCCTTTTGGCTCTCTAACTCTGCTGGTTAAGCTTTAAAATCGATTTTAATAATTTACATATAAAAAAGTAGATTTTTGGAAGAAATATAAGTGATCACAGATTTTCGTCCTTTTGGCTCTCTAACTCTGCTGGTTAAGCTTTAAAATTGATTTTAATAATTTACATATAAAAAAGTAGATTTTTGGAAGAAATATAAGTGATCACAGATTTTCGTCATTTTAACATTATCTTTGCTGGTTTAGCTTTAAAATCGATTTTAATAATTTATATATAAAGATCGATTTTTGGAAATAAATATGAGTAATTACAGATTTTCGTCCTCATGGCCCTATCTCTGCTGGTTTGGCTTTAAAATCGGTTTTAATAATTTATCGATTTTTATTTTTTTCACATAATTATTTACTTATTTTTATTTTATTATTTATTTTTGTTTTTTTGACTTTATCTTTGCTCGTTTAAGTTTAAAAATGATTTTTATTTTTTTACATAAAAATTATGAGTGATCACAGACTGAAGTCATTTTGGCTTATCTTTGCGGGTTAAGATTTAAAATCGGTTCTTATGTTTTTCATATAAAAATCGATTTTTTGAATTAAATATTAATGATCACAAATTTTCAACCTTTTCTCTATCTCTGTTGGTTTAGCTTTAAAATCAATTTTTATTTTTTTCACATAAATATCGATTTTTGGAAGGAATTATGAATGATTACAGATTTTCGACCTCTTTATTTTTTTCACATAAAAATCGATTTTTAGCAAGAAAGATAAGTGATACATATTTCCATTCTTTTTTCCTTCATCTCTACTGGTTAAGCTTTAAAGTCGTTTTTTATCTTTTTATACAAAAATTAAATTTCGGAAGGAAATATGAATGATTAGTGGCTCTATCTGTGCTGGTTTGGTTTAACTATAAATTTTCTATGTGTTGCTTCGGGATAAAATATAAAAAAATTAAAAAACTAAACGGTTAGCAGTAGAATCGAAATATTTTGAGAAACTATAAAACATACCAAGATAAATTTTCAGGAGTTAACAGAAATACTTTTTTCTTTCCATATGGAGTGAGTTCGCCTTAATGTATATACAAGACGAAATCTTCATAAGAACCAAATTTATCCGTAATTTTTTAAAGAATCATTTCTAAAAAAAATTAATTTGTTCTAATGATAACAGTTTTTTCTATTGATTACTTTAAATAAAGTAAATATGTTAATTGTATTTAAAAGGATTTTTCAACCATAAAACGGGATTTTACCTCTTCCTATTAGGAGAGATGTACAACAGTACTTAGGTTTTTAAAATTTTAATTGCATAACTAAAGAAAGTATAATAAATGAAGAGAAAATTTAGATAATTTTCCCTGATAATAGTTTTGGAACAATCACCTAAAATATTAGAAAGATCAAGAGAGATAAAAGAACGAGATCAAAATTCCAATAAAAATACAAACCCTAGTATTAAAACGTTGTCAAAAAAGAAAATAAAACACCTCCCATAGACCACCAAACAATCTGCATAGCCTCACATGTCACTCTTAATATTTTTCGTAATCCAAATATTTGTAGTTACAACAAGGATTTTGCATTTAAATATAAAATCCATATTTTTATAGCTAACGCCAATTTTATGTTGTTGTTCGGTGGAGTTTTTTTTTTTTTAATTTGTCAACTTGTGTTTTACAGATACACACAGAAAACCAAAATAAATTTATATTTAGCTTTTTTACTTTTTATTTAAAATATACGCACCCTTAAATATTTTGGCTCAAAAAAAATGCACACACACACAAGAAAAACTATTTGCCGGCCCAAACCAATAAGACAACAACGCCTATGTACAAAATGCCTATGAAAACCCAAAAAAAGTTTGCAATTAGTAAACGAACATAAAGTGAATGCGTAAAGGATCAATTGGTAGAGTATAAGCCTTCTCACTCACACACAAATAAATAAAGGCCTAAAAGTTTGTGTGTGAGTGTAAAAATTTATTTAAAATAATTGTTAGAAAAATTGAGAAATAATATCTTTCCTAATTCTTATTTTTTTTTTTTTTTTTATTAATTTTCTTTTATTTTTTAGTAGTACCCATTAATAGATTTGTATTCCTTTTTTAAATGTTCTAAATTTTTTTTAAAAAGATCAAACTAAATTTTGTTATACGCCTAAAAGTATACAACAAAAAGTCTATTTTACTACTCACTCCCCTTAAATTGTTATGTTTCTCTCTCTTTCTCACTCTATTCTATGATTACTATTGCTAATTGCTGCAATGGCCAAAAAAAGTATATATTTTGCCGCCACTAATAGCAAAAAGTAAGCCTAGTATATACATATACGCATTCAAATATTTAGGCCCACTTTATCTACCAACAACAAACAATAATAACAACCCACGTGGATTTTCATACACACTCTCACATGATTACTATAACATTGCTTGCAAATACAAACACAAAACTTTACTCTCTCTTTTTTGCCTGTCCTATTGTATGCACACGCATGCAATAGCACAAATTCTACATTTAACTACTACTATTACTCCTATGTTGCACAATTGTCTGTCCGTCCGTTCATCCATCCGTTTGTCTATTTTATGTGCTAGTATTTATTCATATGTGTGTATATGTCTGCGTGTATATTATTTTAGCAAATTCTTTTTTTATATAATATCAAAGTTTTATTTTTATTTTTCGAATATTTTTGGTTGTTTTGTCCTTATTTTTTTCTGTCTCGTATTCGTCCTTGCGCATCCCTCGGCCACTTGTGGTCACAAGCAGTTGCAGCTACCGCTGCAGCTGCCTCTAACATACTCACACACACTCACAATTTTTCAAATACATATTAACATTTGCATATGATTTCTATGCATTTAAAGGGTGGCTTTTTATATTGGGGAGCAATGTTTGCTGCTACTGCAGCTACTATATGCATGCATGCAACAAATCAACATGCGTAAACTGCATTTGCAGCAGAAAAAACACAAACGCACACTACTGCATATAGTGCAACAAATAAAAACAAAAAATAGCACGTGCATATAAATGCTGCGTATATTTGAATTTGACGATGGACAACAGCAATAACATTTTACATCCCTCTCCTAACAAAACAAAATAAAACAAAAAAAGTTGTGTGTTTTTTTGTGAACACAAATAAAATAAAAAATAGGTGAACTTTTTCACTTTTTTTGTCCGATTTTTTATTTTGTATTTTATGTGCGTGTGTACATGTGTGTTGATTTTACCCTACGTCGGCGCATCATCATCATACTCCAACATTTATGTCCCGTGTGAATGCAGTTTATATGCATGATGCAGTTTTATACCCGTTTCATGTCTGTGACCCCCCTTTTGTTATCAGATAACTTACGCATGAAGTTGTTGTTGTTATTAAAATAATACAATTTTATTGCTGCTGTTTGTATTGTTGTTACTGTTGTTTTTATAATCGCTGTTGTTATGTTATGTGTTATGAATAGTATTTGTTGAAAACAGAAGTGAAAAATATTAATTCTTTAAAATATGATTTGAAATGACTTTTTAACATTATTTTTTATACCCACCGCAACAAAATTTATAATGTTTTCCGTTTGAAACACGATTTGTAGTGCTAAAGGTTTCTTAAGTTTAAAAAACCGAATATTCCTTGCCCTAAATAATACAGACAACTAGTGTTCTTGAATTACACACACTTACAATTTTGGGTCAACTTTTTTACCTGAGCAGATGAGAATAAATCTTAAAGCTGCTGAATTCAAATATGACATTTGTTACTGAGTAATTCCAAAAAATTTCATTCCAAAATTATAGTTTTAAAAATGTTATATCTTCGTTTCTTTTTTTTAATTTGGCGTATTCATTAAACCAGTCATTTTGTTGCGTATGAATCAGTTCTATATCATTTACGGTTCATGTTTTGTGGACTTCTAAAGTAGGATAGCTCGGGCATTTTCGTCAAAACTTAACAAAGTATAAGGTTAAATAACTTTTATACGCATTATTCGATTGATATCAATGTAAAGGACTGGTCCTCTTTATTATAAAATCATAAAAGTTACACATCTTCCTGGCGTAAGGACCTCTAAAATGAAAAATATCCTTTATCATAGAATATCCTGGAAAAGGGTCTTTTAATTTTCATTCGATATGATGTTTACAATCAATTTGTCGTTATAGTATAAATATTTCAAAATGGGATCTTAATGGGATTAGAAGTTATAACAGTTTGTCTAAAGCAGTAAGTACAATTTTACTAACAAATTAATATCATTTTAAGTGTTTTTTTTATTTTAAATTTAGTATCAAAACAAATAGAAAAGGATAAAAACAAGCAGTGTTGGACAAGATCGACCATATAAAACCCTACATGCTTGTATATAAGCACTAAAATTATTATCGGGAGATGGCGTTTTATGGGACCTATGGTCAATTGTAGAACGATCCTTATGAAATTTGTTACAATAATTTATGCGTATATAAAAATTATTTATGTAAAATTTTATTGCTATATTGGCATTTATGTGAGATTTATGCACATTTAAGTATTTGTCGGGACTGTGAATTATGAAATATAGTGGAACAGCGTATACTTATACACAACTTTATCTCGATATTATTCTTTATGTGAGATTTATGTAAGTTTAATTGATTTTTGGGAATGGGTTTTATTATAGACCTATTATTGTGAACTTGTGTATGATGATTTTTATATACAATTCAAATATATAAAAGTTTATGCATTAATGTTAACATTAATGTGGAATTTATGCGATTTTAATAAATTTTTACGTAGTAGAACCTACATGAAAGATATGATCAGATATGGATCAATCATTATAAAATTTGGAACAACGATCTATACTAATACAAAACTTATGTGTGCTGAAATTTACATAAATACGACACAAGTGTTTTACACATTTAAATGCGTTAAAATATTATTCCGAGGAAAAAATGTGCATGGAGTATAAGTGAAATAATGACCGTTCTAGATCAATTTCAGTAGATTTTACTTTTGTAAGCCCATGTGTCAAATTTGTGTAAATAATCCTTAAAATCGTCACAAATAATTCGGCGGATTTTGTAAAATGGGCTAAGGTTTGATAATGTGTTCCTGAAACTTCAAAAAATATATAAAATTATGTTTACCAGAATGTGCTATATATACGACATATTTCAATAAATAATGATCTGTTATATTAAAATTGGAATAAGTATATCAATAATCTAAAAATCACTTAATAACTAATAGAAAATGTGCTAGTTAGTAAATAAAAAATTGTTGTAACTTCTGACCCATCCCATTTTGAAATTTGTATACTATAACGAAAAATTTATTGTAATAAAACAATGAAAATTAAATAAGACTTTTTCAGGATATCCAAGGATAAAGGCTATTTTTCATTTTGGAGGTCCTGGCGCCAGGAAGATTTTTAATTATTATGACTTTATGATAAAGAAGAATTTAAGTCCTCTCCAATGGTACCAAGTTTGTTACAATCTAATGATATACATAAAAGTTATTCAAGCTTAAATTTTGCAAAATTTTGAGAAATGCTCGAAATGTCCAACTTTTACGTTGAATCATTGTTTTCATGTATGCCATATTCTATATTTTGTTTCTTTTTTTCTTTCTAAATTAACCTACAATTTCACTGAACAAACATACAAGTTCTTGAAATTCAACGAACATTTAATTTTATAATAAACTAAAAATAAAGGTGTTCTTTAAATCAATTAATTAATCAATTAATTAAAAATCTGATTTACTTATTTTATTAAGTAATAAATATTCAAATAATAAATAATATTCAATGAATATTTTCGTTAAAACAACGAATTCAGAACTTGAATCAAAGAATTCTAGCTGAGCCTTAGGAAGTAGTAACGTTCCTCAAAGTTTTTTTTTATTTAAACTTATCACTTTATAATAATTTAAAAAATAACTTCATCCCAGTGCTGTCAGATGAGAGATTTTTTTCCAAATCAGCAATTTGAAATATTTCTTGCGGTCAGCACTTCGTGGAGAATGATTTTGAGATTTTCCCAAAATACAAGTCTTTTCTATATTCCAATTTATGGGAAATATCTAATTTATAGAAAATTACAATGAATTTTCAATTTTTAGGAAAAAAGTTAAAGGAAATTTTTCGATAAATATTCTTTAACATGAGATATTCATTAAATTTTCCTTTTGTAAAATCCCAGCAAAAACTTTTTGGTTTTCGGTAATAACAACTACTTATTAAAGTAGTTTCTTGGTAATGAGGCGTCATTATTATTTGCCTACTCTGTATTACATTAATAAGTACTCAGTAGTACAATAGCACAGTAATACTGCAATCCCGTGGATGAGTTGGCTAGAGCGCCGGATTAACAACCAGTTGGTTTGTTGATTGTTGGTTCAACCCCATTCTGAAGCTGTTAGTTTTTTATAACAAAATGTCTAAAAAGATATTTTAAACTAAATAGAGTTTTTGTCGCTTAGGATGCTATGTGCGAGAAGGTGTACTGAGTAAGACGTTAGTCAGTAAAAACGAATGGTTAGTGTGTGTCCAAATTCGAGTCTCACTGGCGGCAAAAAAAAAATTGTTGTTTTGTTTTTATTTTTGTTTTCTTTTAGGTACATATTTTTGAGTACCCTTGGAATCAAAAAATAACTACATGAATTTGTGGACAAGTCGAACAAAAATAACTAGTTATTCAGGCAAAAAATAAGTAGTTTATTTTTGTTTCCAATTATACCTGCTAGCTTACCAGGAAAGCAAAGTTTTTGCTGGGATGTTTGTGATAACGATAAAAAAAGCAAAAAACAAACTCATATTTTCTTAATATGTTTATTAGCAAAATGTGGGTTAAGGATCGGCTCCATGGAGGTATTGCTAGAAAAATTTTATAAATATAAATGCATACTCATGTTTTTCTAAAAAATATTTTAATCTCATATTTGTTACTTTAGGAAAAATAAATAAAAATAATGGAATATAGTAAAACTAGCAAGGAAACGTTCAGACCGAATATGTATGTGTTCAGGTTTCTCTAAAATCCCTATCAGTCGAATATGTTAAATATATAAAAATGCATACGAATAGTTACAAATAAAATTCCGCGGTTGTTGCGGAAATGGACAATATTTCACTTAAACAAATTAGTTTAAGTGCAAGGCATTGATTTCAGAGTCTAGAGATGAACATAGATAAAATCTATTACTTAATTAAAAATTTATTTTCCGAAATAAAACTACTTCTAATACATTCTTCAAACGAAGACCCATAATCAAAGTTTCAGTTCTTTTAAATCCTTTATCCCCCTTCACAGTCTCCATAATATTATATAAAAATGTATTTTATGTGTGCTTGTGTATTCAATGTCAGCAATGCGTTGCACTTTGACGAAAATAAAAATAAAAAATAATCATAATAATAACAACAAAAACAAAATTTTTGTTGGCAAATTGTTAATAACGAAAAATATTATGAAGCATTTGGATCAGAACTACAACAATAATACAGTAGCCATCCACATCATTCCTCAGCTAAAAACACACACAAAAGTTTTAGAGAAGGCTAGCAGAGAATTTTGCATATGTGTGTTTGTATGAGAGTATGTAACAAAATAGGTGAATATTGTATAGTCCAACATTATAATTTTTTTTTTATTTTTCAGCAGTTAGAGCGAGTGAGAATGAGTTGATTTTTATTTTATTTTTTGACAGTTTTTTATGTTTATTTTTTCATGATTTTTTTTTTTTATTGTATATAATTGTGGGCCTATATTAAAACGATTTGAAAATATCGCTTATTATAATGTTGTTGTTTTTATTTTAATATTGCTGCGTATATGCTATACACAAATTTTATGGTAAAGTCATTGTGTTCACACATACGTATTTGTACGTACATATATATGTATGGTTGAGTGCATATAATGAGATAGAAATACAGTGGGCTTGAATAAATGTATGTTTTGAAATGTTTATACAGGAAATTATTATAATTATTTTAAATGTAAATATATTTTAATTGTTCAAGTAATTAATAAACGAAAGCTAAGAGCTCTTACAGCTGTTCATGGGTATTTTATAGATTTAGAACCATTCCCGCTGGATTCAATAGTAATAATAATAATAATAATAATAATAATAATAATAATAATAATAATAAATAAGAGGTAAAGTTTTAATTTTTAAAAGGTAAGGATGTAAAAAAATGTTATTGTCATCTAAAATCTGTGGCCATTCAACAATGCTTCAACCTCCTCATTCTCGACGATTTTCAGCCGTGAGAAATTCACTTTTTAACTATTTTTCAGTGTTCGACACGAATAATTCAAACAAGTCATATCTGGACATTTATTATGAACATCTAGAGTTTGTCACTTTTCAATATAAGACCAGGTCCAATTTTTCTTTGATCTTTTTTTTAAATTCTCAAATTCCTTCACTCATCGTGAACACTGTGATGCATTTTTATTTACTGCCTGGATATTTTGGGGTTGACAAAAAAAAAAAGAAAATAAAAATAAAAAAACAACTAGCATTTATGTGCAAAAATATAAAAAACAGCACAATGAGGAGAAAATGCCAAATGTTGAGAGTAGGGGCTGTTTTGAAAAAATAACGTTGCACATTTTTTTTACTACATATTCACACAGACAAACAAAAACTAAATTACATACACCCATATAGAAAGAAAACAAGCAACAAAACTGAATGCATTTTAGCTCCACATTAAATGCAACTGCAACAGCAGTATTCAAACTCCATGCGTATGTATGCGTGAATGTTAGTTTAAAAAATTATATTAAAAAATTTGCACATACATAAGCATTTTTATATATACATTTTTAGTGTGATGTATAGGCCTACAAAATATATAAAAATCCAAACGCAGCATTTATACTCAAAAAAAATGAAAATCCTGGACTGAAAAAAATCGAGAAAGAAAACGAAACCCAAAAATAATAAAATAAAAATTGAACGTTAGCTACGCACTCATACACTAACAAATGAAATGAAAAAAATTAACGAACAGGACGAATGAACACACGTAGAAACGCATAAACTTTTACTCATATACTTTCAGTACAAGTAGAGACAATCATGGTGATTGTTAAGCTCTCTAACATTGTTGAACTTTTTAACCAGCAACTGTTTGCGATGCATAAATAACAACAACAGCACCAACAGAAAAAGCTGTAGAAGAATAACAACAAAATAAATTGCAGAGCATTAAAAAATGTATACCCCAGCAACTAGTGTTTGGGACATTATTACAAGGAATGGAATCATATTTTGGGTAACTTACATAAATTTCTTAATCAAATTGCAATCGATAATTGCAATGTTATCTATGTTTGTCTTTATCAAAGGCCTTGTAGTGGGTACAATTTTGAAAAGTCCAATTTTCCACACGTATTGGGCAGATTAGACCATAAACAAGCTTTGAATAGTGAAATAACTAGCTACCAATAAATAACAAGGTCATTTAGTTCTGCAATGACTCAATTTGCTAGAGCGACTGTGTAGCACTCGGAAGGTTATCGGTTTTGACAAAAGTTAAGTTAAAACTGTTAATAATGTTCACAAATTTAACGTATAAATGCCGTATTGAGTATATGAGTCTTAGAAACATGAAAGAAAGTTTTTGGATAAGTTGAAATCTCAATTGAACCAATTGAGATTTTAACTTAGCAATTTAGCTGTTAAGTAGTATTTGTTTAACTACTTATTTGTTTAAAATAAGTTTTTTAATAATAGGGACCCATGAATTCGCAGATATCGCCCTGTAAAGGTAATGAGTTTTTTAGCCGAATTATAAGTAGTTACCGCCTTTGGGTAATGTAATATGTTGTCTTACCGGTAAGTTAAGTTTTTGCTGGGACACTTCATCAGCATTCATGGAGTATTTTGTACTTGTGTTTCGATCAAAAAAAAATAATTTTGATTTACTTGTTTTCCTGATTTTAAGGACTGCGAAATAAGAAATGAGTTTATACAATTCTGAATGTTAAAATGAAACCAATGAGTTATTTTTTTTTAACTTTGTTTTGTTAAAAGCTGTTATATTATAGTTTTAAATTAAAAATAATTATCTTTTATTCGTTTAAAAAAACAAACATACGTATTTAATATTTTCCCTTTATAAATGCTTTATTATGTTTTCGGTTACTTTTAGTTGGAATGGGTTCACTTTTTTTTAAACTTTACTTTATTTTTTACTCAGCTTTAAGTATTTCTTAAATATTTTTAATATAAGCCAACATATTTCAAATGTACTGAGTTTTGGGCCTTTTAGTGGATTGGTCTCCATGGGTAAATAGCAGCACCATTTGTTTTCACCAATCAGTTACTTATTTTTTAATGATGACATAAGAGATCATGTCAGAAAAAATTTAATTCGTTGAGCTTTCTTATGATAGACAAAAATCTTTGCCAAGAGCACCCATTTGTGTGCATCTCTCTATTAAAAGTGTCATTTGCTATGAATAAAGTACTTTTTTCCCCTCACTTACAAATGATCAAAAATTTGTTTAATAATTTTGATTTTTTACACAATACTTAATCTGTAACATGGAATTCTTTATCAGGATGTTTTACGTACTGTTTATAACCCTTTAGGCAGTATTCATACTTTTGAAGAAAATAAATCTCAATCATTTTCGTCCTCTCCATGGCTCCACATATTTTCTAGCGTTTCTATTTGAAACTTTTTTACGTTTTGGGTCTTCAGGCCACCCTTTTTATCTTTTCGGATAAAAGATACAGGCTAGTTTAAATTATATGTCATATTCTATCCAGAGATGTAGATATTTTTCTTTAGAAGCGTATTATTTTGTCTCAGATTTTTCTATCCGATCCGGCTTTTTTCTTCGGTTATCGGTATTTGTTTGTTGACATGTAGCCAATTCGAAACAGTTATAGAAAAGGTGAATAATAGATTCATTCACTTTCGCATGGAAGTCCGAATAAGAATAATTAATTTAAATTTATCCATAAAGGTTTGTATTGTATATTTAAAAGAAAACTATAAGAAGACTTAATTTCGAAAAACAAAAAAAATCCAGATAAGCATTTTCTATATTAATCTAAAGGTATGTTCAAACTAGTCAAATATTTGACCAAAATGACGTAACCACTATATAAAATATTTCCTAATTTCTCCTTTTTAATGAGAATACATTTTTTACACATTATTAGTCATATATATGTCAGCTATGACATTTTACAGAATCTTGTTTAATGCTGCTTTCTCTTACAAAACATTTGTACGATGAAACAACAGCAAACAATTTTTTTGTAAAACGAGTGGTCACGAAATCAGAGGCCTAGCATACCACTAAGTCCCACATAAGTGACACTGAACTAAAAATGTCAATTTGGAAAAAATCAGTGATACGGAATCGTATTTTAAATAAATTCAAATATACTCCAAATTTTTAATGTAGAAATCTGTTCAGAGATTGATTTTACAAATTTTGATTTGGTCTCGGAGAGTGACTGTTCAAAACTGCTGATATTCTAATATAGATCGAAGGATAAATACAAAGCAGATATAATATTTATTTATGATAACACCAAAAGGTTGTTGTTAAATTTCTCTATTCAAAATTCCTTGTTTTTTAGAATAATATTTATGATAACTTTCTGCAGAAAATCGAGAAAGTACCTCGAGTGTCAAAAAATGTTTTAACTCAACTTATTGTTTCAAAAAATTCAAGTCACAAATAAATCATTTTGTTCGGTTTTTAGCACAGAGACCCCAGGATATAATAATAAGAAAAGCTTGTATTTGTAATGTTTACATAATTTGGAAGAAAATCCAACCTTAAGTATATGATTGATGTTATTATAATGCATTTTTACCTATATTTAAGAATTGGAACAAGAGAGTCAATCTTGAGAAGCGAATGTCATGTTTGAATTCTGCGCTCAAAGTTAAATTCAAATTCATTCTCACGTACTCAGGTCGAAAAGTTGACCCAAATTTCTAAACTTACATATCTAGAGTCTACACTCAAAACCCTCTATCCTAGTGTTTCATGAAGTTGCGTTTTTAATACCATTATATTCCCTATAGTAAATCTTATCTGCGGCATAAATTTCAAACAAAAATTCCAAATTTTTCCAATTTTATCAAAGTTTTTGTAATACCTCTATCTTGCACAATAAATATTTCTGAGTGCTAAACCTCCTATCACTTCTTAAAAGTGTAAACATTTCAAAATATTAAAATTAAATTATATGTAAGATTTAATCGTGGTTTTAAATAAATCTTGTAAAAGAAAATTTTATAATTGCCTAAAAAATAAGAGAAAAAAATTTAATAAATGATTTGAACATGGTTCGATCATTGCAAGAAAGTCCAGAAGCAATTTTTTTTAACTCAGATTTTTCATAACATGAATGTTAATTTTTTATTCAGTTTTTTTTTTTTTTTTTTGCTTTTTTTTTTTTTGTTATACAGTTGTTGCTTATAAAAATATTGTTTTAACTTTGTTAAAACTAAACTAAATATTTTTAACTTGTAAAACTGAGGTTATCTGAGAAGTACTAACCATTTGTTTTAGTAAGAAGTACTTTGTTTTTGTTTTCTTGAGGTAATTATTAAGAAATTCCAAAACATGCACTTAGACCCAAAATATGCACTTTTGAAGACATAAAAACATGATTTTTATAGAAGCACCTACTTCTCTTTTTGGTTACAACATATTATTATTTATGACTTATATAAATTATTTTAATTTAAGATTATTACACCTTAAATTTCATCCATTTTAAGTTATTTGATTTTTCAAAAAAAAATTCAAACTCACTAAACCTTTTTTTCTTTATTAAACTTAGAGCTTATTCGTTTTCTTCTTTGGCCAACTTTTGAAGTACATATCGCTCATTTACTTCAAAAGCGTCATAACTCAAAAAAACTAGTTTTCCACAAATCTAATTCAATGTTTTCAAATATTAATTATCTTAAAGAAAAATTAACGTCAAATTCTCAGCTCAAACGGAGACGATATTTTTACAGAAGACAAAGCTTGATATAATGCGTGTTTATACATACATATATATATATATATATATATATATATATATATATATATATATTTGAGTTGACAATACGAGCAATATGTTTATAATTTTTAGTTGAAGATTTGCAATTAATTTTTATATTTTTCTTGACAGTAATTTCATTTTGATAAATAAATATTATTAAATAATTAGTTTTTTTTTTTCAAAATAATACGTAAAATATAAGTTTTATGAAAATAAAAAGCATAAAAAAACGGGACTTGGAAATACCGAAATAACCTGAGATTTAAAATTTAATATTCCAAAGAATCGGAATTTCCCGTTTGGCATTTCAAGTATTTAGTCATTTTAATTACTTGAAAGTAATTAAATTAAGTTAATTAGTCGGGAAAATTATAAACAGTATGTTTTATTCTCATTACTTTTTAATATTTTTTTTTTTTATTAAATAAATAAATATTATATGTTAGCAAAATGACCCAAAGAAAAATCGCCCACAATTTGTCCATTTGTATGGATTATATTTCATATGTAAATTGTCCCAATGTTTTGTAGGGATTTAACATTTTTGAACTGTAAATCATTTTTGATTAATAAATTTAAAATGTTTTGGAGGTTTTTCACTTTTAGGAGATTTATAATTATATTTATTTTTATATTATTTTAGTTTTTATGGTTAATGGTGTATTAAAAAAAATTATATAAAACAAATAATTAATTAAGTCCATATTATGAGTTAAAGTATATATAATTTGGACGATATAGCTCCGCAGCCCAAAATTTTTGTAAAATATATATAATCTCGATTTTATTTTTTTATGAATTAATACACAAAAATTGTTAAATGCCTGATTTTGATAAAAAAAAAAAAAAAAACAATAATTTAAAAGCAAATAAGAAATTTTCGTTTTCTTTGTTGAACTGCTGAAATTTTTGCCTTTTTAAGGCAATTTGATTAATCAAAAAAGTCTAGAAAAAAAGCTAGAAGCTAAAACCAAAATTTTGAGGCTAAAAGCAAAATAAATTGGCTAGATTTAGCCTTAAAGCTTATTATAAGCTTACTTTACTGAAGATTTTAATGTTCTCAAGACTTCTTTTTTAAACTGTAGAAATATTATTGCGAGTTTCAGTTTATTGGCAGAATTTTTTATGAGTTTTTTAACATGGAAATGAAATTATGAAATTTATTTAAAATAAAAAAAGATTTTACAGATACTATAGCACTCTACGCTTTAGAACAACCTTAATTATATGCCGAAGTCGACCGGCCTCAAGTCGGCGTTTAGCCGCCGCCGATATTAATTTGATTGCAAGCGCCACCGTCGACTCATGCCACTCTTAACGGCTGATATTTATAGCCAATTGTTTTCTTTTAGTTTGATTTTTTTTCGCATATTTCTTAATGATTATTAACAAAAATATGCCTTAAAATATTTAAAATGATTAAGTTTTAATTATTTTATATATTTTACTAAAACTTACGAGTAATTATTTAAAAAAAATTGGCAAGTCACATAAAATCAGTGCTGATTACATTTTTTTATTTGCTGGAATTTGTATTGATAAAAAGACAAGTGAATTAAACTTAGTGACCGTTAAATAATTGCTAGAAGTGAAATGAAGACTAATAATATTTTTTATTCCAATTCAAGTAATATAGAAAGCCTTTCAGGGCCAATAAATTCCTGAATAAAAATCAGAATTTATTTTAAAAGGTTAAATTATTGTATTTTGTTTAAGTTACAAACGGAATACAATTTATTTAATTTTCTTAATTTTATTCTAAAAATACCCCATAGGATACCAATATTAAGTATCGGATATCTTAAAAGCCACTGCACCCATTTTCTTGAATTTTTGTAGTAGGATCTTCTGAGCACCGAAATTGAAGTAAGATAGCTGCAGGGGGAGTGGTACCCACCCCCCCCATAGGACGCCAATGTTTAATATCGCATATCTTAAGAACTTAAGAATGTTCAAACTTGGTAGGAGTTACTCTTATGATAAACTACACTTTTAAAAAGTAAAATAAAGGCGGTAGGCGCAGGGCGAGCAATACACCCATATGATGCGCATATTAAATATCGCGTAACTGAAGAACATGGTTAAAGCCACTATAATGGAAAACTATAAATTTCGAAATAAAAATGCGCTGGGTGGACAGAGAAGGAGCTATACCTCCATAGATAGAAAATATTAAACATCATATATCTTAACGCAAAATTCTTCAGCCTTTATAGAACCCACTCTTATGATAAACTACATCTTTCAAAACAAAAATAAAGGGGGAAGGTGCATGGGGAGCAATACATTTTTACAAAAGCATCCTGCGAACCATTTGCAAAGCAAGTTGAAATACAATACGTATGTAAATAAATAAATTAAATAAAAAATAAAAATAAAATGTACTTTCAGAAAGGTCGGTTTAAGCCGACTATTAGCCGCCGAACTATTTTTGCTAAGCTGCCGCCGACAATTTTAACTCTTCACCCTCTGATCCTTTAGTGACCTTAGTTATTTTTGATTTATTGCGAAGTGCCTACAAATTAAATGGATATAAAATTTCATGATCACTTTCTTCTTAATGAAATCCAAAGTTTATAAAATAAATTGTATGGGGATGTGGAATGAAACAAAAAAATGGCACAAACCGAAGACAGCAAAGAACTGACGTCTTATCAATCATTACTGTAAATATCTGAGTATGAAGGATATACATCCACAGTTAAAGAGTGAAGAGTTTCCTTAGCAGAAAGAAAGAGTATATTATAAAAAGCCAACGTAAACAGTTATCGGAAACCAACGCAATACCCCTAAGCAATACGATAGCGCTCAGAGATGGAAAATGGCTTACTTCATTTTGTATCAACCATATAAATAAACTGTACTTTTTCGACCATGACGAGACCTGTTTTGTCAATGAATATGAAAAATAAATAAGATCATATCAGAATGTACCAAATGAGTTGTGGTAGTTCCATGGTACCAACTGATATAAAAATGTACCAAAAAACTACAATTGTATCATATTTACCAACCGTGAAAACTATTCCTTTAGATGACAATCAGGCAATATCGCCAGATAATCCTATGGAAGAAAATTGGAAGATAAAAAAAAGTTTTTGACAAGAACCAGAAGAAAAGAAAAATTATACATTTTTATATTCTATTTGCATAAATTCTCACAGTGTAAATACACGGTGCCTTATGAGGAACTAAACACAATTCAGAGTTTTTTCCAAATACGCTTTAATTAAAAGATGGAATATTTGTAAATTTTGCAAATGTACAAAAGACTTATTTTAATTTACCTTTTTCTTCAATATTTGGGTAAGCCAATAGAAAAACAAAAGTCAATAAATATATGTAAACCTAAAAATGATCTTAAAAGAATTTTATAAAATAAACAAACAAAAAATGACAATATATTAAAAGTTTTTTTTTATCTTTTTATTTAAATAACAAACTGATGAAAATACAAAATATAAATTGATAATTTTCTTTTAGATGATAAATTGATGATATTGCCACATTATCATCTAAAAAGATATCTTCCATTTGTTGGCAGGGTTATAATTCAAGAAAAAAGGTGTTAGTTTTACAACTAAGTAGTTCGAGAATGCATCCAAATAGCCTGTATTCTAAAGTGCTTTTGATTACGCCAGGTCTACAACTTGTGATTTTAGAACAAGATCTTAAAAAGGTAGCAAACGATCACAAAACAATTGTTATAAAGGTAGGTTTTATAAAACTTCAACTTCATATATCATTGTAAATCTGCAATAAATTCTTTACCACCTCTGAGCGCAATAAATATTTTTACACATTGATTTTTATAAATGCATTTTTTGGTGATTTTTATTTTTGTCTTTTTATACAGATTGTTTTTTTTTCGCATTCTGAAATATTGCATTGTATGTAGGGGTATAATGGGACATGCAACATACAAGGAAAGCGTACAAAAAAGGCAGAATTTTAGCTCAAACTCTGTTTAAAACTTTGAAAAAAAAATATGATTGAACAGAAGCCAGCTGCAAACATCATCATCAGATTTAAGAATTACATAAAAAAATAAGCAAAAAGTAATAATGAAAATAAAGAATAACTAAAATAAAAAAACTGCAAAAAATCAGTTTACCCGCCACACGTCTCCGTGTATTGCATCAGTAGATGCAACAAAAACTATTCTGGTGTTTGTATTTTTAATGAGTGCGTAAGTTAAGGGCCAGTTGTCGAGAGCGAGAAAGAGAAAAAGAGCATAAAAAAGTGAATTTTAGAGAGGTGAATGTTGGAACAAAAAAGGGTTTTTATACTGCCGCATTAAGGTTTTTTTAACTTTTTGGATATTGGGTTGATTTTTTCCTCTGTAATAGCAATAACAAGCCCCTTTCTTTTCCTCTAAATTTTCATATAAAAATAATGCATAATTTAGCATATAAAAGTATGAGTATGAACAGAGAAATGGGAGAAAAAATGTTGAAAAATCTCCTCCTGTTCGATATTAGTTTATGTGTGATATAATTTGAGCAACAACAGTAAAAAAAAACTCACATTTAAACGTGTCTCGTTAGTGGACATACAAACAAAGTGGTGAAATTTGGAAGAAAAACAACATACATACAAAAGCCCTCCAAAATAAAGGTAAAAAGAAGGAGAAATGCCAAAAAATAAAAACTAAAAAAATGATCAAAATAAAAAAAAATACTAAAACTCTGTTTTTTCTGACATACACAAACACACGCTTAATGTGCAACATCACATCACATTGACAATACAACAAACACAAGGCAACTGCAAATAACATCAACATTATTTTAATAAATAAAACTCCGGCCACGGTTAACCTCGGCTTTGACGCTCCCCTCATTTCAACAAAATTTGAGACCAAAATCGTAGCTGCTCAGTTTAGCAATTTATATATTTTATCCATTTTTATATATATTTTTTGGCAGAGCACCTCACGCAACTACTACCAACACAGCTACACGGAAACACACATGCACGCTCATAGCCGACATTAATACAAAAGTATATGTGTGTATTCATATATAGAAAACAACAATCAGGAATATGAACAACAACTACAACAAAGCACGGTTTGTAACTTTTGCCGAAATTATTTTTGGAATAGTTCAGATCCGTTTAGATGAACATCAGTAAGCCTACGGTTTGGTTGTGTTTTCAAATTATCACATAACAGCAAACTTTCCGAAATTCACAATTTAAACAATAGAAAAATCCATAAATATAAAACAAAAACAAAAATAAAAATAAATACAAAAATATTTTACAAAATAAAATAATCACAAAAACGAAAAATTATAATTATACTAAAACAATATTGGTTATCCAAAACAAATAATAATAATAATAATAAATAATTAAAAATGTATAAAAGTGACTTATAAAGAAGTTGAAAAATTTTGAAAAATTTCATCTAGAAGTGAATTTTAAATAAAATCAAAATAATTTCTAAAAAGTTAGCATTAAAATAATAAACAAAGAAATCAAAATATTTACAAAGAAAAGGATTAATTTAATCAATAAAACTTAATATAATATATAATATTCTAATTATAGTTTCAAAACTATAAAATTTTGAAATATAAATCAGTTTCTAATGCCATAAAAAATATTAATATAAAACTTAAAAAAATATTACAAAGAATCAGTTAATAACTCTGAAGTAGTGCAATTTTTGGATTAAGAAAAATATTCCAAATAAATGGAAAAGAGTTTTGAAAATTAAATGACAAAGCCGAAGTTATAAATTGGAAAAATTCAATATTTATTGAACATTGAAGGTAAGTATATTAAGTAATTAGAAAATATTAGGTATTACTATGTATACTATGCTCGAGGGTAAGTTGAAATCAAATTTGATAATTTTCTCAAAAAGATCCTTCGTAATAATTTGGAACAAAATGTCCCCAGTCTCAAAATATGTTTTAAACATCTTTGCTAAGATTTTTTTATTATCTAGCCTGGTTTTGCCACATTTTTAATTATTAAAAAGAAGTAGTATTTATATAACAGTAAAGTTCATAGATTGTTCATAGATGTACCTCTTTTTACGATATCGTGCTTCCAAAAGTACATTAATTTCAAACAAAATTTTCACTTCAAATTCTTTTGAAATTTAAAAACGATTTTGAATATCTTGATTTTTCATTGCTTTTACTATTTATAAAGTTTTGAAATATTACCTGCAAGGAAATGAGAAAAATTAATAAAATGTAGAAGATGATTATTAATGAATAAAATAAAAAATTTTTTTTTCAATAAGACTAAATGAGAGTATAGCTTGAAATTTTGCACTTGTACGGAAAAAATTTATGTCAACATGTGCAACTGTTGACCTTTGAACTTATGATGTAAATAAATTTTATATTTATATATATATACATATATATGTATATATATATATATATATATATATATATATATATATGTATATATATATATATATATATATATATATATATATATATAAGCTATTACTGAAAAAAATATTTTCCATAAAATTTCAATTAAATTATTAATCAGAATTTTAAAATGATTTCAAATATTTTTACAATTAAATAAATTACTCGAAATCAAAATATTCTAACAAATAAAATTAAAATTTTACATAGGCAAAATAACATCCAATTTTAATTACAAATAAAATGTATTTAATTATTTTATTAATTGAAATTCAAGCTATTAAAAATTTTTGTATTCAATTATTCAAACTATCACGTATTTGATTAATTTACTAGTTGATAAGTAAAATAATTGAAAGCCAATAAATTGTTTTATTTTATGTAAAAAGTGTTACAAAATTTTAATAATTAATACAATTAAGAAAGTAATTGAAATAGTTTTTATCTTAGATAAAAATATACCATTTTTTGGTGTATATATAAATTATATAAGATCGTACTTCAATTTAAAAAAATATATATTCAGTTATTTAATAAATTGAAGTTCAAACTATTAAAAAAATGTTTATTTTCTATTACTGCAATTATCACTTACAATATTTTGGCTTCGAGTACCCAATTTATCAAAAAAAATCAGAAAAATAATTGAAAGGCTTTAAAAATTATGTACTTTTTATTATTAAATCTATATTTCGAGATCTTGAATAATTGATAAAATTAAAAAAAAATTTAAACTATTTTTTAACTCCGATAAAATGTTTAATTAACCATAAGAAGATAAAAAATAGTTCTAAATTTCTCTAAAGTAAATATTGTATATTTAAAATTATTGGGCGTCCAGAAAGTATACCAAAATTAAAAATAAACAAGTAAGAAAAATATAGTCGGTCAAGCCCAACCATATGATACCCCACACCATTGTGCATGTCCATCAAATTTTGTGGAGGGGTCTTACATTAGACATGTTGACAATTGTGTACCTATACTTTTACTAAATGTAAAATAAAATATACGAATACGGAATATTACGTTAATACTCACATTTAGATGAAATTATGCACTTTAGGATGATTCCCGAAAGTGGGCTTATATGGGACCTATGGTAATTTATGGACCGATCCTCATAAAATTTGTCACTATAAATAATTCTACTTATATAAAACTTATTTGTGTCGAATATAAACCTGATACTATCATGTGCATGTGATTTATGCAAGTTAAGGTCATTTTCAGAAAAGGGTTTTATATGGGAGCTATGGCCAATTATGGACCGATCTTCATGAAATTTGGCATAAAGATTGATACTTATATAAAACTTCCTTGCACTGAATTTCATTACAATATTAATATATTTAAGGCATTTATGATCGTTAAACTCCTATTCCGGGAGGGCATTTGTATGGGGGCTAGGTGAAATAATGGACGCTTCATCCCTGGGCTTATATGGGACCTATGGTAATTTATGGACCAATCCTCATAAAATTTGACATTGTGACTTCTACTTATATAAAACTTATTTGTGTCGAATATAAACCTGTACTAACATGTGCATGTGATTTATGCACGTTAAAGTGATTTTCGGAAGAGAGTTTTATATGGCAGCTATGGTCAATTATGGAACGATTTTCATGAAATTTTATACAAGGGTTGAAACTTATACAAAACTTCCTTACACCGAATTTCATTAAAATATTGCTATATTTAAGGTATTTATAATCGTTAAACCCCTATTCCGGGAGGGCATTTGTATGGGGGCTAGGTGAAATAATGGACGCTTCATCCCTGTACCATGAAAGTCCTACGTGACAAATTTCATTGAATTGCCACCTGTACTTTGTGCACAAGGTTTACATGAACAGCCAGCCAGCCGTCCAATCAAACGGACGGACGGACATCGTTAGATCGACTCAAAAAGTGATTCTGAGTCGATTGGTATCCTTTAAGGTGGGTGTTGGATGAGTTTTTCTGTACGTTACAAATATCAGCACAAAAGCATTATACCCCCAACCACCTATGGTGGTGTGGGGTATCAAAAATAAAAATACAGCCAAAAAAGTCTAATAAAAAAAATTTGTTTTTTCTTTTTGATACGAGTAACATATGAGTTCTTATATGAGTTAAACAACTGAAATTATATTATCTAATTAGGAAAACCTTCTCAGATCCAAAATAGAACAAATTCTAATAAAGTAGAATATTTTAGATACTCTTCTAAAATATTATTATCTTAGTTATTCAACTTAGACGTAAACACAGACAGTGTAAGGCGCCATTATTGCATTTTAAATATTATTGATTTATGATATCATGGAAACTAAAGTTTAGCAAATCATGAGCATTAAAAACTAATTGGACGAGGTATGTAGAATAAGATCTTATGAAAATACATTCCTCACACGATTCACATTAACGCCTATCGCAAAATTTTCTATAAGAAATCTGTATCTTCTAAATTACTGGTTGGATCGAATTGAAATGTGTGGGAGAGTTGTAGAGAAGAAATTAGGCTTTCAGAAAGTTCATCTTGTAGTCACCCTGTAATAATATGATATAAGCTACAGGGTGTCAAAGTTGACCACCTCGACTATCTAGAAAATCGTAACTTCTACAAATTTACATTTCTGTAAATTAACTAATGTAAACAAGATAAAGAAAAACTAAGCTTACTCAACTAAATTATCTATTGAAAATAAAATATTTATATGTACATTTGAATTTTTGATTTTTTGCCTCGACTTTATTTCGTCTTTCGGGAATAAGATCTGAGGTATATAAGGGAAATTTTTTTTTAAATACTATGTAATTTGTAATTCATTCTGAAATAATATTCTGAAAAAATTTTTGATTATCTCAATTCGTCTAGCAGTAAAAAATGTTCAAAGTCAGCACTCTGAAATTAGTATGAAAAATAACATTTTTTTACGAAAAATATAATACAATTCCTTTACTTTTTTCTAAAAATTTTTAGTAAAATAATTTCTTACATATTTCAAAAGACAAGACTTCATTTTCTACAAATAATTTTTATTTTCTCATCTAAGAAAGTCACCCAACTAGAGTAACGTAACTAAAGCAAAGGTCAGCAAAATAATAAGTCAAATATCAAAAAATTACAATGAGAAACCAATGAACGATGAACATCGGCTGGCACAAAATGGGATGGATACAAATGATGATGATACACAGTGGGATTACAATAACATGAAAGAACATTTTCATTATGTATTAAAAAATTACTAGTAATATTTAATAAAAAAAAAAAGATTTAATTGATTTAGATTCGCTCTCCATAACCAGCATTGGTCAAAAAATCTTAGGCCTACTGATTTGACTATCAAAAAATTAAGTAAATAATAAAGCATTGGGCTTTATAAAAACAAAAGAAAAAATGGACTCAAATTTTAATTACATATTATTTTTAAACAACTAATTTAGAATGACAATTTAAGTCTTTCTCTCAATTAATCTAAACATATTTTTGATGTTTAAACAATTTTAGGTTTTATTAATATTAATTTTTTACTTTAGTCTTGTTTTATTTCTTTGCAAAACAATAAGACAACATAGAATGCTTGTTTTATTTTTTAATAAACATAAAAAACGAGAAAAATTTTAAGATATAATTTATTAGATACATTTATTAATCGAATAATCGAGTAAACCTTTTTAATTACTCGTGTTATTCGATTCATTTGAAAACCACATTTTCAAGTTATTTGATCAATCGAATAATGAAAAAGTCGAATAAAACTAATAGCGTACAAAATACATAAAAAACTTCTTTCGCCAATTCCAAAAAATCGTAATGACGAATACAAGAATATTTTTACATTGGATATTACGAGTATCTATTCGGTAAAAATATATTTAGTTTTTTTCTCTAAAGTTCATACCCCAAAATCTTAATTTAGATGTTACCATATGTGTTGTATTAATTAATTAAAATAAAATCCACTCATTCAATCTTTGATTCATAATATCTAAAGAAAAAAAAATATATATGGGCCATTATCAAAAATTAAAAACATTAAAATCCATAAAATAGCTCAAATTAATGAAGAATCACTTTTCGTTAATCTTTTCTTACAATGAGCGCGCTGTTTTAAGTTGAACATATAAAAATTTTAACAAACTAGAAATTTATGTATAATTCTGGTAAAAATTATTCGTAATATCAAAATCTACTGAGTCATTTATATAAAATTTATGAAATTTTCAATGTATTAATATTTAGTAAATTATCATTATACTAAAATTCGCAATTTTTCAACATTTTTCCATATATTATACGAAAATATATTTTATTAGAGTTTATTACAAAGAAATGCTATTTAATATTGTGATATTTTTTTTAACCCAAGTATTTTTTTAGATAAAATTTTTATCTTTCTAAATTTTTTGATACGCCTCTACATTTACATTACAAACACCGCATATTTATGCCAGTTGTGGTCAATTTTGTGCTGTCCATCCATTTTGTCAAAATTGTCCCGTTTTCAACTATCAACGATATTTGACTTAAATTTATTGCTCGATAAATTATATTTATTACAGTTTTTATATATGCAAGATTGGTACAAATTGCAATTTACTATATAAAAATACAAAAATATAAAGTGCAATTTTTGCCTAATTTTCAAAAGGTCCATTAATTTTTTAATTAAATTTATTTTTAATGATCCTTTGATTTTATTGTGTAAAATAACATGAAACTAAGTTCATGCAGTAATTCATACTATTCCATTAGAAACTGTGAATATCCCTCGAGAAAACATATTATTATTATTATTATTATTTTTTTTTAATTTTTGCTCTTGAATTCCAAACTTTGAGACTATTTAGGAAACATCAAAGAGATATAGCACCAAATACGCATTACAACAACAAGTATTTTCTGTTTCCAAGATTTGTATTGAGCTCAAAAAAAAACAGAAAAATCTCAAAAATTAAAAAATTTTGTCATCAAAATTTGACTACCCCGTATGTAACTGTTGAAAGTTTGTACAACAGCAAATAAAGTGTGGAATTTATCAATAATGAACGATTAGTTTATATAAGATCGAATGAGATCAAAGTATTTACAGAACGATATACGACTTTAATTGATATTTTTACTGCAAAGTACAAAACTTTACAGGAGAAGCTTTTTTGTGATTGTTTCGAAAAATAGCTGCAGAAGTAATTATTTTAACCCATAGTTGCCACCTGTAGCTTATTACTTTTTTATGATTCTTATTATACTCTTCACCACAGGTGTAATGGTTGAAATGGCGTTTATGAAGCCATATATATATATATTTACTTTTCTATTTAAACTCGCCGGTTCAAAAATCTATTATTTAAAAATAGGCTTTTCAAGCCGGTTTTTGATTTTCTGAAACCGGTTCTTGCAAAACAAAATCGGAAAATTTTTCCGCTGAAAAGATATCCATAAATCCAAAATAAGCTACGGACTTGGTTCTTACGTAGATCTATTACAAATATTTTTTGTTTTTAATTTCGGTTTTTTGAATCAACCAAATCGGTTTGTAAACAACTGAGTTATTGGCAAATTTAATTTTTTTTTTATTTATTTAGTGTCTGCTTCCCTTATAGTTGTTGTTTTCATTGGTACTGAAAAGCAGCAAAAACCATAAATTAAGGCATATTTAGTTTTTTTCACTTTTTGAAGCACCTATGGAAGCTATAAATTTTTTAAATTATGGTTTTGAAAAAATTAACTAGGTTGATCCAATATTAACCTAGTTATAGCCCAAAATCCGTTATAAGATTTTTTGAAGCTCCTATATAAGATATGGGCCTTATTCTTGCATAAATCTATCACAAATGTTCATAAATATTCCACCATACCATTTTTTAATTTAATATTGTCTTACATTTAAAAAATATTTGTTCCGCATTGCAGTGATTATAACTTCCTTAAATATGTGCGAAATTTTTATAAAATCCCAAAATATTAAATTTGTTATTTACTAGATTTTACCGGTGCGCTTCGCTACCCTATTTGATGCGATAACTAATATTTAATAGATCCCCTAGATCTATTCACCCTATTCGAAAATTACCTATATGAAAATTACTTTTAAATTGATTGAGACTTTCACTGCAATAATCCTTTAAATGAGCAAATTTATATTTTCTTTGTATAGGGGCTATCTCCTACCCTGGACCTAACCATCCTATTTTCATTTTATTAATGCGATATGATGGGATAAAGGTTCACACGAAATTTGAGGGCTCTCACTGTAATAGTTCCTTATATATGCCACAATGAATATTTGCTATATAAAGGGGGTACTGCACCCCCTGATCCGATTGAGAGTTTTAAAAAAGTAGATGTAAAATATGGACGTAGCGTACGATCAAGATCCAACATTTCCTATAATATTCTACAGTCCAAACACTATCCGTGCGTAAAATTTCATCTAAATAGCTTCAATAATATGAAAAATATATATTTTTTAAAGTAGGCGTAAAATGTGCGTGTGACTTCCAATTGAAATCTAACAAAGCCTATAACCGCTTCATGTACTGGTACTATCTATGTGTCAAATTTCTTGAAAAATCAGTTTAGCCGTTTAGATGTGATTCATACATAAACAAACAAGTGAACAAACTTACACCACTTTTTATAATATATATATATACATAATATATATATATATATATATATATATATATATATATAGTATTTATAATTGTCCAAAGTTTCCTTGGTGTTTCTGTCATAACAGTTCATGATGTTACTTTAGAAACCTTGTCTTTTAAATGAAAACTTGAAACTTTATATATATATATATATATATATATATATATATAAGTATTTATAAAATCGTGATTCTATTTCAACTTTATATGAAAATGAAATTATTTAAAGTTTTTAGTGTTTACATAGATATAGTATAGATAAATATATTTGTAATTACATCCAATATAAGGTATTTATAAAACACATCTCAACACAAATGAAGGGTGTATAAGATTCGGCACAGCCGAATGTAGCACTCTCACTTGTTCATTACTTTCTAAGTTATCCTTCTAAAACTAGGAATATAAAATTTTTAAATAAAATTATTATTTTAGATACGTTAAAATATAATATAAATATTTTTAATTGATGGAATAGTAATTTACTTAGAAATAAATTATCTTTTTCCGTGCTTATGTTATAACTTGTTCGTTCGCTCGTCTTTTTTTTTTTTTTTTTCTTTTTTTTTGCTGGGATGTGAAACATAAGACAGTGAGCATTTAAAATAAAATTGCTTATGTTGTAAATTTGAAACTGTACTTTGATTATCTGTGAAATTTTACCAATGATATAAATGACTGTAAATCATCGACTAATGTAAATCAAAAAACGAAAATCGATTATTTGGTTACTTACACAGAAAAAAATTATTTTCGAAAAAATTTAAATTATTAATTAGAATTTTAAAATGATTTCAAATATTTTTATAATTAAATAGATTACCCAAAAATTTTACAAATAAAAATCTATAATCCAATTTCAATTACGAATAATATATATTCAATTATTTCAATAATTGAAATTCAACCTATTAAAAAGATTGTATATTAAATTATTGAAATTATCACTTATTTTTATTTATATTTGATGAATTCATTAATTGGCACAATAAGGAAAATAATTAAAAGCCCATAATTTTTTTATTTTTAGTAAAAAAATATTGGAAAATTTGGATTTTGATCAATTGAATAATTGATACAATTAAAGAAGTAATTGGAATAGTTTTTATCTTTGATAAATTGTTTAATAGACAATAATTTTGTGTATACTTACACAGAAAAAAATATTTTCACAAAAATTTCAACTAAATTATTGATCAGAATTTTAAAATAATTTTTATAATTAAATAATTTACTCGAAATCGAAGTATTTTAACAAATTTTATTAACATTTTACATATAAAAATCTAAAATCCAATTTCAATTACGAATAATATAATTATTTTATTAATTGAAATTCAACCTATTAAAAAATGTATATAAAATTATTTAAATTATCAATTATATTTATTTATATTTGATTAATGAATTAATTAAGAAAAATTATTAAAAGCCGATAAATTATTTTATTTTTAGTAAAAAATATTAAAAATGTGGATTTTGAAAAATTGCACAATTTATACAATTAAAAAAGTAATTGGAATAGATTTTTAAATCTAAACGCTTTTGTAGCAAATATTTTAAAGAAAATTTTCAAATTTGCATTTCACACCACATCATCTCAACTGAATATTTTTCAAACTAACACTTGTGCACTAAACTAAAAATCTATTTAAACAAAATACATTTATTAATTAAATTAATCAATGTGTTTGATTATAACACAAAATCTATTATGCAATTTCAGTTAATCGAATTAATCAAAGAATTATTGTGTTGAATTATTGCGTTGAATTAATTAAATATTTAATTGAATGAAAGAACAAATTTAAATGGAACTATTTGAAACTGAAAGAATAGATCTAGAGAAAAAATATACAAATGGTTTTTATATAACATTAGGAAAGTTAGATTTTATCAAACTTATCTGAGGTATTTTCTAGAATTTTAATTTAAGTATTTACATTTTAAATGTCATTTTGTTATATTGTAGCAAAAATTTTTATTATATTGTTATTTATAATTATGTATATAATAATAAAAATATAAAATATTTTACAACATTAAGCATAAATTCTTATGCATTGAAAACATATTTGTTACATTTAATCATTTAAATCTTAAATCCTTAGAAAACAATCAATTGATTAAATTATTAATAAAAATACAGAGTACTTTTTAAATTCCTTTGTAATATTTATTTATTCAAATCAAACAAAAATACTTCTGAATATGTATATAAAAATTATTATAAAAATGCAAATAAAACGCTAAGTACTTAAAACTTGTTCATACAAATATTTTATATAATTTTTTTTTTTTTTTTTTTTTATTTAAAAAAAAAACTTTTTACAATTCAATAGAAATTGATTATTAATCAAACAAAAACAAAACATAAACTGTTTTAGGCTTTGTTTAATATTAATAAATAAACAAAAAAAGTAGAGTTTAATTTTTATAAAAAATATTATACATGTATTTAAATATTTCAAATGAAATCTATTAACAAAATGAATTTGCATTAATTTAGATTGCTGGTAATTAAATATTAAATGAAAAAACTTAAATATTATACAATCCCCGTTATTGGAATTTACATAATAAATACCAGTAAATACGCACAAATTCTAGTTGTACAAAAATTATAGAAAGAGAGTTTAAATTTAATTGAACAAATTACAGTTTATTTATACTCATGTAAATAAAATAATGAATGATTTGCAAGTACAAGTAGTAAATATGCTACTAAGTAATGGTAATACAACTAATTAGTGATAGTATGAGTAAGAAGATGCGACAGCAACAGATTTTGGTTACGATATGCATCACATTTACTGTTGGCCATAATTAAAGTGTTTTGGTTTACCAGCATTATTATTGTTAGTTTCCATTATACACTTTGAGTAAATTAATTAATTTAAATTAAATTTCCAGAGATCAAAAGAATATGAGGGATATTGACAAAAAAAAAAAAATAATAATAATAAGATTTTAGCTAAAAATTTTGCTATCCTTGTGAATGATTATACCCTTGTCTGTTGAAATATGCTTCCTAAAAGTTGCTAGTAACTGAGTAGTATGCGTGATTGATTATTATATCGCATAAGATGTACAAAATTTTACTATTAAAAATCATCAAAATCAATCTATATAGGCTTGAGTTATGAGAGTAAAACTTATGAAAAATATTTTCGGAAAAAAACCATTTTTTTAAACACTTATATAAGACAAAGACTTCGTTCTTTTATATATCTGAAAAAATTCTTTAAAGTTACATATTTTGAAAATTCTGATTTTCATAAAAAATAGATTTTTTTTAGTGTATAAAGAAAAAAAATGAAAATCTTCCAGCAAACAAAAACAAAAACCTTAACTAATTGCTGAAAAAAACACTATTAAAAACTTATATAAAAAATAATTAATTATACTAATAATTAAATAATATATTACAATTACAACTTTGAGAGATTCAATTGTAAATTAATTACAATATTATTAGAACGATAATTTCAGCACACATACAGTTATACACAAATAAATACAATTATAAATTTTGAGTAAAAAATATAGATCATTGCTTCATTTTTTATACAGTTTAATAATGATGGTTATTGATGATGCTTCTCTTATTGTTTGTTGTCAAGGGCAAAATCAAGTTTTATTTCCAAAAAAAAAAAAAACACCGAAAAGCACCTGTTTTTAAATTTTCGGTAATACACTTGTACTGGTTTATTGTGTTTAAGTGAGTATTGTATGATGACACTTATTTTTTGTTGCATCTTTTACTGATCTTGCTTCGTTTGTTGCTGCTGTCTGTAACATCTGTTATAAGGGAGCAACAGCATTTTTTTTATTTTCTTCATTTCTTACTAATGTAAGTTTAGTTGTGGTAAACATAATTTTTTTATTATCTTTTTTGAACTAAATGTAAAAAGAATTTTTACATTTATTATATTAAAATATAATGGTATTATAAATTTACAATACAATAATAACTGTAAAAATACCAGCTTAATTTTGCAGTTACAAAAAAAATACATAATATTAACCACAAATCATCAAGAAACAATTGATACATTTTCTTCATATAATGTCATATTTGCGATTTTTGCAACATTCTAATTTTTAAGATAGTTTTATTTTTTTGTGCAGTTTTCCTTTAAAAGACTATTTGGTAATACCAAAGGAGAGTTTTTGGACCATAACTATACACCAGCAGAGTAGAATACGTATCTTCCGTGCCGCTACATACTTCATCAGCATTCGTGACGTCTTAGTCATTTAGGTTTCGTTGAAACCTAAACAAGATAATCGCATAAAGATGCTATTGAAATCGGAAAATATGCTCTTTAAATTTAAAAACACATATAATAATAATTATTATTATTATTATTTTTTTTTTAGTTTTTAATTATCACTTTTCCATTTCAAAAATAACTCAATTTTTATTAGCAATTACTAAAAAAATATTCTTTTGCACTTAAAATAATACAAAGCTTATACATTGCATTCGTAAACTACAATATTTCTATTAAATTTCTATTAAAATGAAACATATTTTTTATTAGTAAAAAATCTCCTTGGGTGTAAAATTTTGCTCTTAAGTGTAAAATAATCAAAATTATGATTTTAAGCACAAAATATACAAAAATATGTCATTTAGATTGTTAACATATGCATTAAAATACGGATTCTTGATGAAAATATGCTGTTAAGACCAAATTATACAAAAATAAAAAATGGTGTAACAAGTGGATTAGGGTTGCTAATTTCGCGGGAAATAAAATGTAAAGCTTGTGGCCACCAATAATTTCCGGTAATTTTAATAGAATAATATAATTGAAGCTTAGTGAGCTAAAACAAAATATTAAATACAAATACTGCGTTATTTTGGCGGAATGATTAAAAAATCATGATTAAAAAAATGTTGTCTCATTTTAAGAAAATGTTGTTCATAATTTATCAATATGATAAAGGATTTTATAATTAATAAGAAATAAATCACAAAAAATTTAATTTCAGTATTCTAAAGGTTAATTATTTGACCACTATGCTCTCAATATTTTTATACCTACCATCAAAAAAGATGGTTTGTCATTCCATGTTTAACATATCGAAAAAGTCATATAAGACCTCATAAAGTATATATATATATATATATATATATATATATATATATATATATATATATATATATATTCTGGGTCCTAGTAAGATTCTGAATTCTGAGATTCTGATGTCCTTCTGTCTGTCTGTTGAATGCAGAATAGCGCTCGAGGCGGACCACCTAGGAGGGCTCAAATATTTGTCTTGTATAAGGTTTGCTTGGTATTAAAAATGAGCAAAATCGGTTCATAAACAAAAAAAGTTATGGGCCAAACTTCATGGAAGCACATGAATTCCTCCAATTCAAACTTTTCCACTGATATCTCATAAGCAAAAGCTTGTGCAACAACGAAATTTTGTACAGAAGTTCGAGGATTGATGTAAACTCAGAAACCATAAATGGGCGTGATCCGCTCTCTTCAACGCCCACCCCCATATATAAGTTATAATTTCAAATTAGGGTAGCACAAAATGTTGCAGATGGTGGATCTAACAGATTCGGCCAAGCCGAATATAACATTGTTTTTTATTTGAAACAAAGTTCATCTTATTAATATTTATAATTATATTTCCTGTGATTTCTAAGATAAGAAAGTTCATTCTCTACATTCATTTGAAGCTATTCCTTAATCATAAAAACCCAGCAAAAACTTTTTGGTTTTCGGTAATGGCAACTACTTATTAAAGTAGTTTTTTGGTAATGAAGCTTCATTATTATTTATCTACTCTGTATTACATAATAAGTACTCAATAATATATATAATAGCTTCTGATGCTGTTAGTGTCTAAAAAGATATTTTATACTAAAAAAAGGTATTGTCAGTTAAAAAGTTAAGTGCGAAATGGTGTACTAAGTAAGACTAAGTCATTAAAAACGAATGATTAATTTGTGCCCAAGTTCAAATCTAACTGACCTGCTAGCTTACCAGTAAAGCAAAGTTTTTGCTGGGTAACTGCTCCTCGTAAAATGTTAGTACAGCGTTATATAAATTATTTTCCAAAAAATATTTAGAAATTGTAATTTTGATATAAGAAATACAATTTAAATTCCCGATGTAAATTTCTCCCGGGAATGTTTTCCCGAATTGGACCACAAAATTCGTAAAATGTTTTAAAATGGATAAATAAACAATAATTTAGTTAATTTGAAGCGCAGAAAAAAATATGATAATGCATTTTTTTATTGCTATAGTCACATATAAAGAATCACATTACTTCACCTGGTTTTCATAAAAATATTTTTATCATGACCATTTAACGAAGCAATTTCTTTTTTAATCACGATTAAAATTCCATTAACAAAAACATGACTGAAATTTATTTAAAATAAAGCTATGTTTTTATAGCAAGAACATTCGAAAGCTACCTACTTTAATGATAGATACTTGATTTAATGTTTGAATCGTTTGCTTTTAGACATCTATGTTTCACCTAATAATTGGCGTTGGATGCTGATTCATCCGTTGGGCAATTTGTATCTTTGCTGATAGAGAGGACTCTTAAACTGGAATAGTTAACACTAAGATTCGTCAATTTGATTCTGAAGTAAACTATATAACAACTTTAGCTGAGTGAATATGGTTGTTCTTGCTTTCTATTGCTCATTTAACCATCAGAAAGATAATAATAAATACATATAAGGTCATTCTGAAGAACTCTTACCTCCTTTTTAGGTAATCGTCATTTGAAAGTAAAATTCATTAGTCGCATAAGAGATAAACCAGATTTATCATTCCCGTCATCTTTGTCCAGCCTACTCAAAAACCTATATATTACTACGTTTATACGTAGGTTTATTTTTTATTTTTGAAAATATAAACTGCATAAATGCTGTATTATGTTTAAATTTGTAAATAAAACATGAATGAAAAATATTACTGATTCGTGACACTTTCAGCAAATGAAGCGTATGACATTACTATTTTTTAGCGTTCATACATACGATAATACTTGTATTTTGCCACTGGTAGGAAAATCTATTTCTCTATACAATCTGACGTATAAGAAGTAAATTGATTATTTGCAAACATGTTTTAAAGAAACTTAAAATGAAATAGAGTCAGTCGTGTTCAGAACTGCTTCATTGGTCTCCAATTTAGTATTCTATAATGTCCATTTTCTATTACTAATATTTCGTTTGGGATTGAGGGTCTGCCTATACTAAAGAGCTATAATATAATTATAAGGCTCCTCTGAAATCAGACTCAGGCCAGAACCCAGCTACATATGAATCAGACTTGTTGTGAATGTATAATCTCTGAACGGACAAAACAGACGCCGAATACTACATTTGGAGTTTCTCTTACAGTCCAGGAGGAATAAAATTCTGACAAAGATGTAAATAGATTGGAAAAAATATATTGAAAAAACTTTAGCAAAGTTGGGAGGACGACTAAAGATGGGTTAAATTCTCTACAGAAAACACTAGCATAAAGGACTTAGAAGACTAACTGATAATAAAAAATAAAATGGTTGTTTTTAACATTTATTTGGCATTTATGTGCATTAAAGTGAGTTTTGGAAGTGGCCCTTATATGTAAGCTATGGTCAACTATGAGCTTAGTTGGTATTTTTTGATTGGTTTTGATCGACTGGTTTATTACTGGTTTCACATTCATCCCAAAATATATAACACCACTTTTTAAATTTTGACATATAAAAGTAGTGAAATTAAAACTATATGCGTGTTCACTACTTTGATCAACACCATTTCAAGCGATTTTTTTAAATGCTATTGCCTTCAAATTGAAAATAATAACTTAGTAAATATCAGTTTTAATAAGCAACAGATTTAAAAGATAAATTGTATAGTTAATTAAAAATAAGTTTTAATATAATAAAAATTTTAAAATTCCAAAGAACTGCAATAAACCTAAGTACGAAAATATATTAAATTGAAAACAAATTCTCTTGCATACAGTTCTAACATTTTAATATATTGATGAATAACTTTGAAACTAGAATTGAAATCAATTTCAATTTCGCGTGTGTTATCTATTTAACAACATCTATATATGTATAATGTATTATTATCTAGTCAATGAATCACACCTCCGCTTCACTAATTTTAGCTTATATTTAACACATGCCTACTCTTTATCAAAATGAATTTTTTTAACCTTTTATATTGTTTCGTTTGAGAATAACGAACTCCAACCTCACAAAAAAAGAAAGAACAATAAATTAGAAATGATGTTATCTCAAATAAACGAATATCTCAATTTTTAACAATACTTGTGTTGATTTAAGGTATAGAAGGATAGTTACCAAATCATTGTTGAAATTTTACATATATAGGGATTTCTTCAAATTCTTTTACTTTTGAAATTTTTTAATGATACATCAACGCTATTTTGTACAAATATTAACTGGCTTTAATAAAACACAAATCTATTCGCGTGAATGATGTTATGGAGGTTTGAGACAAAAATTTTAATTTCAATAATATATAAAAAATTACCATATCTTTATACCTATATCAATATATCCAAGATATAAATAAAAACTGATATAATATGGTTGATGTCACGATCATAGTGATTTTTTAACATTTCGTTAAAAAAAATTTTGAATCAACAAAGTATTCATAAGATTTTTTTTGGTTTTTAATTTTACAATATTTGTTTATATATTTTTAATACTTGACAGTCAAAAATATGTTTTTTAATAGTTAAAAATTAAAAAATAAAAATTCCATTTTAAATCCGATATCAAAAACAAGTTCGAGTGCTATATTCGACTGTGCCGAAACTTTTTTACCCTTCACCACCTTACCGATTTTGCTGCTTTTTATTAGCGTCATTCTAAGGAATATTCTCTATAATTTGATGCATAAAACATATATATCCGATAACTGGATTTTTAGAAAAACTGATTTCAACAGATAGCTCATCAAACGGACATCGTTGCATCGACTTCCCTATCAAAAAGCATCTAAAAAATACATATATACTTTTTGGGCTCTTAGATGAATATTGTAGAAGCTACATATGGAATGACAAACTTATATATATCCTTTACACTTATGGTGAAGGATTATTTGTATTTAATTCACTGATGTATTTTTCAGATCTAACCAAAAAAAAAAAAAAAGATGTTAATAAATAAAAATTTGCCAATATTAATTATATAACTATAAAATAAATTTTTCAATGACAAAAATACACGCCCAGAAATGTTAAAAGTTACACTAAATTCAAACGCGTAATTATTTTTGAGTACCACTTGATTCCAATATAACAGGGGTTCTCACAAGCAACAGCTTTACGACCCCCTTGAGACATTACCACTCGAGAACGACCCCCCAAACCTTTTGTGTAATAAGTCAACACCAAATTAAAGGTCTGCAATATGATTTTAATGTTTCACATAAAACATTTTTTAATATAAACCAGAGTTTTAAATTTCAAGTATGTTTTCTAATTGAGATTGAAATCGTGAAAAAATAAACCTAAAAATAAATTAATATTCAAGAGAAAATGTTTGGTACTTAATATCTCATATAATTCTTAATTAATTCATAAACTTAAGTCAGAGTTTACAAATTTGGGAAAATATTAAATTTATTAGATTTAAGATTTGTTAAAGTTTTATTAATAAATTATTTTAAAAATTTGAAACTGATATTATATATAAAAGAAAATTATAAACTTTTCTATTTTTGCCACAATTTCTATTAATTCTGACTAAAACCTGCAAATCTGACTAGTTGTGGAATAAAACCAAAACTTATTATTTTTACTTTTACAATCACCTTTGAATTATATCTGAGAAAAAAATCTTGAATCAGTTTGATAAAGAATACACTCCATAATTTGTGAATTTCTTTTTTTTTTTTTTTTTTTTTTTTTGTCGAGAAAGTTGTTATTTGATATTTGAGAAGATGTTTAATTTGTTATCATAAATTTGATATCATACTTTCGTATTAAAAATATATATACGAGTATATATAAAAAACAGAAAGTATTGTCGTTCTAGATGCCCTATTTTCCATTCTGAATAGGCTGATTTAATAGGATATTGTTGATTTAATCTTTCACACTGATATAATTATTAATCTATTTATTTTTGACTCCTATATGAATTAATCAATTCGACCAAATCTTTAGTAAATTTCAAGATACTTTATGAAGTAAATTTGTATTATTGGCCCTTAAATAAAAATGCTTAAAATTTTTTGTTTAAGTAAAAGGTTTTCGCGATCACCCTAAAAAGGTTTATACGGACGGACCACTTGTGGATCACAGACCATCATTTGATTTGATAACCATTGCGATATAAGCTATATTAACGGCTACAGATTGGTATACATTTTCATCGATTTCAATTAGCGCCTTGAATGTGCTACGACGAGTTATGAAATAAATAAGACACCACAATGTCAAGTCATGAATACTTCTTATGCAGTTTTTTTTTTTTTTTTTTTTTTTTTTTTGAAACCCATTTTTCGATTAACTAAAAAAGAATAGATGTACTTATTATAAATACAATTATACAGTACGCAATATTTTAGGGCGATTTTAAGCAGTTATAAAATTTTTGCAAATTAATATTTTATCGCGCCGCAACGATTTTAAAATGTAATATAGAAATATGATCACACAATACTTTAGCTTCATTATGCTTCGAGAAAAAAGGCACGTCTTAGAGTCATTCTCTAACCAACTTTGAGCATCCCCTATAACGTTGCTATTGATGCGCTCATTAACGAGATGTATCTCAAACAAGAATAATGAACCTCCATTTTTTGTTTTACAATTGAAAATTTCGGTTTTACCACTTGTCCACAATATAATTCAACACTGTTTAACGGCAGACTGATTAAACACAAGTTGGCCTATTTCTACAAGTGTTTGTAATTAACATTATGGAAATTACATATACATGCTAAAATCCCCAATTACAGCAATAAAAAAAAAAACAAAAAAAATTTATTTTCAAACACTTTTTGTAGATTTTTGCTTGCCGGTACCACATGGAATCATTTCAGGTATTGATTTTTTTTTTTTTTGCTCCCTGAACTGCAGTTAACATAAATTGCATCAACAGTTAATTTAAAAAATCAAAATTAAAAAAATATATTTGAGGGTTAAGTTCAGTTTCTGAAAGGTAAACGAAAAAAGAGAATTCCCCATTATAGTAGGTACCGTTTGTCTTTTAGTTAAAAATATAGATATGAATAAAAATAAAACAAAAAGGTCTTAAAATAATCGAGTAACACACAGTTTATGACATATATTTTTCAACGATAAAACAATTGCAATCTTTTGAACACAATTTGTTTTGTTTTGCTTTTTTTTCATTGCAAATACCCTCTGGACAAAATCCTAGATAAGACTGTCTGTCTCACAGTCTATCTAGCTGTTGAATATAACCTAAATTTGACAAAAGCTTATCTTGGCTAAAAGATGCACAAATACAAAAGTATAAATTAAATTAAATTAAATATTTGTTATTAATAATACAAAATAATAAATAAATAAATAAAAAACACTTTGTTGTCTAAAAAAAATAAATATTTTGTTATCAACACAATTATAACAACAAAACAACTGCAAAATAAGAAATTGTGTCATATAATAAAACAGCAGTTGTGAGAAGTACTCTTTTTAATGAAAAAAGATTTATTAAATATTGTAGTATGTGATTATAACAAACATCTTTAATTAGCAATTCTTTAATTACGACTTTGATTAATTTGCACTTAGATAAGAAATTGTGTTAACTGATGATGATACTTATTAGATATTAGCCATTGTATTAATATGACTAATAAAGATTTATATTTTAAATTTTTAGTAATTAATTTAAAGGTTTAAGAAGAGATTAAACCATTAAACATTAAACTACCACTAGTTTAACCTGTATGTCAACAACCAAAAAACTATACTCATCCATATAACAAACATAACTGTGCATGTCAAATTCAGAAGGCTCTGTCAAAAACTTCGAAATGTTTATTTCACCTATAATGACCTCTGTTAAGATCTTTCAGAAAAGTATAAATCCTTAAGGAATTTTTTTAATTAGAAGAGAATTAATGCTGACGACATGACATCTTGGAGTAAAAATATGCTATTTAAAAATGAAATACATACCGTACACAGAGAAAAAAATTGGTTACAGTATTATCACTACAACAATATTATGTTCTCATTGTTAATTTTATTGCACTTTAATAACTCAGTGTTCATGATAATAATGATTTTTATTCAATTTTGTCATTTAATGTTTACACTCAATAAGAATTTTAAAATGATTGACGGCAAAACTTTGTTAATATAAAACATAACATTACTTCTACAACCATTAAATATTTTCAGTCTTTTACTATATTCTTAAACCATATTAAGATTAAAAATAAATATAATACTTATCCTTTTCACAAACTTAGTGGAAAACTATGTATATATATATATATATATATATATATATATATATATATATATATATATATATATATATATATATATATAATATTTGTTTTCTAACTTCAATGTAATTCTCATTTAGTTTATATGTGAATATGAATATATATGAATATTATATACAAATAAATTTAAATAGACAAGGTTTGGTTATACTCGGTGTGATTCAAGCAATATAAGATATCTTGCATTTGAACCTCATATGGTGGTACAAATGAATATAACCAACTATATGTAAATATTATATATATAATATAATATATATAATATTTACATATAAATCTATATATGTATATATATATATATGTATGTATATATATATATATATATATTTATATATATATATATATATATATATATATATATACATACATATATATATATATATATATATATATATATACATATATACATATATGTATTTATATGTAAATATTATATATATATATATATACATAATTTTTACTAATATATGATAACATGGAATAATAATATGACAAAATTAAATAATAATATGATAATATTAAATAACTATATGATAGCATGAGGCAATAATATGATAAAATGGAATCATTATATGACAATGTGGTATAATAATATTGTTCAATTATATGTAAAACTATAATCATAACATGAAAAACCAAACCATAAAATCGGATGCAATATGAAAAAGTAGAGTCATAATAATAATAATTATTACTTATAATCATTTCTATTTTTCGCTGTGATCATATGTTCCAATCATAATATGTCGCTCTTAGATTATGTTCACTACAACTACATTTTTTCTCTGTGTGCGGTGTATGTTAGATCTTTATGTAAAGGCAATGTTGTCAGATAGAGTAAATTTTCCCATTTTAAGGGAATTTTTAAAGAAAATATCAAGAGAATAGGAAAAGAATTTTAATTTTTGCCGAAATAGATGGAATTTTTGAAAATGTTTACATTTGTATCAAAAACCAACTAAAAATAGAAATAGGAAAGGAAAATACAATTTTACAAATGGATTTTTTTCTGTAATTAGGGACGTTCGATTTTTTTAATGTTTAAAAATATTTCTTTGTGATTAAATTAAATTAGTTTTTTTTTTTTTGCTTTTTATTTACTTACAAATACTATTTACTTATAAAAAATACTGATTTCAATGGGGAGGGAAAAATTGTATCATTGTGTAAGGGGTATATTTTGCTCTAAAATTTTTTTCTTCGGAATATTATAGTAAACAATGCTATAGACGAATATATGAATTTTTAAATAAATATGATAACTACAACTCGAACTATTTTATTCCAATAATTAATTACATACCCGGGTGTAATGGATGTAAATTTAAAGGGTACCCTTCAAAAAATAATAATATAAATAACCATCGACGAATATGTAAATTTTCAAGTCAATATGATAATTACAATTCAAAATATTATATTTTAAAAATTAAAAACATACCTTGGTATGTGGTTGTAAACATAAGGAGTAAGTTTAATATTCTTAATAGGTTTAGATGTGTCCGTTACAAATGCATTTTTTCCATCTGTGGGAAAAATTCTGACATCGAAATTAATATTCCAAATTAAATGAAATATATTCAGATTGTTTGTTCTTTTCTTTAGCCGTTTGATATTTAAAACCAGTTAAATCAGTTTATTAGAAAAAAAGTTATAGAACAAAATTTGGAATCACATATTAACATTGTAATATTGTAATATAACTTGAAAACTCCTATTATTAGTTACTTTTCAAAATTAGCTAAATCGGTTGATAGTGATATAGTGAAGATGACAAGTAGTAATATTGCAATTTAAAAACAATTAAGAAAGATATAGTCGATCAGGCCCTACAATTTGATATCTGCACCAAAATTCGGTAAGGAGTCTTTTGTTAGACTAATGTCCAATTGTGTAATAAGTGTAAAATGAAACATACGAAAACTGAATATTACATTGATACTAACATTTATATGAATTTATGAACTTTTGGGTGATTCCCGAAAGTGGACCTTATAGTTATTGACCTATCTTCACAAAATTTCATGCATACTTATATAAAACTTATTTGTGTTGAATTTTAACTTAATACTAACAGTTTTTATGAGATTTATGCACGTTAAAGTGATTTTCGGAAGGGGTTTTATATGGGAGCTATGGTGAATTATGAACTGATCTTTTTGAAATTTAACATTAAGATTTATACTCATATACAACTTACTTGAGCCGAATTTCATTAAAAAATGTTATTTTTAAAGAATTTATGATCGTTAACCATTATTCCGGAAAGATATTTGTATGGGGCCTAGGTAACCAATTTCGATGGGCTTCATCTTAGTAATTATTCGTGCCAAATTTTATCAAAATTGCGACAAGGACAGCCAGCCAGACGGACATCGTTAAATCGACTCAGAAAGTAATTCTGAGTCGATTGGTGTTCTAGGACCAATATTTTTGTGCGTTACAAACATCAGCACAAACGCATAATACCTATGGTGGTGTAGGGTGTAAATACTATGTGCCTTCTCACTTACACTTCTTCTAATTTTTCTGAACTCTCTTTTTGTTTTTTACCTTAATTTAATTATAAAAAAAAACCCTTATCATTTGCCACAACAAAAAAAAAATGCATTTCAAATAACTAACGGTAAATTTAAAAAATAATCCATTCATTTTAGTCCATTACCCCTATAACAGCAGATGACTACTCTTTTTAAGCAGAAATATTTTAAAATGTCTACCAGCAGCAAAGAAAGAAAGAAAGAAACAAATTTTAATGTTACAAGTTTTCGTACGATCAAATGCGAAACTTTAGAATACTGATCTAAGCAGCAAGGTTTCAATTCAAATATTTTGTGGTTTTTTTACAATACATGTTTTTTTTCTCTCTTTTTATATGTATTTATGCATATTTATGACACATACATGAACCATAAAATTAAAAAACAAAAAACAAGTCAAACTTTCTTTTTAAAACTAATGGATGGATGACTTAAAATGCCTTAAAAATTATTAAAAAACAAAAATATATATAGCAGAATGCACATGTATCATGCGCAGTTTGTTAAGTGCTGCATGTGTGTTACTTGCAAAAGAATGTATATGAATAATTTGCTATTTGATATTTTTGGAGTGTAATATATGATGTGTGTGCTTGAGTTTTAATTTTATTTTGCTTTTTATAGTTAAGAAACCATTTTGGGTCTCAATTTTTGTTTGTTATTTCTTCTTTTTTGGGAATGATCGCACTTTTTTGGAACTGCATATTTTTTATAGTTGCTTTTTATTCGTTTTAGTAAATATAATTCAAAAACCCCTTCTACTGCTGCTGTTTTTGTTTTGTTAATGATTTTGATGATGTTGACTTCTTTAGTGTGCGTTTTTCAGTTTCTTCCTTATTTTTTTTTTTTTTTTTTTTTTTTGCTCAGCAGAGACCCATTTGATAATTTTTCAGCTAAAGCCCTACAAGTATAGAACTAATTACAGTAAGAACAATGTGAATAAAGCTTTTCATTTATTTTTCATGCTACTTAAAAATGCTTATATTTCGTAAATATTATTTAGAAAATGCTCCAACAGTTACTATTGTTCGAAGGACCACACTTGATATGATCTTTATTGATCGCTGTAATTCTTGATCTAGTTACATATAGTTTTAAAATGTCGGTAGTTTTTTTTTTTCCTTTTGTTCGGCTAAATTAAATATTTTGCATGAGTGATTGAAAATTATTGGAATAATTTAATTAGAGTATTTTAAGATTATATGTATATATATATTAATTGACAAATCTGCCTTTTGGTGATATTTTAATATTTTCTTTTTTAAACTGAAAAAATTTTTTTTGGCGAAAACTTTTATAAAAATTTTGGTTTTTTAGAATTTTTTTTGGAAATCATATTTTTTTCGTAAAAATCATTTTTTGTTATGAAATTATATATAGATTTTTTTTTGTTTTTTTTTTTTTTTTTTTTGAGAAAAATAATTATTTTACATCAAAATAATTATTCTATAATTATAATTTTACGAAAATTAAACTTTTGTGAAAAAAAAACTTTTTTGTTTAGTGAAAAATTTCTTTTTAAGTGAAAAATATCTTGGGGATTTCGTGGTTGAAAATCGCTTTTCGAGATATTTAAGTTTATAAATAATAATAATTAGTCAAATAAATAAATAAAAAAACATAAAAGACAAAATTGGCAAGTTACTTTCTCAATGACATATTCTGCAAAACGAAGAGACTCTGACTGTTTTTAATAAGAAATTAGAAATGCATATGTAAAAATCTGCTACCCCTATTAAAATTTCCCGCAGTGTCTGTCGCCTGATGCATATAATCTTTTTTAAAATTTTGTGTGCAATTTATATAAATATTTTTATTTTCGGGTTTGCTGCTGCATGTTGATGTATTTATGCTTTTGTTGTTATTTTACAGCTTTGTTCTAAAAAACCAGAAGATCTTTTGTAGAAAATATATAAAAAACAACAATAAAAAAGAAAACAAAATGCTTTAGCAGTTCATTATTATTTCACTTTTTTAGGAAAGGGGCATGAGTATCTCGTAAAGGGGAAGAAAAGTATATATTTGAGCAAGTTTACTTACACACTTTTACCAATACTTTTATAAGTGTTTGTGTGATTTTTTAGCAAAATATATATGTTTTTTTTTTATTTCATTATTTATTAAGTTTATTGTTTTTTAGCTGGGGCCATTGACCGTAAGTGTTTCTGAAAATAAAACATTTTAATCTCTATAACCAAAATATATGAAAAAACGAATTACAAAATATTCATATGTAATACTTACTTAAATGCATGTGTTTTAATATTTTCCGTTTTTATTTAAGACATGTGGCTAAGATTATAAAGCTTTAGTTATATTTGTTTTAAGTCTACTTTTCTTGTTGTTGTTTTTTTTTTTAGATACAAAATTACATATTATTAATGAAATTTATCACACTTTTTTGTTGTTAAAATATAAAAAATTTTATAAATAAAGCCTTTGCAAAATTATTACTGAATATGAGTAGTAGTGAAATTATGACATTTTAAAATGAAACGTAGTGGATAATGATCTTTATGTTTTTAGAAATGCAAAACCGAACCACAAATGTATTGATTTTTTCCTACTGATATTAAAAAAAAAATATATGAAATTTCCTTTGCTATTTTGAGCCATAAAGAAAAAGGTTCTTTTCCGAAAGAGCATCTGAAATAAAGGGTGTTGATATAAATCTTATTTTAAAACAATTATCGATGATCAAATTGATACTAGAAAATTAGGTGATTATGCGAAGGAAATTGCTGAAATATATACAATCAAATATCTATGCAGAAATATGTCTGCAATAATTCATAAAATCTTTTATCATGGAGAAGATGTCATTAAGCATCATTTAGTACCACTATCAGAGGAAGCCCAGGAAAAAATGAATAAGGATTACGAATTTTATAGTGAGCACAATACTAGAAAATATCAAGAAATTCAATGAAGATCTACTTAATATATTACTAGCAATGTCAGATCTCCTCATCTCTAGCAGTTGAACTAAATGGAAAGTAGAACATCGGGACTTAGATGAAGAAGCAAAAGTGCTGCTAGAGGACAGAAATAATACAGAACTAAATGTGGAATATTTGCAGGCTATTTTCCAACCCGATGAGTAATAATTATAATTTTCTTTTGTTGTTATTATAAAAAAATTTTAGTTATTATAAAAAATAAAAATGTTTGTCCATAATTTTATTTAAATAGAAAACAAAATAAACAGTAACAAAAAAAATTTTTTTTTTTTTTTTGTCCAAAAACAACTGATTTTAGTCGAACCTGTTCTAGAATTGATAATTATAATTAACCTGGGTATTATTAATTTTTTTTTTTTTTTATCTGCTTATAACTTTTTTTTGCTATAAAAAAATTAAAAGCTCAGATTTTGCCTTAAATTTCTCAACAACTGCTAAACCAATTTTAATGCAATTAATAAAACTTCAAGAAAATATCTCTCCATCAAAGAAAAAAAATTCTAAAAAATGTCTATCAATTAAAAAGTTGCCGAGTTTTTGCCAATAAAAACGATTCTGAGCCATTGTGCAACATCAGATATAAAAATTGTATTTTAAAATAATTTTAAAGAAAATTATAAATGCTTCTAATAGTTAATTCAAATATACATATATAAATTGATTATATAGATTGAATATATATACCAAAAATAAGGGTTAATTACTTTCCACCCGTATTTTATTTTATTCTTTGCTTGACGTCATTTTAAAAGTCTTAATGATCTATTAAATTATTTATCCGTTTAAATATTAGAAATCGATTAAAAATAATTATTATATGCTTTGTTTAACGCTCTAGAACAAAAAAAGTGGATTTCGTGTTTATAATTTGCCTCCAATATTTATTATATTAATAATAAAAATTATAAATTATAAAGAGTATCCAAAACCGAAATCCGGTTAACCGGTTTCCGCTTTTTTTCAAAACCGGTGATTAACAGCATTTCATTTAACTTTTTATTGAATTTTACTCAGAAGAAGAGTTCAAAAATGAAAAATAACTTGAAGTTTCATGTAACTTGCTAAACGCAATAAAAATGAAAATAGCTTATTTAAATTGAACAATTCTCTTTAAATAGTTGAAATAAATCGAACTCTTCAGTACGCACAAAAAATTTAAACGTTTAAATTGTTGCTTTATAATGTTTTTGTTGTATGTATATGTACACATTAAAAATAAAATATATTTATCATTATTAATCATGATATTGCATATGTACCAAATGGGCCCCATCAACCAAATTGCCTCAAACTCTGATCAATTAAAATGTATAGGGCCTTATTCAACAAATTATTTAAAGGATACTAAAAGCTTAGAAAAATACAAGTTAAAAAATTGCCGAGTACACAGTTTTACAGAAAAGCTTACAAGTTTTATTAAAACCAATAAAAAAATTATTTAGAATTTAAAACTTTCTTTCATAAAAAAAAAAAAAACATAAACACAGATGGTTCTATTGGCATAATTTCTAGAACAAGAATTTTATGCACCAGTATTTTCGTGCTCACTTATGAGTATTTCAAACACAAAATATATTTTATTTTGGAAAGATTTATTTTCAAATACCAGGAATAGAAATAAAAAGAAAGAAAGTATATTAAATAAGATAAATCAAATAAAAAAGAACAATTTCAAATTAAAAATAATAATAGTAATAATAATTTATCTAAAGTTATAACGTGAACAAAAAAACTTTAATTTTGAAATTATGCAGATTAAAGTTATTATTTCGCACATAAATTCAGGCCTCTGCTTAAAAAAATTACAAAAAAATAAAAATAATTGTAAATAATGACTGAAAACCGGTTAACCGGTTTTTTCAAGAGTTCAAAACCGACCAATAGGTTTTTTCTAAAATAAAATTTTCCATTAAAACAAAACCGGTTTTCTAAAAAAGTCGGTTTTTTGGATACTCTATTGTTCACCCAACACAATAGAAAATGCAAAACATATGTTTCAGTTTGTTCCCAAAATGAGTAATTATTTGATTTTTCTGCTTGAAAAACAAACAACAAAAAATAAACGTAAAAGATCATTGATCTGCAAAAATTTTACGATGTCAATGTAATATTTCTTTAACTATAAAATTTCTGAAAAAAGCTAATGCACTCTCAACATTTGCTAATGTGTCATGATCTGTTATTATTGTGTGGCTTCATACTTTTATTTCTTAAAGTAGTTAATCAATATTATTTTTACCCAGTTTATTGACTGCAAAAGCACATGTCTAATCACCCTGTGTCTCGAATGCATATTTATTTTAGAATATGAATAAGTGTGTCTGAATTTTAATGGCTACGAGTGTGTTTGATTAAAAAATGAGTGTCATACCTTTTAGACGTACACCTCATTTATGGTACTACATACACTTTTGTGATCATGATAATTTGGTTGAGTAACATCATTATCATTCATTCGTGCGTTTATTTTGTCTGTCTATATACATTGTTTGCGTTTGAAAATTTTGTAGATTGTATAGAATTTTTGTTGGTCGTTAGCATTTAGTAAGTTGGACGGACGTACATACGTTGTTTTTATTATGTGAGTGTAGGCACGATTTGTTATTTTGGGCAATTTGATGTTGGAAAGTGTTGTCAATTTGGGAGGAAGACAAAAAAAACGCTAATATATTGTTTATAATGCAATTTTATAGGCGAATATTATAATTATAATTTTAAAGTAAATTGATTTTTAAATTTATAGTTTTCTCTTGCCACAAATTTACATTTTACTCATGACGATTATACGAAATATTACCCATTTTAGATAACTTATTAAAGAAATACATGTTAAAGGAATGTAAAGTTTTCCATTACACATTTTGAAACTCCCATACTAACAGAATATAAAAAATTATATTAACATTTTCAATAACTACTAAATTATTACATATTTGGTTAATGGATAAGAACATATGTTTCGGTGATTTGACAAAACAAAAAAAAAAATTGGTAAAAATAAACTATATAGTATTTCAATTAAATGTATGTACTATCAAGATTATTTATATAAGATGCTTTTTGAAAAAAAAAAAAATTTGTTACATATCTAAGACCACAAGTTATCTAAGTAAAAAAGTGCTTCAGTGCTTCTCAATACATGCAATTTATTAGAATAACTTGTCTGTGAAACATCAATGATTTTTTTAAATAACTCTGAATTTTCAAATGCCTGCTACGCATTCGGGAGGATCGAGTTTATACAATAGCATGAGCACCAATCATTTGTGGATTATTGGTATAGACCTGCGCCTTTAAGAACTCCACAAAAAAAAAATAATAATAATAATTCTACAGCACAAAATTTCCCGATCTTGGTGGCCAGTTCATATTGCTTTTCCGTGAGATAACTATGACTTCAAAAAGCTCATGTTCGTGCTTATTGCACATAACATAATGTTTTTGTATATATAAATCGTTCACATCTACTAAATATCATCCAATATTAGCAAAATAAATGGATTATCATTGATCAGCAGCATCCTCCAACGCGGAATTCTATGCCCAGATTTATCTTGCATACTCTCACCAATAGCGCCGATGTCTTTCTGTACAAGTTTCGGAACAGCAAATACGTACTCTATTTTGCTGGTATCCAATTATACTTCGCTTTGGTACCGTCAAACGGAAACAATAAGAGAAGTTTTCATTTGCGACTTGTTCATGGTCCTTCGAGTTGTATATAGACGTCGCTACAACTATTGCGTGCATGCAATAATTCCCATCATTTTTTTTTTTTTTTTTGTGAAAAATGAAATGGTACAAGTTTCCCGTGATTGTTTTATCCATATTTAGCAGCTTATAATTGATAACACCCTTCTGATCCCTCTAAGTACAGGGTATATTCTTGTCTAGAGTCGGCTTTGTCGTTGATTTTCCTGGTTGTCTCAGGTTCACATATGATTTTTTGTACCTTGGATTATTATAGTGGATCCAATTGTAACAATTTAATACCGAATTTCAACGTCTTGGTTTCATTTCGTGTAGTACCCAATTTTCTTGCTTTTGAATGAACCTATGTACTTTTGAAGGTCTGAAAGTTGTTGTTTGATCTAATCCCAATGAGTCAGAAAGCATTTCCTGCATTTCTGGCACGAGTCTTCATCGAACAAAGCCTTCAGTTCTTCATAATCAAACTTTTTCGGCTGGCTGGTAATGCACAACGAAATCGTAAGTTTTGAATAGTTTTAACCACTCACGATAAGCTGACCCAGGTTAATCATTATTTCCACAAACTTCCTCCAAAATACTGCTGCTTTTTTGGTACGAAATTCTCCACATTCAAAACTTAAAAAAGCTGTCTTTTTTACGTTTCAACAGATAAAGAAAACCTAATGATAGTACTTTCACTTTTTCATCATGAAAATATCATTCTAACTGTATAAGAACATACAAAATGGTGGAAAAAATTAAATTCTTTAAAAACGAAAGATCTGCAAAAATTTAATTTTCTGAAATTTTTTTATTCATTAAATTTATACAAATTTTAAAACAGCTTGCAAAAGCGAAGACCTTGTATAATTACCGAAAATGACAGTCTCATATTTTAGTTTATATCGTCTCATATTTAGTTTATAATACCAAACTTCCTATGATAACAAAAAATACTTTAGAATACTTTAGAATATATCGATTCTTATTCTGAAACGATTTTGCTAATTATTAATACCAAACTTCCTATGATAACAAAAAATACTTTAGAATAAGTGCCAATTATTTAGATTCTTATTTTGGAATTGAGAATGTTTTATACAGACAAATGTATTTAACTTTTTGGCTCTTGGGATAAAATTTCATAAATAAATATTTAAAAAAAAAAAATAATTTGATTTAAAAAAATCTCGCCGTATAAGCATCACTAAGAGAGATTCTTTTTTTTTTCTTAGTTTATTCTCTTTGTAATTTATTTTATTTAGTATTAGTAGATGTGGTTTTTTATTATCGTTCTGGGGCTGTTGCATTCAAAAATTTGCTCAATTCTTGTCGTTAAAGTTCAATGACTGCCAAATTTTTTTTCAGGTTTCTATGTATGAGTAATAATTTCTGGATGTGTTAGTACAAGAGTTATTAGGTTGACTAACAAACTGACTGCAAGCTACAACAAAAACAAATTGTTGAAAAAACAAAAACTGAAATAGTCGAATGCGAAGACGATATTTGTAGAGAATATATTTCTGGACTGGAGAAAGGGGAAAACCAAAACAAGTTGCATATAAAACATTAACAATACCATGTATAAATGATTTCAAATATGTATTTGGTACTTATTATATTGAAAAAGAGTGCAAATTTCTTCTCTCAAATCTTATAAAGAAGGTGACGTTATATTTGGTTTTTCAAATTTTCAAATCTGTTATATTTTGATTTAACCGCATTACACTGAATAAGTAAGTGCTTTAAGTACTTGCTTAAATAAAAACAAAATAAAAAAAACAATTTGTTATACTAGGGTTTAATGCACTACATACACGTGTTTGATTAAAAAAAAATGCCACAAATATAACACCTACATACATATGTACATATATAATTTCGAACTAATCTTATCAGACCTAATAACGATCTTGTGCAAAAAAAATGTATCGCTACTTTTTTTGGTGTTTTTTTATGTATACTTTTATTTCAGAAGTGTGTTGTAATTTAACGAAATTCTTATACAAATGACCTCATGTTTAATTTTTTCCAAAAAATAAACAAACAAATATAAACAAAATCCCATTCCATTGTCTATTTTAACCGGATGCAAGGTTCACTGCTATTTGTTTTCTTGTGTTTTTTTTTTTCAATTCTGCATTTAGTTTTATATATTTTTTTTTTTTTTTTTTTTTTTTTTTTTGTAGTTGTTTAGTCAACCCATTGCCAAAAAAAACTTCATAAATAAGTTAAAATTATTTATAAATTACAGTGTTTACGATTTCCTTCCTTATTATGTTATTTGCTAATTTTTGGTCTTTTGGTGTATGAATATTGAAGTGGTGATTTCTTGTTTGTTTTCAAAATACTAAATGCATTAGGTAATTTTACTAAATATTAGAGCATTCAAAACCGAGACCGAGAACCGGTTAACCAGTTTCTGGTTTTTTACAAACGCTGTCAGTTTCGGTTTTATTTTTCTAATTTTTGGTTTTATTTAAAACCGGTTTTTTTAAAACAACATTTTATTTAAAATTTTATGTAATTTTACTCAGAAAAAAGTTCAGACAAAAATACATGACCAAAAGTAAAATTATGTAAAAAAGACAGACAGTTTATTTAAATAGTTAAAATAAATCGAACAAAAAAATGTGTGCCTTAAAATATTTGCTTTTTAACGTTTGATGTATATGCATATATACATAAAAAATGAAATACATTTATCATTATTAACAATGATGTTGTCCCATCACCTAATTGCCCAAGACTCCGATCAATTATAAGGTATTGGGCCTTATTCAACAAATACTTAAAGGATACACACTACAGCAACAAAGTTGGCGAATACGCAGTAAACATTTTGCAGAAAACCTTACAAGTTTTATTAAAACCCAATAAGAAATAAAATATTATTTTAAATTTAAAACTTTCTTTTATAAAAAAAATAAAAATGTTGATATAATTTTTATAACCAGAATTTTATGCACAAGCTCTTTCCTGCTTGTTTCTAAGTACTTCAATCACAAAATATATTTCAAATATATTCAAATATCATAAAATATTAAAGAAAGGTAATTAAATACAATAAATAAAAGCAATAAAATAAAAAAAATTCAAATAAAAAAATAAAAATATCTCAAAAGTTATAACGTGAATAAAAAGCTTTAATTTTGAAATTGTACACACCAAAATGTATTGTTTTTTCAGAGTAAAATATGTATATGCACTAACTTTATATATACCTCAATATACCATAGCACCACCTTATAGCCAATATTGTTCTTATAATAATTACCCAACTTTTTTTTTCACGCATCGAACGCGATTTCTAAAATGCTTTTGTACATTTTTTTTAATATTTTTCTTAAAAAAATGTTAAGAAAGTATTTAAATAGGAGAACTTATTTATTAGGTTTGGATCAAAATCGCTTTATTTTATATTCCTCTTTTACCTAAATATGAAAAATGTTGTGATATGGTCAAGTATTTAAAAAAAAATTTTTCAAGATATATCGGTTATCGAATAAAGTATAAAAATCTCACTGGAAACAAATTTAACACATTTTTGCTCATATTTTTTGCCAAGTTTTTAGCAAATGATTTTGTATTTAAGTTTGCATTATAAAATGTTAAGAAATTTAACAATTCAAGAAAAGTATATGAAATAAAAAAAAAAATAATATATTATTTTGTATATAAGTTTTATATTAACATCGTGATTTCATAGAAATTGCTCAGAAAATTTTTGTAAAATTATTTGAGACACTAAAAAGTCTTGAAAACTTAGGCAATTTAGCGGAAAATGTAAATTTTTTAATACCAAAACAATATTATTTATAAAAAACTTTCATAGCGTTTGGTGCGTGAACTTTTTTAACGATCGCGAAAAAATAATATCATAATCCTTTATACTATTCTGTACTCTATAATATCTTGCTATGGTTTTTTGATATTTGCAAAACTGCAAAAAGCTATAACTCTAATATGCACGTTTAAATTTAGGCTTTTGTTTTAAAAAATTACAAAAAAATAAAAATAATAATAATTATAATAATTATAATAATAATAATAATAATAATAATAATAATAATTTCTGGTTAAAAGATTTAAATGACTGAAAACCGGTTAACTAGCTTTTTCAATAGTTCAAGACCGCACAACCGGGTTTTTTCTAAAAAAAAAGTCTGTTTTTTATATACTCTAAAAATATGTTTAGTTGAACATGATTATAATTTATCAAACCAAATTTTTTTAATATAGTATAAACTTATTACGAGATTGATTAATATCACTGGTCGGCAAAAAAAAAAACATTGTTTTATCCTACTTTAAACAAAAATGGGTGTACTAAATGGAATTTAACGTGCTGAGCAAGAATCTGCTTTCAGTTTTTTTTTTTTTTTTTTTCTTTTTCTATCAGGTCTTGATTTTTTTATGGGAATGTCTAATATCTCCCCCTTAATAAGGTGAACACACGAGTATATTTTACCATAACTTGAGAACAAAAATTATCTTTAACTCAACTTAATCTTATTTTTTTATTTGCTCAACTGTTTCGGAGTTATGCATTTCATGCAAAATTGAAAAATTTCTTTTTCCTGAAATTTTCTTTTAAGAGAGAATTAAAGCTGGTAGGTAATATTATGAATAAAATAAGTCATTTGTCACCAAAATTGATGCACAAATATTGATTTTATTCACCATTGAATGAAAATACCTGCAATTAAGTGGAAAAAAATATTAAAAAAAAATTTTTTTTCTTCCTTAAACAAAAATAGATGGATTAGATAGAATTTGACGTACTAAACAAGAATATATTGAGCGAATAAAAAAATAATGTTCAGATAACTGAGAATAAAATCAAGATCTGTGCAACAATTTTGATGATACATGGTATCTATTGAAGTTGTATTTATCTAAATTGTTCTCGAGTTATAGTGTGACCGCCTTAATGAGAAAGTCATATAAGTAATGCATGTGTTTAGCAAGTCAAATTGCAACTAGTTTACCTATTTGTGTTTAAAGGAGAATTTCTCAGCAAACCAGTGTTATTAAATAATTTTGTTAACCTAGTATCTACATTAGGCAAATTTATATCAAAACAAACGTCAAAATCAGTGCGAATATATACAAGGTAATCTTACTTAAACAGTTGATTATTATTTTGGTTGTTACAGTTGCCAAAATGCATATTTAAAAAACAATAATGAATACGCCATATTGTTGTTTTTGTGCAACTATTGCCACCTTCCACAAATTCGCGTTAAGTTTGACGTTTGTCTTGATAAAAAAAATCTCTAATGTAGACACTATGTAAGGCCATTGTACAGTCATAACATACATGTAAAGGTGTAATTACTTGTAAAAAATTTATTTTGAAAATTACATTGCATTATGATATTATTTTTTATACACTTATAAACTAATTAAATAAATACTCGTATGTTTAATCAGTACATACTTTATTCTAACAAAATTCTAAACAGAAATTTCAAACATTATTTCAATTAATTTTTATTCGTTTTTATTTTGACCTCAAATGTACGCCGTTAATCAAGTACAAACAAAATTTATTTATAAATTCAAAAGCTATTTTTAGAACACAATGTTCTAACAAACAGTGTTTGATCAATACTCACTTATGTTAGGTTGTTAACGCTGAGTTAAAGCGTGGGACTCCGTGGCGCAACGGTAGCGCGTCTGACTCCAGATCAGAAGGTTGCGTGTTCAAATCACGTCGGGGTCATAATGGGTTTCTTTTTTTATTATTATTTTTTTAAATTTTTAATCAGTGATAAAATAAAAATAATAAAAAAATTTATTGTTCTAATAAATTCGTGCGAATATAAAGAAAATCATTTGCAGATTATGTAGTTTTTAATCATTATAATGTATTCGCGCGTTTTAAAAAACGAGAGTATTGCTCTTTAAATTTATTGTTTTTTTTATCAGGAAATTACCGTATTATAATTTCAATAAATTTTCAGACAATATGTTTCAACATTTGTAGATAAAGTACTTATACTATTGATATTATTTTTAGACAAAGAAATAAAAAATTTAAAAATTAATTATAAACAGACAATAATCATCAATAGACAAAACAAAAATTATTGAAATAAAATTTATACGACCAAAAACGATATAAAAAACCGATTTGTTTGTTTAATAAAACAAGTGCACAAAATTGAAATAATATCCTAAAAAAATTCTGTCATTAGACTTTTTCAAGTTATTTATTATAATATTATTTTTAGTGAAGGAAATAATAAATTTAAAAAATAATAATCAAACATTAAAAAACGGAAGCTTGTATTCAAAAATAATTCAAATAAAATTTATTAAACCCAAAAAATAAAAAAAAATATAGCAAGTATAATCTGTTCATCTGGTTAGAAAACAAATGGCAGCTAAATAATTGATTATATATTCAAAACTCAAATACGATTCTTAAAAAAATCTACATTCATTCGATTTTTTCTAAACTTTTACTGAGTTAAATTTTTTTCCTTTTTTTCAAATAAACAAAATAAAAGAAAATCGTATACATAAAATAAATATAATTTAACCTTTGTTCTAAACTTCAAATTGTAAAGATTCTTTACACTACTTCCTACACCTACTAAATATTCAACCCCATTTATTAAACTTTTTATTTCTTTCTTATTTTTTCCAAAAAATAAAAAAAAAATAAATAAAAAATGTTAATGTGTCTGTGTTCAAATTGTAGAGGAGTTGTAGTTGTAGTAGCAGTAGTAAAAGTACTCGTTAGACGTATTATACATATAATATTGTTTGTATTTTCTATTTATGTACTCGAAGTTTTTTAATCGATTTTTTTTTTCTTTTTCATTTGCCCAATTCATCAAAAATAAGTCATTATAAAGTTTTTTTTCACTTTTTTCAAACCCAAGAATACAAAAAAAGGAGGAAATATTTTTTTAAAAAAGGAATAAAAGAATGAAAGAAAGAAAATGAAAAAATATAAAAATAATAAAAAACGGCAAAATAACCCCGAAAAAAATTTTAGCTGTAAGCAAAAACTAAGCTTTCTATTCAAATTCTACTTCATCGAATGCAAAACAGTAAAGAAAAATGTTAACGAAAAAAAAGCCAAAGAAAAAAATAAAGTTTCCGATTACCAAACATTCGTTATAAGAGCCTGCTGCTGAGTTTTTCGTCTTGTGTTTTTTTTCCTCTCGTATTTGACTACTTACAACATCATCTCTTTTGAGGAGTGAACTACATACATACTAGCAACGAAACAACTTCCCTTCGTATTTTTCCTTATTACACAGCTAAGCTTTCTTTTAGCTAAAACCAAATCAGCAAAAGAAAATAAAATATATTATTTTCTTGTATCATACTACTTTTACTACCGACACTACTTACTTACAATATTGTACCCCCGTCTGATGAAAAATCTTCGTTTAACAGTCTTTATTGTTGTATAGAACATAAATTAAGTATATAGTGTTATTAGAAAGGAATTAAAAGAATGAAAACAATTACCCATAATTAGTAGCAAATCTCGGGATCTGTCAAAGCCTTGCCTAACGTAAAGTATATAGACTAGTTCATAGTTTCTGGTTTAGTTTATTCTTTAGTCTCAACTATAATTTAGTCTATAGTCTCGACTATAGTCTAGTTAATAAAATCGATTATAGTTTAGTTTATAGTATCGACTATAGTTTAGTCTATAGTCTCGACTATAGTTTGGTCTACAGTCTCGACTATAGTTTAGTCTATATTCTCGACTATATTTTAGCATATTGTTTCGACTATAGTTTGGTCTATAGTCTTGACTATAGCTTAGTTTAAAGTTTCGACTATAGTTTAGTCTATAGTCTTGACCATAGTTTAGTCCATTGTTTTAACTATGTTTCGACTATAGTGTCTATGTATCGATTATAGTTTGGTCTATAGTCTCGACTATAGTTAAGTAAGTTAAGTTCATAGCCTCGATTATAATTTAGTTTATAGTATCGACTAGAGTTTAGTCTATAATATCGACTAAAGTATAGTTTGTAGCTTCGACTATATTTTAATGTATAGTTTCCACTAGAGTTTAGTATATGTATAGTATCGACTACAGTTTAGTATATAGTCTCGACTATAGTTTACACTATTGTTTCCACATAGTTAAGTCTATTGTTTCGACTATAGTTTAGTCTATAGTGTCGACTATAGTTTAGTATATACTCTCGACTATAGTTTAGTCTATAGTCTTCAATATAGTTTAGTCTATAGCTTAGTCGCGATTATAGTTTAGTATATACCCTCGACTACAGTTTAGTCTGTAGTCTCTACTACAGTTTATTCTATAGTATCGACTATAGACACTGTATAGTCTCAAATATAGTTTAGTCTATGGTCCTGACTATAGTCTAATCCGTTATTTCGAATATAGTTTAGTCTTTAGTCTCGACTATAGTATAGTTTTTAGTCTTGACTATAGTTTAGTATACATTTTCAACTACAGTCTGGTCTTTAGTCTTACCCATAGATAAATTCAGTACTTAAAGCTTCACTCTCTCTTTTTCTCTAAGTACTACAACACGACTATTGTGCTAGTAAAAAAAAAATATAAATACATACATAAAAAAATATTGTGATTATGAATTTGAATAAAATGCCAGTGAAAAAATTTTAGCATAAAGAGGCTGTAGAAGCAACAACAACATCATCGTAAGCAGCAACTAATACAGCAACACATCGTTCATGCAAACAATATAACATAAGCAACAGCAACATTAATGGCAACAACAGCAACAGTATTTATATACAATACATGATTTCATTGTGCAGCTTAAGTTACAATAAATACACATACATAATATTGTAAATGTATAAGTGTTTACTAACACTATTACAAACCTACTTTTGCTATAAATTTACCATTTGTATTTAATTTTTTTTTTTTTTTTTTTTTTTTTTTTTGTGGGGGGCTTTATGTGTATATGTGTAGTTGTATTGTATGGATGTATGTGTATGTAAATTTTTGAATATTAAGAAGAACTAAGAATAGATTTAGCTGTTTTTTTTAAGGAAGGGAAAAGGAAACGCGAGAAACGTTGGGGAAATGAAAGATGTTGAAAGACTTTAAAGCGGATAAAGTAGACTAGTAAGAGAACTATTTTTTTTAACTTTTCTTAAAAATGTTTAGGGTTTTTAGGAAATTTAGAAAAAATAGGATTTGTGGGATTCAATAATTTGTATTAATTTTTTAAACTCAGGAAATAATATATTTATTACAAATATTAATTGATTCAATTATTAAATTTGTTGATAGCTATGAGCATCAATTTGTTGATAAATACATTTAATTGATGCAGTTAAAGTTTTTATTAAATTCAATTACAAAATTTACAAAATTAAATATTATTACAATGTTAAAACGTTAATTTTCATATCAATATGATGTTATACTCATGAAAGATAACAGCTTTAATTGATGCGAACTACTTCGTGGCATTTTCGTTTAATAAAGTGAACAAAATATTAAATGAATCAACGAACTCCAATATATCATTTTAATGAAACAAAATTCCTAATGACATTTCACAAATATTTTAATTGAAATTATTTTATGTTATCGATTCGTTATAATGTATACAAATTTCCAATAAACTCAATATACTTCCTTTTTTTTAATAGGAACATGAAGGTTACAGTGAATAAAGGAAACAAAAAAAAAACTATAAGAAAAACTTTATTAATACAGTCATCTATAGAAAACAGAAGGAACCAAAAAAATAAAAACATTCATATATTGGGTGGATTAGAAGGGCGCGTTTGCCATTCATTTCGATTTTGTTCATCACTTTATTACATTCTTTTAGCGAATATTTTATTTTTTCATATTCTTTCAATTTTTGCGCTTTTGTTGCCAAAATCATTCCTTTAGCTTTGCATTAAGAGTATTTTTCTAAAAAAAATATATGAAATAAAAAATAAAAATGTATTATGTTAAATATTATATATAGAAATTATTTATATGGGAAATTATCAAAAATTTTTGATTTCAGATCTTCAAAAAAAAAACTATTTTTTGATGACATATTAATATTTATTTGTATAAATATAAAGTGACTCGAATGCATGTAGAATCAATTCGCGTTAAACATTTCGTGCAGGGGGCGTGAAAGTTATAGCCGTTTTAAGTTCAACATATAATCATTTTTACAAACTTCAAGTTTATGTATAAATGGTATTATTTTGGCACATTTTAATGTTTCCTAGTAAAGTTATAAAAAAATCTTTGTACCAAATATCGCGATTTTTAAAAATTTTGCGAAAAATGAGGATGGAACCTAAGTCATTTTTCATGCGCCTCTAAATTTTCGTTAAGCATTACAAACACCACCTAATTATGCCAATTATGGTAAATTTTGTGCTGCCTATGAGATGTGTTTAGCGAAATCTGTTTTAAAAAAAGTGTCCCTTTTTCAACTGTTAAAGACATTTGACTTAAATTTATGATCCTAATCAATTATGTTTATCGCCGTTCTTACATCTACAGTTGCGAGCATAAAAAATGAGTGATGTGATCTTTATTCACATATATTTTACTTATAGCGAGTTTCGATGTAACAGCACTGCTGTAATTTTATTATTTGTGGTCATAGACTCTTATTGTATATCATTTTGTCGTTTTAAATTTGAGGAAGGAAAAATAGTGCAACTCTAAACAAATCAACATGATTTTTAAATTAAAAAATCATTATTGGAAAAATATTGTTAAATACCATGATTCTACACGCAGAGAAAAAATATAGTTATGGTGATCATAATCTAAGAACAATATATTATGATTGAAACATATAATTGCAGTGAAAAATAATTATAAGCAATAATTATTATGTTTTTTCATGTTATGATTCTAGTTTTACATATAGTTGAACAATCTTACTACATCATTATCCCATTCTATTACATTATGATCTAATGTTAGTATATTGTTATTTTATCTTATTATATTATTGTACCATATTATCATATTATGATTCCATTTTGTAATATTATTATATGCCATTCTTGATATTATTATTCCATCTTATCATATAGTAAAATAAAAACGTATTAATAAAAAATTATTTTTATACATTTTTATTGAAAGTGATAGCCAAAAAATAATATTTACATATTATAATTGTACTACCATATGGTGTTCAATTGCAAGATATGTTTTTTTAATTAAGCCCTTTAATGGTAATTAATCAATAATACCAATATGGTTTAAAAACAATATATGGTTTAAGAACAGGGAAAAAGATTTCAAATATTTAATGGTTACAGAAGTAATGAAATTTTGCATATTAATAAAATTTTGTTTCTGGCAAAAATGTATAAAAATATATAATTGTTGTCATATTAACCATATTAAAATAGTTATATATATAATATATTAAAATATTTATTAAATGACAAAATTTAAAGAAAAACATTGTTATCATGAACACAGAGTTAATTCAAGAAAATTAACAATAACAAAGTAATATTGTTTTAGTGATAATACTGTAACCAGGTTTTTTCAAATAATTTTAATTTCTATTAAATTTTGATATTTTTCTATAATATTTTGTAAATCTTTCCATAAAAAGTGATTTTTTTGAAATTAATATTTATTTTTTTTCTCATTGAAAAAGCTATCAATTATTAATGATAGTTTGGCTTGACTTGATACTTCATAATTCTATAAGAACTTTCGACGCGAAACAACGCCATCAGTTTCGATCGTTATTGTGATGGATCAACAGCTAAATATATTTTTTTCGCAATAATACGATATTGTTTGATGCCCGATAACGCAATAATGTTCAAAAATCCCTTGATTTTGGATACGGACCAAATTGTAACACAGGGAAAGACAATTAAGAATTATACCTACTTTAACACTGTTCCTATGCTAAATAATTAAAATTTCATCCTTCGTGATTATTGGACTGTTGCACTTTTTTTACTATTGGATATTATTATTTAAGGAAATATGTCTATCTTGGTAGTATAAATTTGAAGTATATGGGTTTAGAGTCAAATTAATTCAAATTAATGTAATAGGTTGGCAGTAGTAGCTTTAAATGGCCACATGTGTTCACTAGGGTAATATTAAATATCTACTGTTGCATGATTTGTATCAATTTTTACAGGCATGCTTGTTTCAATATTGTGCCTCTAAGATAATTTTTAAGAATCCCCATATAAAAACTACACATCAATATTATTTCAGTATCATCATCATAATGTTATTTTAAAATATTTCTAAATTCTTAAAAATATTGAAGAAAAATATTTTTTTTTAATGCTATTAAAATTATTTGTAGTTAAAATGGCTTTAAATTTATATGTATTGGTAATAATTGATGGTAACGAAATTGAAATATAATTTTCACTTTTTTTCACCATATATTTTTAGCAAAATCAAAAAAATTCCATTGAGTTTTTAAAAGTTGCATATTTTTTGCTCGCATTAATTTACGTTTTTTACAACTTTTTAACAATTATTGTTATGTATAACAATTTGGAACAAAATGACATGCGATAGTTGGCTAAGACCGCTAAAAATAAAACAACGGCAGAATTCGCCAATTTAATAACGCACTGGACTTAATAAATAAGATAAAAAATCACATAGCCTATCGTTGCATTTTTTATGCTCGGAACTGTATAAGTGTAAGATTTGTACAAATTGCAATTTGCTATATAAAAATACAAAAAGTGCAATTTTTGCATAATTTTTAAAAAGTTAATAAAATTTTTTATTAAATTTATTTTTATTTCTCCTTTGATTTTAATTTGTAAAACAGCAAAAAAAAAAACTAAGTTCACACCGTAATTCATGCTATTTCATTAGAAACTGTCTCGTGAAAAACTGATTTTTTTTAATTTTCGTTCTTGTTTTCCAAATTTTAAGACTACCTACTGCATTGACTATTTCGAGCACATCGATGAGATATAGCGCAAAATACGCATAATTACAACAAGTATCAATCTTTATATCAAAAATTGTATCCCGTTGATGGGCGCACAAACCCTCAAAACGCTCAAAAAATCAACCAAAATTTTGTCATCACAAATTTTACTACTCTCTATGTAACAGTTGAAAGTCTGCACAACAACAAAGAAGATGTAGAATTTATCCACAAAGTCTAGTTAATTTAAAGAAAGATCGAATGAGATCAAAAATGTGTAGAAGTAAGGGAAAAAATTTAAGTAATTTTTAGTCCTTTTTCTAATTTTTTGAATTTTGAACAACACTCACGATAATAAAGTGAAACTTATGGTGGTAAAATTTTGCACTCTATTAGTTTCAGGTCTTGTGAGTTCAGATCTGTAACCCATTTGTTTACAATAGTATGACCACAAGGATTAAAGTCAGTTTCAGCCAGGTTAAAAATTGTTGATAATGTCCCATATACAAAAATGTTTCTTATCTAACAAAAAAATAAATAAATAAAAAAATAAGAAAGAAATTATGGGAAAAAATAAATATAGAAAAATTTAAGAATGTAAATGGGGTTTTATGAACCTTCTTGTAGCCTTCTCTACTCAACTAAGTAATTTCTTTTTTAAGTGTATTGTTGGGTTGTTTGATTATTTAGAACCATTTTTTTTTTTTTTTTTTTTTTTTTTTGGAAAAATAGTTTAGAGCACAATTTGGTAATGTTTTCTTTTGTTTTTCTGCAATACAAGCCAAATGAAAGGGATTTCTAAAAGTTTGCTAAATTAAGGAGCAAATGAGGCAAAGGAGGGGGGAGCGCTAAGAAAGAACAAAATTACTTTTAAGCTTAAGTATTAATATTTTGTATATTTTAGTTTATCTCTTTGTTTTTTTTTTTTTTATTATGAACGATTACTTTACCCGCCAGATTATCAATACTTTAGCCCTATTCTCTTTTTGTATTGTATTGATATTTTATCCATTTCCCTTTTTGCTTTTAGAACAAGAAGAATTCAAAATTTTTATGTAAGTATCTAGATACTACTCTTGATATTTACTACTCATACTCGTTTAGCGACTACTACATAAATGAGGTGGTATAATGTTATTAGCGGGTTGAAATGATGGATAGATACTTAGAGATACGATTGTATTTGTTCTTTGTAAACTTTTGCAAATGACTCCTTTTTGTAACACCGCCTAACTCGCTGCTCAAAACCCCCACTCCTCAACGTTCCAAAGAAAAATATTTAATTTTTTTTTTTAAGGAATAAACAGGAAGGAAGGGCGTTTTGTTGTTGGTATGTGTGTGTATATATTATGATGTTTATTTTAAATATTATTTTGTTTAAAAGTATGTGTAGTGGTAAATGTTTTCTTTTATGTATATTACTTTTGAATATTTGTAAGATAAACGCATTTTCTAGTTTCTTAAATTGTGGTTTCTTTTCATGTTTTATGTTTAAAATTTTGTAGAAAAAAAGGGTGTGGGTTTAGGTTTAGGTTTCTTTCTTTTTCTCTATAACATTCTTGGGGAAAAGGAAGTTATAATCAGCGTTTTGTTCAAGTATTTCATTACATAGTTTCTTCTTCTTTTCCTTATACAAACATTTCGAGCCTCGACAAATATGGTTTTAGTTTATTTTTGCTTTAGCTGGCAAAATTTTATTCTTAATTGATTTATTATTAATTTATTTATTTTTGTAAGTTTTTACATTTATTAAATGCATTTGCTTTCTTTCTTCTAAATTGAATTGTTGGCAAGGAAGTAAAGACGACATCCTAATTTAGTTTCGCAAGGAAAAATAGAGACAAAGTAAATAAAAATGGAAAAGAAAGTTTTAATTGTTGGGAGAAATAAAACAAGAAAAATTTTATTAAAGCTACAAAATTATTTAAATTAGATTAGATTAGGTTAAAAAAGGTGATAATGCTTAGAACTATCAGATCAGTAAGTTAACTTCAAACTTTGGACTGCCAATCACGACATTTAAAGATTATTTTTTCCAGAATATAAAAATACATATCTCTATAAATTTTTCTCTTATATTAATAATTTTAATCAATATCTAAAGATTGTAAAACATTTTCAGAAATCTTCATTAGTCATCAACTTCAAAGTACTTATACGAAGTTCTAGCACAAATTGCAATACCACTTTGTTTTATCTAAAACTTACACTTTTATGAGTTTGCTTTAGATTTCAACACACTAAAGGCCAGCATTCTACGTATCTTATCACAACGCTGCACAGTGGTCCCAAAACGATTTTTTAGAAATAATTTTGAAACTCGTGAACCGTTGGATACATCTAAATAAAATTTCACGTGATTTGGAGGAGCATAGGTCCTTAGCGGGGAACTGGGGTAGAGAGTAGACTTCCCAATTGGGTCACCTCGGGTATTTAATTTTTTAAGAATTCCCCTAAAATTCATTTAGATATTTAGATATCTCCAACGGTTCACAAGTTATAGAATTATTTCCAAAAGAAATCGTTTTAGGACCAATGTGCATTGTAAACTAAATAGAACAACAAAATTGTACAAGGTCTATAATAATTAAGAGAGCGTATTTTTTATTACACTTTAGTGTAAGTGCAGTGTGTATAAAGTTATTTTGTAGAAGATAATTTTTATTATTTAAAAAAAAAAACAAGATTTTTTGTGCGAATTTATTTACTTACAACAAAAATATCTACATGAGTAGTATAGATACAAATTTAAAAATGAATTCGCAGTATTTTTATAATATGTACATAGTATTTTTTTATTACGTTTAAATTTTTTGAACGTTTAACCTGCGCATTCGTTAGTTGATATACAGGTACAACTCAATTTATATGGATTTTAGGAAATTATTAATTTATTTTAATTAATGATTAAAAGAATTATTTATTAGTTACTATAAGTTCATATACTTAGCAGTTTATTTTTATTGTTTTCTTTAATTCCAGATAAATATATTTTAATCATTCTTATCGTTAGTGGCGCAAGCAAACCTATATATAACTTGTAGGATTTCCACAATATATAACTGTGACTATATAATTATATATAGCAAAAATGGGATTCAATAATTAGTATATAATTTTTGATGTATTTATATATCAATTTTGCATTACTATTTGAAATAAAATTTAAAATTTCTGAAAATTCTGAACGATTTTGTTACAATGTTTTTAAGCAAAATACTCATTATAAAGACACCAGATATAACCGGGTATAACTTTTTGCAATTATTGAGAATAAAAAATGAAAAAATATTAAGGAAGGCAATATTACATTTTCGCAATCCTTAAAGAAGTTTGCTCACCAAACGCTTTGATAATTTCAAATTGCAAAATACAGTGAATCTGGCTTCATATTTAAATTTTAGGGTAAATATTATCCAACTAATTAAGACAAGTATTACACAAAATATAAAAAAACATTGCAGTTTTTTGTCACAATCATAGTTAATACGAAATAGTACCCTATTTATGTTTTGTTGTTTCCGTTTTTTAATGTTATTTAAAAAATCATCTTGGTCAAATAATTTTATTTTACAATAAAAAGTTTTCATGAAATATCTATAATATTCGATGTGGAGTAATTCAAAAACCATATATTTTTAAATTCTAATCAATCTTTAGAAATAAAGCTCCGTAGGGAACCACCTTATATCGCTAGTATGCGGAATGAAATCGTGGACATGGCCTTCCAAAAACGGTTGTTTTGCTAAAAAAAAAAAAAAAAAACACAGATGCAACTCTTACATATGCCATATCGTGAGATCGAGATTTCTGGGTATTAATTTCACTAAAAAGTATTTAATCTTAAAACAAAAGTCAGTCAGCATCATTACTCCTTCAAAGTTTGCCTAACCCTATAAAAGTTGCACCCAGTCGAACCATTTAAAGTGAAACGGTCACTTGTTTCTTAGGAAATGCGGATACAGCAATTCTAACTTTTATATATTGTTTGAAATAAAAAAAATACCAATATCATCAGCGCAAATATCGATTTATGGGGCTATTCACCATACAATCCTAATTTGTTATCCAATAACTTTATCGTATTATCCAATATTAAAATAAATTAATTTTGAGGACTTGGTTAAAACGTATCAGAAAAAATATTATCTATAATGAAAACTATATAAATGAAAAATAATATAAATTTTAAATGCTTACTTAATAACTAAAGTTAGGATGTTATCGTCAGTGTTGCCAGGAGGCGAGAAAAAAGAGGCTAAATTGGACTTAAAAAAATGTCAAAAAAGGCTTAATGCCCCAAAACATATGATAATATACAATCTAGAAATATGATAATATTTTTTTATTTAAAAACTATTTTTTTTTTTCTCTCATTAATTTTATTATATTTTTTCCAAGATATTAAAACAAATTTATAAATAAAACATAGAAAAGCTATTATCAGAATGACCCAATGAAAAATCGACCACAAAATGTCCATACAAACTAGGATTATATTTCATATGTAAGATGTTCCCAATGTTTTGAATTTTGATTTTTAATTAATAAATTTAATTTTTTTTTTTGTGATTTTCGCTTTTATAATAATTTTTTTAATTATATTTATTTTTATATTATTTAATTAAGTCCATATAATGAGTTAAGTTATATTTAATTTGGAGGATGAAGACCCGCAGGCGAAAATTTTTGTAAAATATAAATAATCTCGATTTTTTTATTTTATTTTTTTATTATTTATTATTTTTGCGAATCTTTAAATGCATGATTCTGTAAAAAATAAGAAATAAGAAATAAAAAAATAAAGGTAGGATAAACTAAAGTGAGCAATAAAGTATGTTTTATCTATTTTTGGTTATTAAAACTTGGTCTTAAAGTAAATTTCATAATTTTTATAATACGTCAAGGTCAAAGCATAAACCGATTACTTTTGGCCAGTTAACGGAGAATGTTATGGCCAGTAATGGCAATATAAACAAGTAAAAAATAAGGATATTTTTAAAATAAATGATATAAAACAAAATAAAAGTCAACGCCGAAAAAAATATAAATATAAGCAGAAAAATTACAAAAAACTATACCGGAATATATATGTTTTTATTTATTTCTTTTATAAAGCCGAAAATATAGCAGCTCTAAATGCATAAATCTTGCGATAAAAGTTAATGGTCAGATGTTCTCTCCTTTAGCTATTCGGTCACTTGTACTTATAATAACCAAAAATAGTTAAGGTGTCCGATAAGATCCTAACTTTAATTATTGGATAGCTATAATAATGGACCTAAGAGTATTGTATATTTATATGAAACATATGTACACATTAAATTACGTTAGCTATGGATTTTAAGGTGATTTCCTGAAGTGGGTCTTATATGGTTAATTATAGTCCGATTGTCTACTTATGTAAAACTTATTATTGTCAAATATAAACTTGATACTAAACTTTGTATGGAATTTATGCACATTAAATTTTCGAAAGAAGGGTTTATATGGGAGCTATGATTAATTATATACCGATCTTCATGAAATTTACCATAGATTTTTCCTTACACATGCCAAATTTCAATTAAACATTCAAGGCTTTTAAGATCGTTAAATACCTATGCAGGGGAACATTTGTACGGTGACTAGGTAAAATAATGGATTATAAACAATAATAAATAAACTTTGTCCCTGAACGATAAAAGACATGTGTGCCAAATTTCATTAAAATATTTTTAAAATTGCGACTTGTAGTACGATTACAAAGTTTACATGGACATTAAATCGACTAAACCAATTGATATACAGTAAGGTGGATTTAGACCAATATATTTGGGTGTTACAAACATCAGCACAAATGCGTAATAGCCTCCCCACCTATGGCAGTGTGGGGTATAAAAATGGAAACTGAACGAAAAAAATAACAAAACAAAACATGTTTTATTTCCAGATACCCAATATTTGTAATATATATTATATATTATATATTATATATTATATATTATATATTATATATTATATATTATATATTATATATTATATATTATATATTATATATAAAGTTATTTTTACAACTACATAAATCACACTATAAACATTATTCAGATACTAAAATTTACACTGAATGTTTATGCCATAGAAAAGTCAGCTAGAAGACCAACTCTCTCCAAAAAAAAAAAACTAAGTCAGCTCTCAAAAAAAAACTAACTCTTTTTTTGTGTTTGTAGAATTTTCTACAGAACTAATTTATACATGGTTTGCTATGTGAATTAATAATAAGGTTTATGTTCAAATTTATTTTCTAGAGTTCTGCTTATACGGCAGCTCTGATAAATATGCACCGATTTTTGTAAAATTGTTCAATCAAATTAATGCTTTTTTTGTGGAATTCTACAAGAATATGAAAATACTTAAGATATTATTGAGCCATTGAAACCTTTTCCAGGAGGACAATAATATATCCAGACAATGTAAAATAATGGATCGATCAAAGCCAATTTCAATAAACCTTGCTTTGGTACCATAACTTCGTTTACATATCTTAAATATTGCTGCCTATAATTGGTTGAAATGTTTTACATTAGCACAAAGCAAGACTAGTAGATGGCAGGATGGAAATCATTTAATCAACTTCAAACTAAATTTTGAGTAAAGTTTTCTACTGGACCGATTTTAATGATTTTTAAAACCAAGCTACTTGATATTCTAAATGAAAGCTATTTTTATAAGAAACAAATCAATGGAGTGTTAACTGCAAATTTACATAAAATTCAAAATAAAAATTATTATTTATTAGCTTTACTAAAATATTATTTATTCCTTTTTTTATATACAGATATTTAGTATACATACGTGCTTATTACTCGTACGTAGTCACTGAATAACGCATTTATTAGTATAATTCTTTACATCTGTATATTAATATATAATGTAAATATTAAGAGTGAGAGTAAACGACGCTTCCACAGACGAATATTTTTTACACATCACTAAAATGCATTTAACGAAAATATTGCAAAATCAATGACCTTTTTTTAAAGAAATTTTGAAAGAAAATAGCAGAACAGAGAGGAGAGACACGTACTATGAAAAATAAGTATACAACTGTGTACTATATTTCAAAAGATATACTTATATACATTTGTTTGCATAAGTATTAGTGACCATAAAATAAGTAAGTAAATAATCAAATAATAATATTAAGTCACACTGATAGAGCAAACAAGAGAGAAATGCAAAATGATGATTATTTTTGTGCAATTGTTAAATTTTATTATTTATTTTGTTTATTTTTAATAAAATTATTGAGATTGTTGTAGTTGCCGTCATTAACTATGGTTCATTTCCAATGGCCAATATAAATTGCAATCATTATTGACTGTTAAAATGTATTATCAATGTAATAATAATGATTATACCAACAATAACAATTTCATTATTAATATTTTTAAAAGAGTAGGTATATATTGTTAACTATAATACAAACGTTTTAACTAGTATTAATATAAATTATGCTGCAGCATAAGAAAATGCTGTAAAATGTAGACTAAAATATTCCAGTAATATTAAAAGTAAGTAAAAAATCATAAAGCATAAATTTTATGTCTGAGAAAAACATTCTACCTACCAAATTATTGACTTGAATTTATCTAAATTCACCCAGCTTGTTTAATATTTTCCTTAGCAGTTTCTTATTCAGTATCAGCTAAACATTTAATTTTTTTATACCCTACACCACCATAGACATAGCACAAATGTATAATAACCAAATATTATTCATTTGTGCTGATGTTTGCAACTCACAGAAAAAATCTTTGGACCCCCATCTTAAAGTATAGTGTTCGACTCAGATTCACTTTCTGAGTCGATTTAACTATGTCCGTCCGTCTGGTCTGCTGGCTGACTGTTTGTCTATGTAAACCATGTGAATTTTAAAGATATCGCTGAAATTTGGCACAAATTGGTTATGATCGGTCCATTATTTCACCTAGCCATCATACAATTGTACTCTCGGAATAGGGATTTAACGACTATAAATGCCTTAAGTAAAGCAATATTTTAATGAAATTCGGTGCAAAGAAGTTGTATCAATCTTTGTGCCAAACTTCATGAAGGACCGATCTTCATAATTGACCATAGCTCCCATATAAACCCCTCTTCCGAACATCACTTTAACGTGCATAAATCCCATAAAAATATTAGCATCAAGTTAATATTCGACACAAATAAGTTTTGTTAAGTAGAAATAACAGTGCACAACTTTGCGAGGATTGTTCCATCATTTACAATAGCACCCGTATAAGGCCTACATTCGGGAATCACCCTAAAGTGCATAAATTCATATGAATATTAGTAGCAACGTAATATTCTGTGTTTGTATATTTTATTTTATATTTAATATATGTATGTCTACAATAGACCACAGGTCTAATATTGGTGCATATACACAATGGTGTGGGTATCATTATAATTTATGTAATGTATATTTTTACTGCGCGCACTTTTAAATGTGAACCAAGCTTCAAAAAAAAAAAATAATAAAAGAATAAAAAAAAATAAATAATTTTCAAAATTAAGTATCACTATCGTGATACAAGTAAATATATGATTTGAAAACACAGTCCGATTGATGAAATAGGTGTTTAAATTTTCTGTTCACTTGTTACGGTGTAAAATTATTTAAAAATTATTCTCACACTTATAAGAAATAATACCCTTTCTTTATAAGAAAAAAATTTTAAATGTTTGGTAAAATTTTGAATTTTGGCGGAATTTTAACTTTTTGGTGTAATTTCGAATTTCCAATTAATGATGAAATTTCAAATTTTTGGTGAAGCTTTAAGTTTTTGGTAAAATCTCAGATTATTGTTAAAATTTCAAATTTTTGGTGAAATTTGTGTTTTTTTGTGATATTTTGAATTATTTTTGAAATTTACATTTTTGGTAAAATTTCCAATTTTTCGTGAAATTTGTGTTTTTTGGTGAAAAGTGGAATTATTGGTGAAATTTATGATTTTTGATGAAATTTTAGATTTTTTTTCTTTTTTTCTTTTTTTCTTTGTGAATTTTTGGATTTTTGTAAAATTTAAAATTTTTGGTAAAATTTTCGGTTTTTGGTGAAATTTCGAAATTATTTTGAAATGTTCATAATTTAGTGGAACATCAATTTTAAAGCACTAAGCAGGTCATACTAAAAAAGTATTGTGGAAAATATGATGCAGACATTACGTCACGTTTTTAACCTATTGACGACCAGCAAGAATATGCTAACTAACACATGACCGTAGATCTCAAAAATGGTAAAATTTTTTTAATCACACTGACAAAAAAATCAAAATTTAATTAGCAGTCAACAAAGATAAAACAAAGATAAAAAAATTATACCGTGAATAATTCCGATTAATTCTTACTCCTTAGACTAAATATAGTGAAGAAAGTTAAATGAGACATTTCCATCATGACGGAAGGAAGTATCGTCGGTGCGCTGACGAAGAGAGTATATATATATATATATATATATATATATATATATATATATATATATATATATATATATATCCATTATCTCAACGGGTTTGAAAATTACAAAAAGTCCTATGTGTATATTTATTTGAGAAAAAAACTCTTTTTGCTTTTTACTACACATAGGTTTAAGAACAAAAATTCGTGAACGCTTAAAGAAAAATCAAAAATGAAAAAATGCGAATTGACAAAATAAAACGGTTTTTTTTTGTTCTCGGAAAAAGTAGTATAAAAACACATAGGACATTTCGTCAGCGCACCGACGATATGTACTTCTAATAAATTTTTAAGCTATATAATTTTCTGGGTAATAGATAGAGAAAATTAAGCATCCGTGTTTCAAAGACAAGGAATAGTGCAACAATAGTATAGAATATGCCACGCCTCCAACTTGCCCTATATAGCACCTAAGAGTCTTGCCAAAGTTCACGAAAATATGCAATGAACAAAGGGAGTTTTTTCACCAAAACGCTGTTACTGAGAGATTATAACAAGACATATGGAATCCTATTACGCTGACAGACTATTGCTGCTTCTTAGTATTTGAAAAAAATTAAAAATAATACTTTCTTATATTATAATTAAAAAAAAAAATATGCTTAAATTTTTCAATGTTAAAAATAAAAACATTATACTTCTTAAAATTGTGACGTGATGGAAATGTTTTATTTAATTTTCTTCACTATATTTAGTCTAAGTAAGAATTAAGCGGAATTATTCACAATGTAATTTTTTTCCAATTTTTTGTTGACTTTGTTATTTAAATTTGGATTTTTATTTTCTTCAAATTAGCGATATAATTGCGATTTTATTGATATTGAACACAAAATCTTCTCGCAAAAAGTTTAAGAGCAATACTATTAGATAGGAACATCTGACCCATGTATACTATTACATTTTTTTTAGAATAGAATACAAAAAAGAGTAAAGTGCAGAATAAAGGCAACATTTTAGTCGGAAAAGAAAATAGGCGAATGTAGTTTTCAATGTTGATTTATTTTTAGTCGTAATATAGAGTTTTCAAAATGTTATTACAGCAATTTCCATATTAGGCAAAGATATATTAAATGCATAATTATTTAACAAAAATTGTAAAATTCATCAGGATCATTAAATTCGAATAAATATTAAACCAAGATTTAAGAGCAAAAATAACTAAATCAGTATAATATCGCAAAATTCAAAGCCTTAATAAAAAAAAAACTAATAATATTTGTATTAAAAAAGTTAATATTACTCTACGAAAATAACTAGTTGTAACTGAGTTTTTTCTTTATTTTGGTAAAAATTCCAATAAATCATTTGCATCATTGATGATGCAAGATAAATTTTTATTCTATAACATTTGTCTTGTTTGTATTATAACACATAACTAGAGCAAGTATTAGGTACAGAGTTTTGTAACTGGATGATTTTAATAAGGAATTCATAGAGATTTTATAACAATTCAAATTACTCAGTTTTAAACTAAATGAACGGCAATTTTGGGTAAATAAACATCTATCTTTTATAAACCAAACAGTCTTGAAATTAATACTTACACCTAATATTCCCTATATGTATAGGCACAATAATAAAATATCAATACTTAAATATTTCTATACATTAGTTCAGTCTCTATATATTTAATACACTAAACTTTAGATATTAAATTTTTATAAAAACATTCTCAGCACTGAAGACAGGTTGGCACATAAGAACAAAAAAAAAAAAAAAACTATAAAAAATGTATAAAATGAAATAAAATATTAACAAACTTTCAAAAGTCAATGTTTGCCCTCTCTAATATGGCAAAATAAACACATTGCAAAAAAAAAAACCTTTAAAACATTATGAAAAAATAAAAATAATCATTAAAATTAAAAAAAAAGGAAATTATGAAAAAAAGCAACACATATTAAATGAACATTTTTAATATGATAATGCTCAAATACACTTAAACATACTACAGAAAATGAAAAATAAAAACTAGAAAATGTACAATAAGGAAAATTTTAAATGTTAGAGTACAGGATATGGGGAAAAAAAACACATAAATGGTAAATTGATATCTTCACTTCGTGTTGCCTGCTTATGCAAATTAAACAAGAGGTATGGGGTAAAATAGAAGGGGTTGGACAATCCTCCAGTCATTTAAGCATTAAATAATTGTATAATTTATTTTACTCTTGGCATAAAAGACGATTATTTTTTCTATTATTTATTATTATGTTATGCAATAATACATAGTACCTCTCTAACTATTTGCATGTATGTATTAAAAGTTCTTTCTATTATATGTGAATATTTTTTTTAAATAAGTTGTTTGTGTAACTTGTAGTTTATATATATTTTTTCTCATTATTATTAACAAAACAGTAAAAAGTTTAAACTATTTTTTTTTTTCTATAACTTACAATAGAAAATAAGTGGCAGGCTAACAAAAAGCATTTATTATAGAGCGAGAATATGGAAAAGCAACAAAGTCAAAGCAAATGAAATCTAGTTATAAGTACATATTTTTAACTACAAACCCAGCAATTGTTAATTTGAAGACATTGGATTAGGTCTTATAAAGTCATTTCCTAATTTTGCATATATAAAAATATTTATGTTTAGTGGAGGCTCTTAATTTTTACAATACAATGGCAGCAAAATTTTCTATTCGGTTATAAATAAAACCTGTGAGCAGTTAAAACCTTGCGAGACAATATAAATAATCTTATTGTATATAATCCTATAATTGAGTCTATCGAATATAATTGCATTTAATGGTTGCAGCTGGAACCTTGTTATAAATACACTCGCGATGATCATGAAACTAAAGAATCAGATTTCATTGATAATTTAGTCATAAAAATATATTTGATTACATTTCCAAAGTGATAAACTAAATAAGGAATTTATCGCTTTTTTTGACAATTTGGCTAATGTTGAGCTTTGTCATTTTGTGTGAAAATAAATTAAAATTTTCGATATTAATAGCTCAGCAAAAACTTTACTTACCTAGTAAGGCCTGTCTACGAAAAAATTGTCCCTTTTTAAAATTAATATTACTTGGCAAGCATGAACCAAATCGGTACAAAACAAGTGTCATTTTTAAGCAAAATCGGTCAGTGTTAAAAAATATAGTCGAAAAACAATTTTGTGCCAAATATTTGAAAATTCAAACTCTAGGTACAATAAAGTTTCTCGGGATTTAAAGGTTATATGTCCAGACAGAAAAAATAAAAATTAATTTCAATTACGAAATTTGTTATATCAATTAATTTTTTGTTTGATCTTGCTCTAATCATCAAAATAATAATATTAATTAAGTGAAATTAATTGATATTTGCAATGAATTTTAATTATTTATAATTACTATTATTATTATTATTATTATTATTATTATTATTATTATTATTATTATTATTATTATTTTACATGAATTATATTTATGATTGAAAATACTAAATATCGTAGTATTGATTTTATCCAATAATTAATTGAATATGTACTAACGTACACAAATTATCCCCTAAATAAAAAGTCAGATTTCTAGTAATTATTTATTGGAAAATATGTATTTACAAAATTTAAAAAAATACTTAAATGAATTTAATGAAATAGACATAACATTGTAAAACATATATTCATATATCTTTGTATATCATATATAAAGAATTAATATAGTGTGTATGTGTCAATAGTTGTGCTTTTTAAGTACAGTACATAGAAATATTTTTATGATCAATTCTCCGGAAAAATCAAAATCTACTAATTGCGATTATCTCGGGTAGACGCTCCGGTACAGCGTTACCGTTTTGCGACTTTAGTTGCCAATTGCCTCTTTATCAACCGCTACTTTTTTTGGGCCCTTTTTAAAATGGAACAAAATGGCGACTTATTAAGTCTTTGTTAAATGATGATAAACTAGCTTTTTGAAATATCTCTACCCATTATATATTAATTCCAACAAATGAGTTAATTATCTTGAGATTGTTTCAGAATATAGTGGTAAAAAAAGACCCCGAAGAATTTATAAGTGCACTGAAACTGTTAAAAACTGAAGCTGATGATAAAGTTTATGGACAACTATTTAAAACATAAAATGCCAAATCTTTTTGGGTCGAATTGGGATAATTACAAATAGATTTGATGAATATTTATATCCTAATTTATTTTCTTTTTTTTACTTTGGCTCATAGCAGTGTTTCGGCGGAACGACTTTTCTCTAAATTATCACTAATGAAAAATAAATTGTTCAAAAGACTTAAAGTCAACATTTGTGAATCCATGCTTTCAGTTATAAATTTTTTAGACAGGGATTTGTAAGACTGCAGTCCGAGTGAAAACCTCGTATAAAAGTACAGAGGTTTATTTAATGAATATGGCATTTTATATTAACTATTTTTATGAATAAATATTTATTTTTGCAATAATATGAATTATTATAAATAAATTATTTTATTATTAATAAAATTAAATTTAGTGTTTTTTTTTAAATACAAAAATTTTTGTTTTTGTTTTTCTCAATAAACAAATTTTGAGGAGTTTTTTAAGTAATGAAGCAGTTGGTCCTTTTTTTCAAAAAAATCCCTTTTTGGCGACTTTGTTTTAAAAATCCTCTTTTTTGGAAAATTTTTAAAAATTCTCAACGGCAGAAAGCGCAATTAAAAATTTTAAATGAATATCACCTTGCAGAGCTTGACATAGCTCATATTTTTATGACAGCTATAAATAAATAAGCGGAATTATATCAATAATTTTTATATTTTGTAGTTGTATCTTTTTACCTCACAGTTTTGATGTAAAAAAGGTTGAAAATCTAATAATTTGGCCAAAATTTACAAAAAAAATCGATAAAACAAATTTGGAGACTTTGAAGAGAGCAGTCTGCGTCACGGACAATTTTGTTATATATAGTTGTGGTGTGAAGACTTCGGCAGTTCTAAAAGTTAAAAGTGATGAAAACTGAAAAAAATCGATTGTATACACGTTAATGCTAATCTTTAACCGAATAACTCGTGTAGCGTAGACGTAATTATCGGTGACTTTTAAGAGTATGTATAAGACGCCTAGACACTCCAGTGTGAAACCCTTATTTTGAGAAATAGTTTTATTTAAAATAATTTTTTTTTTTTTTTGTAGTTTTATTTTTAGTGAAAAAATATGTTTTTTTTTTTTTTTTGCTAAAAAATATAATTTTAGAAATAATTTGCTTCCCTGTTTCGTAAAAATCCAATTTTAAGAATAAAGTGATAATATATTTTTAGTTCCGACAAAATTAGTTACGGGGTGAAACCAGATTATTTATTATATAAAAAACAATTTATGACAGAGAATCGAAAAAAAGCTAAGTCCATAGCTTAAATGGCAATTAAAAAAAAAAATCAAAATGAGCCTTTAATATACAAATGTCGGTGATTTTGAATTGGGAAGGCTCAGGAACATTCTCGATATTTTCATCAGGAATGGTATAGGGGGCCACTAGAACAGACAGACAAATGTATACCTTTTAAGATCTAAAACGAACATTGTAAAAATTACAAATGAAACTACACACAGATAAAAAGTCACCAATCACATCAAATATATTACTAAATAATCCAATCAATTATTTATTTATTTTTTTTAATTTTCACCTCTCACCAAAGTGATTATATCAATTACCAAAAACTGTAAACAATTAAAAACAGGAAGAATTTTTCCAACTAAAAAATTAATCAAATCAATCAAGTAGATGATTGAATGAATTAAAAATTTAAGTGAGAAATAAAATTTTACTTAAATTTTATTTTAATTTTATATTTACTTTAATATATTTATTAAAGTTAGATGAAAACTGAAACAAATGTATTAATTGAAAAACTGTATTAATGAAAAACAAACGGTCTTCGCAATCTTGTAACGTACATTTTCACAATTGTAGAAGTGAAAAATGTCCCTCAAAATTCAGTTATCGAAAAAAATACGATTTTTTACCAGTTGACAGAATAAAAAAATTTTAAAAATTCACGTCTTTATCAATATTTTGTATTTTTAATGGTTTTATATAGAAGAGAAATCAAGCTTTCTAAATATAATTACAATTTCTAAATATAATTACAGTTTACATTATATGAATTTTTGCTGAAATAATGTAAAAAATATCCTCAATTTTTTTTTTCTAAATTTTTTTATATTTCGTGGCATTTTTTTCTATTATTTCATATGAAACCCTATTTCTTTAGAAAATTTATCTGGAATCTACTATATTCAAAAAGAATAAAAGTCCTCATTTGTTAAAATCAGTTAAGAATTGATATACCTGCTGGTAAACTAGCAGATATAATTAGAAACAATAATAAACTACTTATTATTTGCCTGAATAACTAGTAAATTTTGTTCGAGTTGTCCACTAATTCATGTAGTTATTTCTAGACTTTAGAGGTACTCAAAAACATGTACCTAAACGAAAATAAAAATAAAAAAAGAACAAAAAATTTTGCCTTCAGTGAGATTCGAACTAGGACACAAATTAACCATCCGTTTTTAATGACCAACATCTTACTCAGTACGCCATCTTGCACTCATTTCCTAATCGACAAAAAACTTTTTTAGTATAAAATATCTTTCTAGATATTTTGTTAAAAAAAATTCATTGCATCGGAATCCCCCCCCCCCCCCTTTTGGTTGTTAATCCAGCGTTTTAGCCAACTGATCCATGTGATTGCTATATTATTGTGCTATTATACTATTGAGTATTTATTTATATAATATAGAGTAGGCAAATAATAATGACGCCTCAATACCCAGAAACTACTTTAATAAGTAGTTGCCATTACCGAGAACCAAAAAGTAGTTTTAAAATCCATTTTCTTATAAAAACCTAAGTTATTTGTTTATAAGAAAAAATAAAATGTGTAACTTTTATAATAAGTTATCGATTTTAACAAAAAAGGGCTTAAATTGTTCTTTACATAATGCAAATTTAAAATAAATTTACAAAAGGATAAGTTTGATATGAAATAATAGAAAAAAGTGCCGGGAAAGTTGAAAAAATCTGAATAAAAATGAAAATCGCAGACATTTTTAGTAATATTTTAGCAAAATTTTCTACCCTACTAGACCTACAGCTCACATTAGGTAATTTCAAAAGTATATCCAACTTTGTCCATTTTGTCACATAGTGTTATTTATGCCTTTGTAAATTATGTTCTGTTAATAACAAAACATCAATTGTGTTGAACTTATTTCTAACCTTAACTAACTGAACTCTTAGTTTTTCCTTCTAAAACTATTGTTGGTATATATTTTGCTACTGCCTTACCACAATAGAAGATTTTTAATAAATTTCATAGAAATTGTTCATGCTCGTTATGGAAAATTTTAATTACGTTAGTAATGGGTTATTTTACAAACACAAACTTATACATAAATAGACACACCATATGTTAACAAAACTGGCATTAGTTTGTTGAACTTTTTTTTATTATTAGACTCTACTTACTAAAAATCCTGCAAAGTACTATAGTTCATATATAAATACAAACAGTAGCTATGTGTGGTTTTGTGGCAATATATAAAAAATATACATACATAATAAACAAAACAAAAAAAAAATAAAATAAATAAATAAATAACAACAACTATACTAGTATGTATAAACAAAACACTTCATTTAAAATTGCATGAAATGATCTAAATAACATGAATGCATCATCATCATTGTGTTATAAAAATGTTTTTTAGCTGTAAATTTGCTAATACAATAGAGAGAGTATGAGAACAACAACAACAGTGTTATAGAATTAAAATAATAAAAAAGAAACACAAAATTATAAATTGTATATTATTATTGTTATTGTTTTTATAGAAATAAACAGGATTAAGTCTATCTAGTTCGTTTTTATAGTTTATATGGTTATTTTAAGTAAATGGGATAGTTATCATTTTGAAAAAGATTTATTTATATGAGCATTTGAAAAAATAATAATAACAACAGCAATAATAATGAAATGAGATAGAAAATTGGTAACAACTATGGTTTTTGAGGCTTTAGGAAAAATTATGAAGTGCACTAAATTTATCAATGAAATGGGTCCTAAACAAGAGATTAAATAGCAGCAATATTAAATTCTTGGGGATACTAAAAACAGATTTAAATTGTTCAGATATACAATAGGGATATAAATTTTATTATTGTAACATGTCAATAACTCTTAAAGAATTTAATTTATATTTTTAAAAACCAAAAAACTCTTTAAACTAAATTTGAACGGTCTAATAGCCAACATTTCTGCATTTTTATTATTATTATTTTTTTATTTACTTTTTTTCATACATTTACATTTTGCCATAATATATTTTAATTTTTTTCTTTTTTTATATTTCCAGCATCTATCTAGTTGCCTAAGGAAATGCAACAGGTAAGTTAAACAAGAAACGAAAATATATATATATATTTTTTTTTTTTTTTGTAAAAAAAACACTGAATAGCTGCCACAACGACAATATTCTCATGGATTTCATTGTCGTCGTCACTTTTTTTTTTTCAAAGCAAAAAAAAAAATAAATATGCATGTATAAATTGCTGCTGTTCGATGCTTGGTTTCACAAACATCACAACAATAACAGCAGCAATAGCAGAAAAAAAAATACATCAGACAGACACATACAGCAAAGACATGCCAACAAAGATTTTCATGGTATATCAACATTTAAAGACATATATACATATTTATATATAACAGGACTAACAAAAACACACGCACACACACTTACAAGCACATCGTCTCGCATTTATAAGCAAGGACTTTCTAGAAAATGAAGAAGAAGTCTTGTACTCCTACTGCTCCACTCAGCTGTTTACATATAATTTTCTTTAAAAGAAAAACACTTTCATTTTCGATGTGATTTTTTTTCTACTTTTCGCCTTGGCATTGAAACTGGTCATAGCACTGGCTGTAAAGAAAAACACCATTTCTAAGGTAAAGAGTTTCATTACAGTCTTCAACACAGTTGTAAAGTATATATATAAGTTTGTCATTTCGTTTATAATTTCTACAATTGAGGACACGAAAAGTATCCTTAATCCTTATAAGAAGGGCGTCTAAATAACGTTATCCGTCTGTCTGTCTGTCCGTCCCTCAAACCATTTGTGTGTTTAATGCGGGTGTTTATGAAATCCCTTTATTTATACAATATATATAAAAAAATAAAAAATAAAATAATGTGTAAGGCTTCCGAGAATTTAGCTGTTGAAAATCAATAAAATCGGCCTATATATGACAGAGATATCGACATGTGTTTTTTTTAGATTTTTATGATTTTTTGAAGTGGCTATATAAGTTATGATCTTCGTTATTACAAAGAAATTATGAAAAGGTTTTTCTAAATTTCTGTGCTGAATAAATTAAGTACACCGATCCATTAATAACGGAGATATCGACAAAACGCATTCTTCAACTAATTTAAATAATTTTATTGTTTTTGAACCATTTTTAAAAGAAAAAATAATGAATAAAGTCGATATTTATGGAGCGATTTTAATAAAATATTGCTCGTTTTAATTGCAACATATACAGTGTTATGAAAAAAGGTAAAAAAAATTTTTATCTTGGCAGTTTTAGATATTTTACAATTTTTTGAAAAGCAAAAAATGTTTAAATTTTGCTAAAACTTTGATTTTTTTTCTTTGACAATTTTTTTTTATTATTTTCAAAACTATAAGCAGATTAAAAAGATGTAAGAAGCCCGGCCATATGAAACCCTACACAACTGATATTCCTGAATTTATGTACGTGTAAATAATATACATTATGTTTATACTAATATTTATACACTTTAGAGTGACTCCCGGAAATCAGCCATAGCAAATAATCGACCGATATTAATATAATTTTTCAGTTAGCTTTATACTTATATAAAAGTTGTTTGTGACAAATGTAATCATAATACTAACGTTAATATGTGATTGACTTAGGTGATTCTAAGTGTAATGGTATACTTTAAGGTGTGGATCCAAAGATTTTTTCTGGCGTTATAAACTTCAGAATAATAGCGTAATACCACAACCATTTATGTTAGTGTAGGGTATAATGAGGTAAACACGTCTTGAAGGTAATTAAAATGTTTTGGTATTGTGTTAAACCAAATCAGATAATTCGTTTTCGATATATGTTGCAATATGTGATGAAATGAGGATCATATTCAGTTAAAAAAAATGTGATTTATAGGCTAAGAACTCCATGATCAGGTGTCTCTAAATTGACTGAGAAGTATCATGTGGTAGAATCGGTGTTATCCTGCGTAATATTCGAGTAAATTTTTTTACATTATGGAAAATAGTCCGAATAATTTTGATAACTTAACCTTTTCTCTAACTATATCCTCAGTTATCTGTCCATCAGACATCCCACAATGGGGGTCGAACGCAAAAATGTAAACGACTTTACGAATTGAAACGGTGAATATTTTAGCAATTTTAGCAAAGAGGACTGTTTTGATGTGATTATCTTCTCTACGTTTAACAATCTATGTAGACATTATGTATATCAGTGGATAGGTAAATAGATCTTTTTATATATTTTATTTCTTACTTTATATTCATATATTATATATTAGTATTTATAATTTTTTTTTTAATTTACTTTAGATTTGAAAATTTGTAAGGAATTACTCGCTGAAACTATTAAAATGAGTTTTGGATACGTCAGGACTTTTGTCTTGATAATATAGCATATTAAAAATTAAACTAAAAAGAATATTTTAATATTTGTTTTTATGCTCTTAAAATATATGGTTATACAAATTTTATTATTTTTATAAAATATACCCTAATACATAATACAGTGCTAAATCGATCTTATACATATATATTTATATATATATATATATATAAAATTTTTGAACAAATCTAGACTTATGCTTCAATTCTCTATCAAATTAAAATTTCTTCCATTACCATTTCTGAAGCTTTGTCTTTTGAAGTATCTAAGAGAAGGTTTTATTTTATTAATAATATTTTGAGAAAAAAAAGTAAAAGAATTTTTCATTTTTACATTTTTTCAATGACAGAATTTTTCTGAATCTTTCAGTTAAATCTGACCAATAGTTTAGGAGATATAGATTTATTAACAATTTCTTATTTTTTTTTTTATTTTTTGTAATCAGCGTCATTATGACTTGTGTAATATAATGAAATCCTTATTACCTGTTGCACCTTGGAATTGGTGTAACTAATAATAATTTCCATTACGAAAAATGTTTTCATTAAGAAGATAAAGCAAAAGCCACTGTTATTTGTTAATAATGGTGATGATGATTTTAACACCGTAAATTCCTAACAAAATTTTATAAGGAAACATAATCATTAACCTCCTTTAAAGTAAATACAAACAAACATCCAACGATATTTTACTTCACACCTCAGCCCCTTCCGCTCTCCAGACATACAACTCATACTTCTACATACATATATATATATATCTATTTTTGAAAGTGAGATGAATAAATTTCTTCATTTTTTTAAGATCTTGAGGTGTTGAAAAAGTTTCAAATTCTGGTCATTACTGGTTTAAAAATAAACAGCAGCAACAGTAAGAAAATCAAAAATTTTTTTTTTTCTTCTTCATTTTGGTGTAATGTTGTTGATGATTTAATTTAAGTGTACATTTTCTTTGTGCTGTATATTTTAACTTCCGGTATTTTTAAACGTCCTTGAAAACATTTACAAACAAAAAGTAACATTGTGTTAAACATAAGAAAATGTAGGAGTAGGGAGGTGGTTGATTTGTTTGGTCATTTGTTTGCTTGTTGTTGTTGGTTATCATCTTGTCTTATTTATTATTATTTTTTTTTTAGTTGATGTATGTATGTTCGTGTGTGTTGTTCGACCTTAATCAACAAATGTTTGTTTGTGCTGGCTGACCTAACTGACTGTCTGACTGGGTTGTCAAGTTGTTTGGGTTTTTCTTAAACATCGTCTAATATTGCCTGGGGTGATAATCCGCATAAAATTACAATCACACCCAGACAAATCGACATACAAACACACATACGTTACTCCCACATATACACACTTACCCACAGACATTCATACATATATATTTTTACAGAAAAACAGTAGAAAAACACCAAAACTGAAAAAAAACAAAACAAAAAAAGTTGAAGAAAAAAGGCCAAGGTCGTCTTCGATTTTCCTTTTGGCTTCTTTTTTGTATTTCTTGCACAAGAAAGTCCTTTAGTCTGTATAAATAAACACATATTCTTACATACATGCAGACAAACAGACATACATAGAGACAGACTTTCATATGTGAATATGTGTAGATTACTTGTTGTTATATATTTTTCTTCTCTTCATCATATGTGTGTGTCCCACATTTTTCTTTGGTAGTCAACAATACATGTTTTTCTCGATGAATTTTTTTTTTTTTTTTGTTCGTTTTATGCTACCAACACCCTTACCACCCCTCTTATGACTTATATGTCTCTATGTATGTGTAATTTTCACCCATCATGTGTTAAGTAGGGTTTTCCATACATGTGAGCCAAAGCAAAAAAAAAATCATTTGCATTTTGATACTCAATAAATTTGTGCTTTAAATGGTATTATTTTTTCCTTTTTTACAATTCTTTTGTAATAATTTCTTGAATTGTGTGTGCCAAAGACTTTAAGACACTTGTTGAATTAAGAGGAAAATAATAAAACGCAAGATAATAAAATGTATCTTTTAATAATGCAAGTCTTGAAAATATTTAAAACTTCCTACTAGCTATTAACTTCATTTAATTTTAGGAAAATGATGAGATATTTCAATGGGTCATATATTAGTAGGTGGTCAGAAGTATTGAGTATTGTTGTACAAAATGTTTAATTTATATTTCTGCATAGATAAAATATTAGGTAAAATTTTTCAACTACCTCTGTTATAAAACTTTTAACAAAGACATAACTATTATAAAATGAAATAAAATTTTTAAATCTTTAAGTAACAGTTTTTCGTCTTCCTATAACAGTTACAATTGATATTTGTTTTCGTTGCTTATAATTTTTATTTGTATATTTATTTTTTACTTTGACTAATAACTTATTTCTGAAAAAAATTCTGTTGCTAAGTAACTTTTACTTTTTAAATTTTACTTTTTACGTTGCATAATAACAGTAATTGTTGAATGTATTTTTTAAGTTGTTTATAGTTTTTATTTTTTGAAACAAATTTTTTATGTTGTCTTAGAACAGGCCCAAGAAAAATTTTAGAAATTATTCTAAAATCATTAGTTCTAGAGCTGATGTAATCAAAATCACTTCAAATTCTTTAATAACCTCCTTAGAAGTAGTGGTGTCACAATCAATTGTGACACTCATGGAGTAGAACATTATTTTGGTTCCAAATTGGTTTTAAGAAATGTTTTGTAGAACTAGTACCTAAGAACTTGTTCTGTATTACTGCTACATTATTTTTCTGAACATAAAACTAGTTTCCAAATGATTTCCTAGAATTTTTTAACAACCTCAAAAAAAAAAAGCAAATGAATACCAAATTAAAATTTATTTAAAAATGAAAAAATAGAATCAAATGAAAACCGTTGATTTTAATAACAGATTCTTGAACCGTTCCGCAGCGCTACTATACAAATAGTTCCGAACGCGACAATTTAGAACAGAAATCATTGATTAAACAACTAGGAAATTGTTTTGAAATAAAATAAATAATTTCGTTATAATTTTTACATTTATATATCGGAATGTTAAGATTTTTTACAAAACTCGACATTTTTAGAAACATATTTTATAGAAATTTTTCGACAAATTTTCACTCAATTTGTTTTCTTTTAGAACAAATTGAGTGCAATTTCCAAAATTTATATATGTATATGTAAAATCGATGGTAAATTATATTTTACAAAATGCGTGGGACAGAATGAATATAATTTACTGCAAAAGAATCTGCATTATTATTTTTTTGTCGGATTTGTATGAATAAAACACTATAAGATATTTAATTTTATTACCATCAGCCTATCATTTAAATTACCTAGGACTACTACAAAAAACATATATCAATAAAATTAATCAATTATCAAAATAAAAAAAAAGAAATCACTAAAAATACTAATTTTTATATCCATTATAAGGAAAGTTATGCAAATAAAAAACTTACATTTCAAGTAAAAGACTTGAAAAACTTAACCTATATCGCAATTCCGTAACTTTTTAACGACAAAAAATTTTCTTTAAGTATCGAAAATTCGTTAGTTAACAAATTTTATCGTTAAATGCTATTCTGTAGCAAAATTTGACCCATTTTAGTCTTTAAACACATCAGTAGTTAACAGGGATGGAAAATGGCTTATTTTATATTGCACCAACCACAATAATAAAATGTACTTTTTCGAGCTAAATTTTACCAATTTTGTCAATTTATTTTATTCACAAACCTTTACATAGAAATCTAATAGATTATAAACGTGTTTTTATCAAATAATTTTAGTAAAAATATTATCTGCAATTTTAAAATTGCAGAATTAAATCCTAAAATAACTTTCGATATGTCGAGAAACAAAACTTAATTAGTCAATTTTTCATCAGCGATATTTTGACCAGCAAAATAGTAAATTTTTGAATCTTTGTTCCTCCAATACGTCTAGTGCTCTATATTAAATATTTATTATTTGGGAAAATATTTTACAAAGGGGAACAATTGAATAAGTTTCTCTCAAAATTATATTTTCCGGAAACATTTTGTTTTAAAAGACACACACTGTCCGTCCTTCTGGCTGGCTGTGCATGTAAACCTTGTGCACAAAGTACGGGTCGCAATTTTATAGATAACTCAATGAAATTTGACACGTGGAACTTTTATGAAATTGGTTGTGATCGGTCCATTATTTAACCCAGGCCATATATAAATGTTCCCCCGGAGTAGAATTTAAACACTCAAAAATGCCTTAAGTATAAAAATTTTTATTAATAAAATTCAGTGCAAACAAGTTCTGTATAAGTATCAATCTTTGTACCAAGTTTTATGAAGATCGGTCCACAATTGACCATAGCAACGAAAAAGACCCCTCATCCGAAAATCACTTTAACGTGCATAATTCCCATAAGAATGTTAGTATCAAGTTAATATTTGACACAAATAAGTTTTATGGAAGTAGAAACATAAAGAATCGGTATATAATTTACCACAGCTCCCATATAAACCCACTCCAGGAATCGCCCTAAAGTGGATAAAATCATCTAGATGTTAGTATCAACGCATTATTCTGTTTTTGTATGTTTTATTTTACATTTAGTAAAATTGGCCACAGGTGTAATATAAGTCCCCTTCCCGAATTTTTATGCTCGTACAAATGGTGGTACTATAGAGTCGGTCTTGACCGACTATGTCTTTTTTTCTCGTTTTTTTTTAATTTTTATAACTCTGTTTTAAAAATAATGAAAAACATAATGAATAATAAATTCGGTTCTTAGTGAAAAATTTAATTTGAGTAAAAGCACTGAATTTTGGTAAAAATTTTAAAGTTTAGAATTTTGTGAGAATTTGTATTTTTAGTAAAAATGTTTTTTTTTCAGAAAATTAAGATTTATTTTTTAAAAATGGAATTCTTTTAAAATGAATGGATTTTTAGTACAATTTTTAATTTTTAGTCAAAATTAGAAGCTTTTTTGTGAAAATGTGTTTTTTTATTTTAGTGAACTTTTAGTACAAATAAAAGATTATTTGACATATATATATATATTATAACTTTAACGCAAATTTTCAATGAGCGTGCCTAATATAATAGACATTTAACACAAAATTAATTTTACAAATATTTCTAACAACATAAAATACATATGTTGTTGGAAGACAATCTGAAGGGATTTATATAATATTTAAACTTTTTTCATATTTTCTCAAAAACAATTGTTTTAATTTTAAATAAAAATTCAAATTTTATTTTAAATTATTATTTTGCAACTAATGATGTTGTATCATTTCTATCGATATTGGACCTTAAAATATACTGACGCAAAAATTCGTTAACTTATATTAAAGAATAGCAAAATCGTTAAAGCAACCAAAATTTTTCGTTATTAACGTTGTCGGTAGCAAATGAAAAAAATGTACAGAATATCCATAAAATAAAATCCGTGCGTTATATAAAAAACGAAAACCGATTATTATTCAACACATCGAAATCATAATATTCCACATATGTATTTTATTTAAAGATGGAGTTTTATTGCAGACCAGTGAATACATTTTTGGGATGTTCAACGGATCAATGCTCATTAATATATCTAAAATACAAATTTTGAAATCGTGTTAAATATAACGTGATGTTTCTTTAACAGCAAATGATTTTTATACCCTCACCGAAAGGTATAAAAATCACCAGCAAACATATTAACATCGAAAAGACCAAGTTTTACTTCTAAACGATACCAAATTCTTTAAATTAAGAATAGGCTATATGGAACTGAAAAACGTCCAATATTCTATATAATTATCTTGGAGGCGCTACATCAGCAACAGAAGGCTCTCGAGAGAATACTGCAAGCCGCATCATTTGTATTACTGCAAAAGGGTATGAAAATCCCAGTAAATACATTTGAAATCCAAGCCTCACCTTTTCTTCTCAAACGTGTGACCAGTTTCGTTGTATTACTGTTATTCCTGGAATACTTTAGCTAACGTAATTGTAGTTAAACATCAGCCATACTGGCTAAAATTATACTGACCGAATTTTATCTTAAATATAGACTTGTGGGAAAGTACTAGAGAAATCGTAGTCTTTGTTAATATCGTAAATCTCTAATTCTACTAGATTAGCCATGTATTGAGCAGAATCCGTGAACACGCAGCCAAATTGGGAATAAAATAGAAGAAGACGAAGACCTACCAATACTTAAAGAAGACAAACCGAAACCGCTGCTGGAACAAAGGGTCCCTACAAAATTCTTCCTTTGTGATCGTCATTCAGAAAGACGTTGATACGGCACATACAGGGTGGGAAACAATGGCTTTATTGAGAAATAATTTTGATCAGCAGCGAATTTAGTGTTACGAGCCTGTCAACTAACCGCCTAGATCTTGTTATATCACACCTCTGAATTAAGTCTCTGAAGGAAGCCAACATTATTTGCGTAGAAATGCCAAAAAGGGTAATCGAAAATTGAACTTTCCAAATTGAGCACCAATATTTAAATGAAATTATTTTTAAAAAATAAATCTCAGGGAATGACGTTTCGAATCATAATAATGACTCCAATTCTATTTTAAAAGTTTTATTTAAGATTAGAAAAACTCTTAATGTAAGAGTTTCGATAGTCATATTAAAGGGCTAATGAATTTTTTAGTTTTTATTGTAAATAATATAATAACTTTTATTTGATAAGTATTTAATATTTAGTATTTTATAACTTTACCTTAGTTTACTCACGAAAATTATAATTATTAAAATTTGCATACCTGGAAATAAAAACAAACAAAATAATTAGCTAAATACAGATATATTTCAATACAATATTAAAATATCTTCAAAATTTTATAAATTTGTTTAATATACAATAATATTTAAAACATACAAAGCACCTTTATTATCCATCTTCCTCATCAATATTAAAATATACGAGTATTCATAAATAATGCATACACGCAATACATTTTTTTTACTTCCATTATCCTTTAAACAAAATTCACTTCTTTTTTATTTCATTGTCTTGCCTTAATAGTTATTGTCTCCCATTTCAATAACAGCTACTACTTTAACTAAAACTAACTTAACTACACATATTGTTCCCACATTCGTGCCTCCCATTATCTTATGGTAGCATCATCATTATTATCATCAATTTTACTATTCAACATACCATTTATGCGTCTATAAGATTTTAGGGCCAGAAAAGATAGTAAAGAAAACATTTATAAAAGACTTTACAATGAATACATTATCACAAACCATTTCCTTCCTTAGCTTATGTCCTTTTTTTGTTTTGTGTTTTTTTTTTTTTTTTTTTTGCTGGCAATATATATTACATGTGTATAAGTGTGTGAATGCTTTTATTGTCATTTTTTCAATTATTTTTCTTTCCATATTGTAGCTAGTCTTTATAAAGTGTAAGTCCACTTATGTGGTAAACAAAAATAGAAAACTACAAGGACGATTTTTTTATTTTGCCATAGAAAAGCAAACAACTTGTTGCAAATATTGGCTGGCTGACATACTCACCCTTATTATTTTATTAACAAAATCATAATATTTATAACGTGGGTTTTCTTTATTTTCCTTATTTATTTTTTGCAGATTTTTTTTTCGTCTACTTTGGTGTACAAATTGACACATAGTCTGTGGCTTTTAAGCTAAATGTAAATTCATATATCCTATGACACATATCCTTGCTGTTTCGTATGTAAGTGAATGTATGTAAATATGTTTTATATTGAATTTGTGTAAGATGTGATAATATGAAAAATTTTAAGAGATTTTCTACCCTAAAAAATAAATTTATACAGGAATATTGTAAAACGAGAAAAGAGTTTAGCCACAAACAAGAAATCACATAAAAAGTTAAGGATTTTGGAAGCAGGTATTTAAAGGGATGCAAACTTAGTTTGGTGATATTGGAGATTTGAGAACAATTAAATTTAAAAGAAAAGAAATGGTTTAATTTTTTTTTATTAAGAATCGAAACTTGATAGTAATCGAGAAATACTTGCATAACCGAAAATAGAGCAGGTGGTAGTCAATTCGTATAATATTTTTTAAACTAAATTATTATCAGGACAACTTAAAATATATCATATTTTATTCTATCCTTAAACTGTGCAAAACTGTTAATTATTTGTGCATTTGGGATAGTTTAAAGAATTTTGGCATATTTTGGGCTTATTACCATGTTTTTGTATATTTTATTTTTAAATGCATATAATGTCATATTTTTGTACATATAGTGTTTTGTTTTATGACATATTTGGGCATATTTTACATTTAAGAGCATAATTTTGCAAATTTTACAATAAAGAGCATACTTTTGTTTATTTTATAGTTGGAGCAAAATTTTACACATTTTTTTAGTTCTCTTTTACTGTTATATTTAGATTTGAAAAAAGTATTTTCTTATCTTTTAAATTGTTAGAAATTTTATGATTTTCTTACATAATGTTTCAACTTTAAATGTGCTTAAGTGCAAAAAAGCATTTTTTAGCAATTTCTGATCAAAATTAAGTAATTTTTGGCAAAAAAAAGTACATAACCAAAAATATATTTATTTTAGAGCATATTTTTAAATTTTATAATTGACCGTTTTGTTCTTAATTTTTATTTCGTACTTTTTCTGAAAATTAGTTTTTTCTCTTTTTATATTGTTACTTATGTCTATTTTTAAATTCGGCACTTTTTTCTATTTTGTACGTTTTATTTTGAAAATTGATCCTTTTTAAATTTGTATATTTTTTTTTTAATTTGGGCCTTTTATGGTACTTCAAAAGAATTATTATTGTTATTATTATTATTTTAACTTTTTGAAAAATTTGTACTGTTTTGAAAATATAAGTACTTTTTTAAAAATTGTCAGTTTTTTATAAAATCGGTTCGTTTTTAAATTAATACTTTTTTAATGGCTCTATCTATTTAAATTATTTTTTTCTGAATTTAAGTACTTTTTAAAAAATTTGTATTTTTTTGAAAACTGGTACGTTTTTTTTTTTTTTCATTGGCATTTTTTGTAAAATCGGTCATTTTTCAAATTAATACTTTTTTAATAGTTCTATTTGATTTTTAACCACCGAACAGTGGGGCCAATCTCAAAAAATGGAAAAATTTTATTTTTTAAATTTATTTCTTTTTATTTTGAACACCCGCACACTAGTACCGATTGCAAAATCTATTAATAAATATGTATTTAAAATACTGGTTTTTTAAAAAATAATACTTTTTTGCAAAAAATATATCAATAAGTGCAAGTTTCTATTGATATTTTTAATATTGCATTAATTTATCGTAAGATTTTTTTTTTACAAACGTAGTTTTGATGATCTGTAAATATAATCAAACACATTGACTTATCTCCCAATCAATATTAAAATTGCAATGAATTTTTGTCAAATGTATCTTTTTTTTTAAGTTAAAGAATAGCGACATTGGAATAAATAACTTGTTTTTCGCTTTTGAATGAATTTCTTTGAAATTAATTATTTGATTAATATATTTTTTTCTTTTTATATTAAAAAAAATATAATGAACCGCTTTAATATTTAGTGGTCGCTCATCGCATCTTTTTCGAAAATTTCCGATTTCATATCGGTTGAGCAAATCAAGCTTGTTTAGTATTTCAAAAGGTAAAATCTTCGAAAAAATTATGAGCGAAATTTGAAATTAATTAGAAATTGCAGTCTATCTCCAGCATTGATTGAAATTGCTGAATATAAAAAAATTAAACTAATAATTTATTTATCTAGAAAAAAGTCACGTGAACATTTACAAATTTATTAACATTATGTAAATATTTAGAACAATTTATATAAATCCATTTCTTTTAATTAAGCCAAAATGTTTGCAATCTTAAAAACTCTGTCACCAAAACTAATTTCAAGTGACTACTCTATGTATTACAACTACAAGTAGTATTATTACTAAATAAATTTTACAAGTTATTTCATTATGATCTAGTAAAAAGAACACACAAACCTAAGCAAAACAATAAACTCAGGGGTGGGAATTCGTATAAATTTTATGGCAAAAAAACAATAGCAAAAATGTAAACAAATACAACAAAAATATATAAGAACATAAATAACACTATATATATATATATATATATATATATATATCCTTTTAAAGGAATGTTCCCAACAAACAACTACACACATGTATAAATGTTTTACAATGTTTTCACACATTGTGGTTTAGTGTTGTTACATATGTATGTCCTAGAACCAACTCATACAACACACATTCACAAAAACATGTGTAACAATATCATATCTATTAAAGGGACATGAAAAATAAGGGTTTTTATAACCCAATTGTTAAGCGATTACTTAAGTGGCGAGTTAAAATCTTCTTATAATCTACATGTTCGCATAAGTATGTTTGGTATTATAATCATAAAAAAAGGGTTAGAGGTTAAAGGGTAATTACTGATTATACAACTAGAAAAAGTGTCATTTTAACACCAAAAATCATATAAAATTTTATTTAAAGTTTTCATTTTAATTATCTAAAAACCGGACACTTTTTTATCTGACAAATTAACCTCCCCACATTTGAACCCTTCCTTGTTCCCTTGTTGTTGTCGTTACTTAATAACCTTTGATCTAAGCTCTTTAAATGTTGTCATTGGATGGGATGTGTTTTATTACTTTTGTAAGAAAAACAAAAAAACGGATTTTAATTATACTTTAAAATGTACATATGTAGTCCCATATGTATGAACTTTAACCCTTTTACCCATTTTATTTTTCTAATTGTATTCTTTTCTAATATAAGCGTGTGCGAAAGTTACTAAGCAAAAAAGAAACGCACATGTGTGTAAGCGTGTGAGGTTGTAGGGGTGCATGTGTACATGTGTGTGTATACCTAATTAGTCATATCAAATCATTTAGATTTTTATTTTAATTTATTCCAAAATGGCGTCTAAAAGTTTTTTCTCATCGTTTATAGGGGCATAAGTTTATAAGCATGTATGTATTTAACTCCCATTTGCTTAAAGAAGTTTTTATCATTTTTTTTTTTTTTTTTTTATTCGAAAAGCCTTAAGGAACTATACATCATATTATAATGTTGAAGAAATTATTTTAAAATGTTAATTAGCGCACAGTTACAATTACATTAAGCATTTATGTTAAAATAGAATATAGGTATTATAAAAAAATAAGAATTGAAAAAAGTAGTAATAAAAATTATAAATTACTTTATAGAAAAAAATGTACAAGTATATATATGGTAACAGTAGGCTTAAATTAGTTATGGATACAAATTTCTAATCTTAGAAATGTTATGAATAATTTACAATTAATATGATTTTGTAAGTGAATCAAAATGGTTTTTATAATAATTAAAGAACGAAAGATAAGATTAGAATTTCTTTTTAATTACTTTTTTTATATATAATCATACAAAATTTATCACACGCACAAGGAGAAGAAGCAACTGTAGGATATTATATTGCTTTTCGCACTCCTTTTATATACTATGAATAAAATTTGCAGTTTGACCCGACCTCTGGAATAAATTAATTAAACTTAGAAATAACACTGGCAAAGGTAGAATTTAAAAAATTGAGTGAAAAATATATCCGGAAACTTCAAAGTCATCCAAATCCACTCGCTACGCTTGCTGAAGTCCAAACTTACTCAAGGCTTCCTAAAGCCTACCTACCACCCCGCTAATGAAAGGCCTGTTTAACATCTTAGCTCGCCTTAGAGACTAAATAGCTTTAATTTTAGTTTTTATGATTTAAATACTTAGTGTGAGGCTTACTAGTTCAGATTCAGTAAATAAATGAAAAGTAAATAAAAAATAATAATAATAATTAATGTCTCTCCGCTTTTTAAGTTATATGTAGGTTATATTATATTTTTGTTATGAGTCAGGTCCTCTTTTGGCCATTTTCGTATATCATGAAATTGTTTGATTATTGTCATCAACGATTGAAGCTTTTAGGTCTAGTATTAGTATAGCGCAGAAATCTTTTTAAAATTTTTAAGTCTCTAAATTAAATATCATCACCAGGGCTCTATAAAAAGTATTTAATGAGCATAAAAAATGCTCTTAAAATTTAAAAATATCCTCTAATAGTATTATTATTCCCAGTCTAATTTTAAATTATCTACTATTCATGCTAAAAACAACTTGATTTTTATTAGCAATTGTTCCCGTAGTTATGTTATATTGATCTTAATAATACTGTGCTCATGATAAAAACGTTTTTGTTTATGTTTAATAATTAAATGGTTACCCTCAATCAAAATTTTAATACGGTTGACTACAAAAATATTATATTTGGAGAATATTTTTACGAGAAACAACAACTCTTTACCACCTCAATTCGAACAACTGAAATTACATACAAATTAGAAAGAAGTACAAGGTCCTCTAGCAGCAAAAAAAATATCGTTATTGTCTACATAAAAAAAGATTTGTCATCAGTAGTCAACTTTCCAATGCTTCGAAAATGCTGTCTTAAACACAATCGCAAACTTCTTACTAGTATTTGATGAAAACTTAGCTTTGCTGGTAACCTAGCAGATATAATTGGAAACAAAAATAAACTACTTATTTTTTGCCTGAATATCTAGTTATTTTTGTTCGAGTTGCCCACAAATTCATGTAGTTATTTTTAGATTCTAGGGGTACTCAAAAATAAGTACCTAAACAAAAATAAAATAAAAAAACAAAAACTTTGCCGTCAGTGAGATTTGAACTCGGGCACAAATTAACCATTTGTTTTTAATGACTAACGTCTTACTTAGTACACCATCTCGCACTTAATTTTCTAAGTGACAAAAAACTTTTTAGTATAAAAAATCTTTTTAGACATTTTCTTAAAAAAAAAAAATAACGGCATCAAAACGGGGTTGAACCAACAACTTCTGGTTGTTAATTCAGCGCTCTAGCCAACTGATCTTGATGATTACAATATTACTGTGCTATTATGCTATTAAGTAGGCAAATAATAATGACGCGTCATTACCAAGAAACTACTTTAATAAGTAGTTGCGATTACCGAGAACCAAAAAGTTTATGCAGCAGGGGAGCAGCAATTTTTAATTCTCAAAATTTAATGTGATGACCAGGGCTCTATGAAAAGTATTTTATGAGCGTAAAAAATGCTTTTAAAATTTAAGAACATCTTCTGATAATATTATTATTTCCAGGTAAATTTTATTCATGCTAAAAATAACTATATTTTCATTAGCAATTGCTAAAAATATTTTCTGTTTGAACTTAGAAAATTCAAAGCTAATACATTGTATCGGGAAATTGTAAAATTTCCATAAACTTAAAAATTGAAAATTATTTATTTATTTGATTTTATTATCTTTTTTTTTATTTTTTATTATTATTTTCTTTAATAATTTATATTTTAACATCTTTTCGTATTCTAAGCATTTGGTTAATTAGTTGACATAATTAGTTGACAATAATCTAGACCTTAAAATCTTCAATAAGTTCACACTAATTATACATATTTTCTATCTGTAAATAAATTTTATACATTTTTGCTCCGATCGTTAGAGGGTTAAAACAAACTGGTTTGAAAAGCACATGTGACAGTAGAAAACAATTTTACTAATGGCAAATTATGTACAAAAATTCCATTGGATTCAAAATTTACAAAATTAATTTTTATATAATATTCTCGTATTTATGTTTTTTGATCTTAATAATACTGTTTTCATGATAAAAAAAATTTCTGATTGTGTATAATAATTAAATGGTTACCCTAAATTAAATTTCTAATATGGTTGACTACAAAAATATTATATTTGGAGAATATTTGTACCAGAAACAACAATTTATAAACATTCAAAAATTTAGTTATTTCTACAACCATTAAGTGTAGCCAATATTTTTATTTATATTTTGTACAATTGTTAATGTTTATTATTAGAAATGTTATGTTTTCCTCAAAGATAAAATATTTGTTTTAGTAATTTTTTTCTTATCCACAACTATTGAATGTTTGCTTCTAAAACATATTTTCTTCTCCACAACTATTAGATATACATTTTTGTGTAATCTGTCAGTAAGCAATCAGTTTTTTTATGTTTATGTATTTATTAAAAGTTCGTGATAAAATAACGAATATTTGTGGAAAAAAAATAATAAAATAAAACTAAATAAATGCAATTCAAAATTATGAGAACATAAACCCTGAAAGTGGCATTCTATACCATATTAATAATTAAGTTAATATATAACATACTACCGAGAATGTATATTTTTCGGTTTCCATTAAATCTAGTTTTATTATATTTTAAAAGAAAATATAAAATTACCGAACTAAGTTAATATATAAATATTTTTATGTAAATAATTAGTAATTATTATTAATTCTAATTAATGTACAAATTATACAAATATTAATTAATTTTAATATACATATAATAAAGATTTTATTCTGTTATTTTTTAAAAAGTTATAATCGACTTAATAAAAAAAAATAATAATTTCGAATTAATGTATTTTATTTTAACAAATTTAGTATATGAAACATATAATTTTTGGTCATATTATAATAAAATGATATTATAATATAATACAATTAAATTATAATATAAAAAAATGAGATAATAATATCATGAAATGAAAATATTTTACAAGTTAAGAGAATTATAATATGAACTTAAGAGAATTAAAATATGAAAAAAATGCACCATAATGTGATAAAATGTGATTATAATAATATTAAGTCGAATCATAATATGATGAAGAACCCACTTTATATTATAAAATATGATATAATATGTTAAATAGGTTCATAATGTTATAAAGTCAAATCATATAATTGTACAAACGGGCAAACATTCGATAAAGTGGAATTATAAAAATTATTTATAGTCATATTAATTTTTAATTGTAATCATATATCCCAATCATAATATGTTACTCTTAGATTACAGTCACTACAATTTTTTCTCTGCATATATGCTGTGCAAATTCTTATTTCTATGAAAATATGAGAAAATGAAAAATAAAAGAAATCACAGAATGCACACATGCACAATCTTCGGCACTGGATTTCTCATTTAATTAAGATACATGTGATCACATATTTCTAAGTCTATAAATATATTTTTTTTAATTGACTCGAGATAAATCATTTTAGAAAATCGATATAGAAAATAAATGAAGTTGCATCATATTACGAGAATAGTTTGCTTGATTTGGTTTAATATAATACCAAAAAATTCTCAAAAGAATTACCTCCATGTTATAGGTACGTAGTTTTGGAGAATTTTTTTTATCGTAAACTAAAGTTATTCTCATTTTTCCCATATTATTTGTATAAGTGGGATATATTACAATCTATATTTCATTATAACCAATTAATTTTATTCACAATTTAGGAATGGTATTCTATATTTTAGAATAGAAAATATTTTTCATGACCTCTGCTTAAGAAACTACACCCATATTATTGTTCCTCAAGTTCCTGAATAAAAATTGATTAGTGATGAAAAAAAGTCATTAAAGGTTATCCCGTTCAATGCGCACAACCTGAAACTATCATAAGCAAAAATCTTCATTACTAGGAAGATTACTTCAGCTCAATCTTGGAGTTGTATTCGAAGAAATTTAAATTCCGACTGTAAACTATCCGATGATATTTACCACCTCAATTCGAACAATTGAAATTACATGCAAATTAGAAAGAAGTACAAGGTTCTCTAACAGCAAAAAGAAAAAAGATCTTTATTGTCTACATAAAAAAAGATTTGTCATCAGTAGTCAATTTCTCAATACTTCGAAAATGCTGCCTTAAACACAAGACTTCTTACTAGGATTGTTATTAGAAAATGTTCTAGTTTAGAATTATTTGATAAAAAATTTTAGAATAATCAAATACTCCAATAAATATATTGATGCTAATAATTTTGACTGTGAAGGATTATTTTCCCAAAAAAAAAAGAATGTTTTCAGAGTACGAAACAGTTTTGTACTGAAATCATTTAATTTTTATCAGATATAAAAGAACTGATAGACAGTATTAAACAAAAGCTCATAGAAAGTTTAATTTGAATTTGAAATATGTGTTGAAATCTTCCGCCCCCCATAAAGTAGATGTCGGTCCTTCCGTTTGGCCTGCTGGCTGGTTGTCTATGTAAACCTTATGTGCAGTGTAAAGGTCGCAATTTTAAAGATAATTTAATAAAATTTGTTGCTTATGATCTTTTTTTAACACAAGAACGAAATCTATTGAAATTTGTTATGATCGGTTCATTATTTCACCTAGGCCTCATACAAACAAACAGCCTTAAATACAGCGATATTTTAATGAAATTTGCACAAATAAGTTTTATATAAATATAAGTGTGCCAAAATTTCATGAAAATCAGTTCATAATTAACCATAGCTCACATATAAAACCCTCTTCCGAAAATATGTGAGACGTGTAAAAATACTACGCATATGTTACTATCAAGTTAATAAATGAAACAAATAAGTTCCATGTGAGTAGAAACTAAAGTTCCCATTTTTATGAAGATCAGTCAGAACAATTTTCCATAGTCCCCCTTTCGAAACTCACCATTAAGCGCATAAAGCCCATATAAATGTTAGTATCAATATAATATAATGCATATGAATGTTTTATCGGTCCACAATTGGCCACAGTTCCCATATTAGAGCCCTTCCGGAATTTTGATTCTGAAACACAATGGTATAGGGTATTATATGGTCAGGCTTGACCGACTATACCTTTCTTACTTGTTTTAATGTATTTTATTGAATTATTGAATTTTCCTTTGTTATTTGTTCGAATAATCGCAAAATTATAATATTTTTTTTTTTAATATTCAGTTACTCGAATAACAATGAAATTATGCAATTTTATTCGATCAAAATAAAGTTTAATAATTTGACAACCGTACAAACTCCTTACCACACCATCATTTATAGGAGAAAATCAAGAATTTATCCAGCAGTTCCTTCTATGAATGTAGGAGACACCCAAACTTCAGCATTATAAATTTGCCTCACCAGGCTTTTGGATTAGGTTTATAACTAAGCGTCATCATAACTGATGTTATAGATATGGTTGCAGGCTTTGTCAACCAACATCCGACTCGAAGGACCATTAACAAATTTTCACATGAGTTTCGTTGAAACCTAGAATTTTTTAATAAAAATATCTGAATATAATAATTTCTTAAACTGAATATTTTTAAGTGTAGAAAAGTATTCGAATTTTATAAGAAAAATATATCTAATACCTACACAATTTCAAAATAAAACTCAGTTTAGTAATAAAATTTTCAATCATTTCATATTATGTGTATACTTAGACAAATCTAATAAAAAACTATTATTTTCAACACAATTCTTCAACTCCACTGTCTATATTTGTTTATGAGTTTATACTTTCCCACCATATTTAATGAAAAATTATAATAAAAACGTTTGTTGTATAGGAAAGTTACAACGCAACAATAACAATAGGAAGAAAAAATATATAATATATAAGTATAACCGAAAAACTTTTAAATTAATTATTAGAAAAAAAGTAAAATATGTGTAGTGATGCGCGCTGAGGCATCAAAAACTCATACATTACACATCATCTACATTTACACACACTTAAAAACACAACAGACACAGAAAAAAAAAAAAGAAAATTCCTCCTTTCCATTTTTCTAAAAGCAAACTACTCCCACTTTAAAAGACATACATTATGCTTTATTTATTTATTTTTTATAATATTTAAAGTTAAGAGTGAGGTAGCGAAAAACAAAAAAAATCTATACTTCTTATACACCAACTTTACTTTTTCTAAAGCTGTATATGATTTTTTTCACTTTTGGTTTTAATTTTTTTATGTTGGTGAAATTTCCATATATGCATGTCACCTCCCAAGGCAATTTCCGTTTGCCAAATTGAAAAATTACGAGTGGAATACAGAGAGTAGAAGTAGAAAAGATGGAGATGAAAATGAAAAGAAGTTTTTCACATTTTATACGCTCATTACATAATTTTAAAGTACATGTACTGAATTTTCCTTTTTTTTTTCTTTTTGTTTTTGTTTCATTTCATTTTGTTATAAAAATGTTAAATGAGAAATAATTCAAAAAAGATCCTAACGAACTTTTTCCAGCTCAAGCTCAAGTTTAAGATATAGATGTATGTGTGTGTGTGCGTGTGTCTTTTTTATGTATAAAAGTATGTGTCTAAATGTACTAAGTACTAATTTTTTGTTATTTTTGTTTTTGGTTTCACATACGCCAATGAAAATTAAAATGAAAAATTGCAAATGACATGAGGAGCTATAACATGAATATACTTATGTACATATAACAGCATATAACAGCAGTAACAACAACGATAAAAAATACTAAAGGTTGTCAAAAAATTATTTTCCCAAAAACAACAGCAACAATAGCAACAGCAACAAAAAGTGTATGCGAGTATATGTCTGTTTTTGAAATGAGTTGAGAAAAATCTTTCGTATCCTAAACTTCCCCAACCCTAAACGCCCTCTACTAACACCCCCTAGTAACCTAAATGCGTAGGCTTATATAATATACTATTTGTTGTTTTTTAATGTATTAAAGGGGATATACACATATGAAGATGAACTGAAAAGTACTTTTGAGAATTAAGAAAGAAAGTGATGATAGTTTTTCCTGACAGGCTTTCTTTAATAATTGAACTATTTTTATTTGATTAATCGCTTTTTTAAAAGAGCAAACAATGCCGGTCCTTTGGTCTGCCTACTCTGCAATAGGGAACAGCTTTAAGTCTGAAAGATAACACTGACAGCACTGATTTTTCGGCATAGGATTTCTCAGTCAATTTGAATGTACATAAATGCATGAGAATTATGATAAAAATACATTAAATTCGGTCAAATTTCTTCAGACCATAATTCGAAAAACGGAAAACTAAGATTTGAAGAGTTTTTTTGAAAAATAATGTTACATCTTTCAAAAATTCAAAAAGGGGCGACCTTTGTCCCAAACTCCTCCGAATTTACTTTACACCCATTTGCGTTAAGATATCTTCAGAAAGCATTAAAAAAATTATATAGCCCAAAAGAAAAAACAAATTTTATAAGTGAATAAGTATTGCCAAGTTTTTGCAAAAAAAAAAAAGAAAAAATATGAAATTTTTTTAAAGTTCCAACTTCAGATTAATCTAGCTTTTTATCAGATTCATATATTTATGTAATTGTAGCAGCAATATTATTAAAAATTTTGTAAGAAATCTGAAATTTTTGTAGAGATTTACAAGGACTATCTATATATAAAAAATATTTGGCGATTTTTTAAAAAATTGACATACTTGAGATTGCCAACTTGTACTCTAGGAATCTGTACTCCTCCAAATCAACTCAAAAATTCCTCACTTCTGGCCATTTGAAATCACCAACAGTTCACATGTTACAGAATTATTTCCAAAAAAAAACATTTTTGAACTACTACACAGTGGTAAATTTTCTGCCAAAAATGTCGAAAACGAATATCTGATTTTTGATAAAATTTTGATTGCACTATAAAGCCAACACTTCGGACATTATAATTCATGACTTTCTTCGCTGCTTTGACATCTAGTTTAGAAGTAATAATATCGCAAACTGAAATATTTTCACAAATTATTGTTTTAAAGAAATAAATAACAGTGGACAATAAAAACTGTCAACTTAACACGAAATTATAAAGGATATAATTATCCTTAAATTTTTAGGGTTTTTTTTTTTTTGTAAATGTATTAAATATTATTATATTTTTGAAAATTTCTCAAGAGTACAAATTATTTCAATTGGATGTGTTAAATGTAAGGAAAATCGCCTATAACTCTATTTCTACTTAACCGATTTTTACAAAAATCACACATTATTAGAGAGCTTATAACTATATCCTACGCCTAAGCTGGTTAAATTATTTTGATATTTATCAAGTATGAATTTATCATAATTCTTCTTCGTCCTCATTTATTTGGTGTCCGTTAAAATTTTGGTTTATGAATGAGGCATTATATTTTTTGTCCACATACCAAATTTAAATTATTTACACATAGAAATAACGGAGTAAATGATTTTTGGCCGAAATTAACCACCATGCCCTGTGGACCGGATTAAGAAAGCATTTTTGTGCTTTATTTGAATATTTTTTGAACTATTTTTTTCTAGTGCATAAAAATTATACTTTTAAAAAATTACAAAATAAAATGCAATAAATCATTAAAAAGTGTATAGTTTTAATTCCGCGTTTTTCCGAGATTCCCCTTTAACAATAAACCAATAAATGATAGTTTTAGTTACGTTCAAATTATACCTGCATAATTTTCTAATCTGCTCAATAGTTTCGGAGACATTAAAACAATGTTGTCAAAAAAACAAAAATTTTTGCAAAAACTTGAAAATTTTTTGTTGTTCTAAAAATCGTAAAAATTCGAAATCAACCAGAAACGCAAATAAAATGAGACATATCCCAAGTGAATACGGAGCTTCTTATAGAAGAAGGTAGAAATTAAATCTAAAGAAGAGCACATGAATTTGTTGTAGATTGTCTAATAGATTGCGCGACATTCTTTTCGCATTTGGAATAAATTTCCAGCAAAGTTTTTCCTTTATCACGACATCTAGAGAAATAGTATATTGCAAAATTAAAAATATCAAAAATGTATTTATTTTGATAGATAAGTACAAACAATTTTAATTTCTAAAGCCAAAATGCTTTTTTTTCTCTCTATTTTAAATTATTTTAATTTAAATATTTATGAACAATTAAAAAAAATGAAATTATTAAAATATTAAAGCATTTGTAAAGAAAATTAATGTAAAAAAAAAACCAAATGAATTTTGTATAAATAGTTCATGATTCTAGCCAGCACACTCTAATAGCATTTATAGACCTAAAAATTGTCTGTAAGTTTTTTAAATTTCATATCATTTTATCAAATATAACACTTTCCAAGCATATTTTTCAAATAAGAACTTAAAAGATCATCATATCCTTTAAAGAATTTTTCCGTCTGCCTACCTCTGTAGCATCCGTCAGTACATTCATGTATGTCTGTAAGTATTTGTATTATTTTCATGTCATGTGTGTGTGTGCGTGTGTGATTGTTTGCAAAGAGTATGAGTGTAACTTAAGAAACAGAAATTACTTAAAAAAGTTAATGTAAAAACAACAACATCTCGTCTTGAAAAATCTAAAGTACATACATACAGACAAATAGAAAGGCAAAGAAAAGCTCTTATTGTAATGTCATCATATCCAGTACAAATACAAACATACATACCTATAACTGACAAACACTGACAAGTGCACCAAATGTGAGTTAGGAGTTTATTGTTGCTATTGCTAATGTTGTTGTTTGTTATTGTTATTATAGTGGGAGCCTGTATTTGTTAATGTATATGTTTACACACATCCATTTTATTTATATGTATACATATTAATATTTGTTACTGTCGCCTGTTTTTTTTTTCGCTTTTCATTTAATATTTTTCTACTTTACGCAATTTTTCTTGTTGTAATTTTTCCTTTTACATTTTTTTACTGTCTAAATATTTTTTATTTTGCATATATGTTATCTAATTTTGTTCATAGTTGTTTTTTTTTTTTTTTTTGAACTTCCTTTCCCGGTGCGTTTGCATGCGTACGAATATTAATGTACATACTAACTGTTTAAAACATTAAAAAAACTACCCTTTTTTAAATTCTTTTATAATTTTTCTTTTTTTATCATATATATACAACCGTGACACCACAAAAAAAGCACGCAGCATCCTTTAGAGAAATTATTCAATATAGAAAATGCTTTTTATGTAACGATCATGCTTAAGGTACATTTTAGAAACTAGATCATTTGGTCAATGTTGTTTTAAGGGTTGAGAAAAAGGGGATAAGTTTGAAATTGATTAAAGACTTTATAATTGTAATGTTATTGTTTTAATCTAAAAAGAAAAGTGTATAATCAGGGTCTGTATGTTTACTGTGAAAAATATTTTTTATATCCTAACCCCTTTTTAATATTTGAGTTTTAGAATTTGAAAGCCTCATTATAGATGACGTTCAAAATCATTTTATGCAGCTGTTATTTGTAATATCAGACAATGAAACAAAAAAGTAAGAGTTTCATATGGATATACTTCACAGACTCTGGGTTTACAAACATTTTCGGAAAATCTTATATTGTTCCTAATTTTACCGCAATCATGTGAACTTTATGGAAAAAATACAAAAAATCGTATTTTTTTTTTTTTTATTTTGATTCGCTTTATGCAAACCTTAAAATTGTTTACACTAAATTATTTTCTATATCCATTTCGACATTCACCAAAAATTTCTTTAAGAGCTCATGTGTTTTTGAAGCCTTTATGAGCTTTTAAAAAACACAAACATTGGCAGGTTTTTAAATACAGACTATGGCGAATTATGCAACAATCTTCATGCAAATCTATAGTTGAATTTAAACTTATTTATGACAAATTTTATTAAAATATTGAAGCAATGAAAATCTATTCCTTGAGGGCATTTGCATGGGGGCTAAGCGAAATAATGATCATAACTAATTTCAATAAGATTTGTCTCTGTGCCAAAGAAATTTTTGATTCAAAATTTAATGAAATTATCTTTCAAATTGCTACACGCAAGGAAAAAATATAATTATAGTAACCATAATCTGAGAACAACATATGGTCACAACTAAAAATATATATGATTATAAATAATAATTGTTATAATTCCATTTTATCATATTGTGTCCGATTTTATGGTTCATTTTTCATGTTATGGTTCGAGTTTTTCATATTATTATACCATCTTACTACATTATTATCCCATTATATCAGAATATGATTTCATTTTACTATATTATTCCATAATATCATATATTAAAATAGAACAAATTAATTCAAAGTTATTGTTGTTTATATAAATTGTATATTTGTTTCAAATTATAGTAAGTTCACAAAACCTTGTTTACTTATATCAATTCATGTATAAAATAAATGAGATTTATAATGAAGATGGAAAACAAACGTTAAAACAAACAAGTTAGACTTTTTTCAACCATATTTATAAACATCATATTTAATTGTAACATTTATTATTATAGGAATACTATTATAATCATATTATAATGTGTTTTAAACAAAATTTGGTTTAAGAACAAGGAAAGATATTTTTATATTAATAAAATTATATTTCTGGTAAAAATATTGAAAAACATAAAATTTTTGTATTCAAATATATTAAAATTTTAATTGAATGTAAACATCGAATGACAAAACTGAAATAAAAACATTGTTATCATTAACACAGTATTATTAAAATTATTGGAAATTAATAATAATAACATAATATTGTTGTAGTGATAATGCAGTAACCATGTTTTTGACCATTTTTCTCTGCGTGTACTTATAATACCCGCAGAAAGTTTACACTGACAGACAATACAGACGGACTGAAAGAAGAACATCGTTAAATCGTCCCAAAAAGAAATACTACGTCGATTGATATATTTTAAAACACGGCTGTAACCATTCTTTTTATGCATAATGCCACTTTCACCTATTGTATTGTAGATTATAAAAAAATTTTCTATCATTTATATTTGCTTCTAGCGTATAAATTTGTTTTATGGGAAATAATAAAATAAATTTTAATTGGATTTGTTTTTATCTAAAATCTAGCGTCACAAGTGGGCCTAAGAGTCATTCAGTATTTTTAGAATTTACATTTGTGGAAAATGCATTAAAATAGACCAATTTTAAAGTTAAAAAAGAAAAATGTGTTAAAATTTTGTACATATCTTATCATTTTATTTTTTCTAGTTCTTATTATATATTTAAATAAATTAAAAAGCAAACCCACCAGTATTTTATTAAAATAGGAAAAAAAACGCTACTTTCTAAATGTCTTTTTTCCATTAGTAATTGAAATTTTTTGGGTTAGTTTTCAAAAATAGACAAATTTGAAGAAAATAAAAATAAAAATGCATTTTTTATTTGATCTGTTATCATCTAAAGCTATGTTCACATTCAGCAAACATTTGATCAAAATATTGTTTGCCGTTGTTTGATGTTGCATATATTTTGTAAGAGAAAACAGAATCAAACAAAATTCGATAAAGTGTCAGCTATGATTAGTGACAAGTAAAAAATGTTTTCCTATTAAAAAGAAAAATTAGAAAATATTTTATATAGTGGTTACGTCGTTTTGGTCAAATATTTGACTAGTGTGAATCTACCTTAATCACAATTTTGTATTTTTTAAGCTTTAAAAATAAGTTCTCATAAATTTGTACCAAAAAAGTAAAAATATCCTAAAATTTAGCTCTTAAGTATTTTTTTTTTTTTTTAATTTTAAACGAGTAAACGAATACCTGTCACTTTTTAAATCAAAATACCCAAAATCCCAATCCGAGAAAAACGTGTTTCAAAAATTTACGAGTTTCATTAAAATGGTCACGCTGTCGTTATAAAAGGCGTTGGTCGAAAAACACTTTTTTATGTTGAACTAACATATGGAGGCATGTAACTGACATATACTTTTGTTGATCCCAGTTTTGCCTTTTGAGAAATTTTCAAATAAATTTGAAAAATAAAATTGACAATGTCTAGATTAATCTCGCGGGGAGACAGTAGCCCAGAACACGTCCGGTTTTACTTTGTACATATTTAGGTTATGTTTCCTTTTGAAAACATTAAAAAAACGATATAGGTAGGAAAAAAAATATATCTTAGAAGTAAGCAAACATAACCTACTTTTTGACAAAAAAAAAACAAAAATGTGCAATTCTGTTTAATATAACTTTTTATCGGAATGATATATTTATTTATCTTGTAACCATATTATTTAGAATTTGTTAAGGAATATAGTGAATATTTTAAAATAATTTTAGGGCAAAATTTAAAGTTTAAAAAACAAAACTAAAGGAGACCAAAACATTTATTAAACTAAAAGATATTTATATATATATATATATATATATATATTTGTTTGCATTCAACTCATAGATCAAATTTTATGGACCTACCAGAGATAAGTGATTCTCCAAATCAATTCGAGAATAAATATCTCTTACTTCTCAAATTTTATGGACCTACCAGAGATAAGTGATTCTCCAAATCAATTCGAGAATAAATATCTCTTACTTCTCATAAGTTACAGATTTTTTTTTTTTTTTAAGTACTTAGGAAACACTGTATAATGCTAATATTAATCTCACCTGCTTCAAGGTTTGGGTTTTCAGATAGACAATCCGTTGGACATGAATACAGAAAAGTAGGTGGTTTGGTATTGTATTCTCCATACCCTTGTAAATTCTGGTGGCGATTCAAATGGTTTAAAAAATATTAATAAATGAATTGTAATTTTAACAAAATATTTTTTTATTTTTTAATATTTTTATTTATTTATTTTTTTGTTTAAATAAAAAATGAAAATATTTTGTGTAAAAAATTCTTAAGCACCCCATAGACATGCAGTATGTGTTCATGCACCATGTATGTATTAGAGAAATTGAAAGAGCTTGAGAATGTGTGCGTCACACCGATAATACTGTATGAAAAATCAAAATCGTTTTGATTTTAAAACTAACTTATACTGCAGTTTTTTTAAGGAATTTGATTATTCTTTTCTATCATTTATGAAATTTTAAAAAATAAATAAAAATGGACTTCCATGGAATCCTAATATTAATTTACCATCATATGAAAGTCGATTAGAGCTTATTGATCTCCCTACTCTTGAAAGTAGGAGAAAATATATGAATATTTCATTTGTAATTAATTTAGTAAACGGTTCAATTAATTCTGAGTTCCTGCTTCGTAAGATCGAATTCGTAATCCCAAATCGTCCAACTAGAAATTATACTCCTTTAAAAATAAAATATTTTCGAACCAATTATGCCAACTATGATCCCATGAGACGTATATGCAATCAATTCAACAGTTTCTATCCATATATTGATTTCTCATTAAATCCAATCCGCATTAAGAGGAATATTTTTAACTTAGTTAAATAATAAGTTTTTGTTATTGAATGATTATGAAAATATTTTATTGTTAATAGCTTTAAGAATAATATATATACTAGCCTGTAAGAAATTGTAATTTCATTGGCTATTAAATAAATAAATAAATAAATAAATTACGAAATTGCTTACATTCATTAAATTTTTGTTTGATTTTGTGTAAAGTTTCAATTAATTTTGTTAATTAATCCAATAAGAACTATAATTAAAATTTCGTTTAAAACCAACTAAAATATTTATTGATCTAATTCTAAATTTAATTAAATCTGTACAATTGCATAGAAATACTTCTCTTGATAATAATAGACGAATTTTATCAACATTATTTATTGCTTTATTAAAAATGTTAAAATAAAAAACAATTATAATGTAGGTAAAGCGAAATATGTGAAAATCTACGTAATGTAATGTATTATACGTAATGAATTTAATATGTGCAATGTATATAATATAATGGATATATGATGCGTATATGTGGAAGTGTGTTCTAAATATAATTTCTTCATACTTATACTTGATTTTCTGGAAAACTTATAAAAATCTCGGCGGTGTGCTCCAAAAATAGATTATAATTATCATTGAGGTATATTTTACAACTTAGGGGATGACATAACAATAAAAAAATTAAATAGCATGTGACAGCCTGTCGGAAGAAATGTAAAAAGTAATCAATATGAAATTACCCTTTATATATAAATCTTCATCGAAAGAACAGCATGTTGATGTAAACCTGGTCTTTGTTGGGAATATCTTAGTAAAATAACACTGGAACGATTAGTAATCTTGTAAAATCTTAAAATATTGTACATACCCAATAATTCCTAATTCACATCATCCTTAAATCAATGCACACCTTTTTTCCAATTTCACCCCTCTGTGCAACCGCCGGAAGGACAAATTTATGTAAATGTTTTCTTATAACCTGACCACACCAAAAAATATCTGCATATAGAATGTTAAAAAGGGAATACCGATTGTATCAAAGTTTCATCTTATGTTAATTTAATGTATTAAATTTCACCAAATCTTAAATTCCCGGGCAATTAACGATTGAAATTTGTTTATAGTCCTTTGAATCGGTTGTGGGTTTTATATTTTTGATTAACTTATATTCTAGCTTATTTCACTGTGAAAAGCTCGAAACCCTAATTTTTGTAATTTCCCAGCAAAAACTTTTTGGCTTTCGGTAATGGCAACTACTTATTAAAGTAGTTTCCCGGTAATGAGGCGTCATTATTATTTGTCTACTGTATATTACATAAATAAGTACTCAATAATATAATAACACAGTAATATTGCAATCACGTGGATGAGTTGGGTAGAGCGCCGGATTAGTAACGATAAGGTTATTGGTTCAACCCCATTCTGATGCTGTTAGTTTTTTATAACAAGATGTATAAAAAGATATTTTATGCTAAAAAAAAGTTTTGTGATGGCGTACTGAGTAAGACGTTAGTCTTTAAAAATGAATGGTTAATTTGTGTCAAAGTTCAAATCTCACTGACGGCAGAACTTTTTTCGTTTTTTTTTTTTATTTTCGTTTAGGTACATATTTTTGAGTATCCCTAGAGTCAAAAAATAAATACATGAATTCGTGGACAACTCAAACAATAACAACTAGCTGTTCAGGAAAAAAATAAGTAGTTTATTTTTGTTTCCAATTGTACCTGCTAGCTTACCAGGAAAGCAAAGTTTTTGCTTAGTTAATTCAGCAAACAATAATTAATTAAATTCCCTGTCATATTTTGCTCCACTGTTATCTAGTTTTATATTGGCAAGTGCACGCGTATGTAAAATAGATTTAGAGGTACACACACTTTTTATAGTGGCATGGTAATTTTTATGTGTTAGATACTTTTTTTAAACTCATATACATATAAACATACAAATATACATACAAACACATAACTAAGTGAGAGTATGTAATTTTGTTTGATAAGTATTTACAAATATTAACTACGTGTATACGCACTATGTACTTAAACATTAGTACTTACACTTACGCAGTCGCTGGTTGCTACCACCAACAATAACAACAACAATAGCAGTAAAGTAAAAATATAACTACAACCACCATTACCACCACCTCCAGCACAAACACTATGAATATGACTACTACTTCCACCAACATCATCATCCTCATCTTCTACTCTATATACATATATATATTTTTTTTAATTCAAAACTCGCACTACACATATACATATTTAGATTTGAGACTATAGAAACAACATTGTACCGCATTATATTACAAAATATTCTAACAAAAATTTATTTTTTTACAATTTTTATTTTATGTTTTTGTACTCTACTACTACTTGTATGCAAAACATGCTTACGCATTTACATACATACATACATATCTACCCAGCAAAAAAGTAATTGAAAAAGAGCTGAAAAGGTCATAATTTTAACATTGGAAGGAAGTATTTAGTGCTGAAAAAGATCCATAGAAGTTCTTTTGTTGTCGTTGGTAGGATGTTCTTTCTTTATGATTCTTGTTCGTTGCTTTTGAAGTACTTTTCTTAAAACTATATTTATAATTTTTTTTTAATAAAAATATGGTTCTAGCTTTGTTAAAAGATAATAAAAATACTTTTCAGTTTGTGAAATTTTTATTTTCTTAGAAACTCTTCACCTTGTTTTCTGATAAAAATACATTTATTTTCACTTCTTTGGAAGTAATTTTTTTAATTTACAAAAAAGTGCAAAATATGCACTTAGTTCTTCTTTAGAAGTGGTGAAAAAGTTCTCTTTTTCAATAACTTGCACGTTTTTTTGCTGGGCACATAAATAAGTATGTAAATATGTATAGAATTTTTTTACAACACATACGCGAGTTTTGCCTTTATTTCATTTATTTATTATTGTTGTTGTTGTCTTTGTACTCCGTTCTTTTTTTTGTGTGCTACATCATCTTCTGGTACAACAAACAGCATTAGCTGCTCCTGAAGCTTTTACTTATATAACATAAACTATACACACACATACACACCCAAACAAACAAAACTGAACCGGAAACACCCTTCTAGTTCCTATTGCAGAAAAATTCTAAAAGTGTGTAAGTGTGTGTGAGGTTCTTCTTTTTTTCGAAAAAAAATTTAAAATCCCAAATTACAACAAAAATGATGAAGAAAAAAACGCACACGAAATAATATACAAATATAAACATTCACACAAACATACATATATCCTTACAGATATACATTACATGACTATAACAGCAATAGCAACAACAACATTAACGACGTCGCTAACATTTTTGAGTATATAAAAAAAATTCCATTAGCGTTTAGCGAAAAAAAGTATGTGCGTGTGTATATGTGTACCTAACTAAGACCAACAACAATAAAAGCAGCCACAAAAACCTTTAAAAAATCCTACTACTAACTCATACTATTTTTTTTCTTCGCCTTCTTCTTCCCACAAAAAAAAGTTTTAAAAAATATACAAGGACGACTGATTTACATTTTTAATTGTATATAGTATACAAAAAAGCAACAACAACAACAGTGGCAATTGTATGATATAGTAGTCGTAGTAAAAATTTGTTCTATACAAAAAATAAAAAATTTAAAAGATTTCGAAATCTTCTTAAACATTCCTTTTGTAACTTTTTTTTTTTGCACGAATTTTTTTTCTAGCGTTTATTTTTTTATTATTTGAATAGTTTTTAAGGAATGAATTCGTTTATTCCGAAATAGGAATGACAATTTTTTAATATCCGCATATTCAAAACAAAAACGTTGTGTTAGGACAATTTCACCTGTTGCTATGTAAAACTATTAAAATCTTAACATTCTCATAGATTTCGCCAAACTTTTAGCAAAAAAACTGACTGGCCAGTTACTTAATTGACTGCTTTCCAATTCAGTTTCTTAAAATACAATTTATGATGTTGCAATTTAAATATTAATAAGAAATTAAAAATTAATAATTTGCTCAAAAACGAAGAAACATCTAAAACCATCACGACAAATTCATATTCAATTATATTATTAATTGATACTGAAGTAATCAAACAAATTTTATATTCAAATAATTTTTTTTATTTATATTTTATTACTTTATTAAATAATACAAATGAGAAAAATAATTGAAAGCCAATAAATTGTTTTATTTTTAGTAAAAAATATTACAAAATTTTAATTTTGAGCACTTGAATATTTGATATAATTAAAAATGTAATTGGAATAATTTCTTTAACGAATCGTTTATTTGACCATTTTTTTCTGTGTAAGAAGCTAAAAAAATCCAAAATTAAATATTTTATAAGGAATTATTAATATATTGAATATGGCTACATATATGATCATATCTAAATCGACTTTTCATATAAAGTTTGATAAAGTAGCTATTAAATTTTCCAAATAATTTCATAGTAAAATTATAAGCAAATAAATTTTTATAAAAACAATTAATATTATTATTAGACTGAAAAACTCATATTAAAAATATGATGCACAAAAATATGGTTCCTGTCAAAAATATATCAATTATATTTCCTCAAACGGACTATGTTGATTCAAAAAATATCACCTCTAGTAGGAAATGTTATTTAAAAGCTACAATATGATTGAATGATTCTTAAATACTACATTAATAAAATATTTGATAGACTTAGTTATTCGAGATAACAAAAAAAAAATTGGTAATTGTATTAAAAGAACCTCACAATTGAAAAAAAGAATTAAAGTCTCGAAAAAATGATTTCTTTTTATTTTGTTTGTTCAGTCCAAATTTTCTGTAGGACTGATGAAACTTTTTAACCCTCTAACGGCCGGAGGGAAATTTTATAAAATCCATTTTCAAATTTAGATCCAAATAAAAATATAATAAGTGTACATTTTTTGAGGATTTTAGATATTAGTTTATTAAAAGATTATTAAAGATGTTAAAAATGCATGATTTTTAATTTTTCCTCAAAAAGGTTTAAATAAAAATATCTATCATGAGGCAACCTTAACCATTAAAGGATTATATTAATTAAAAGGATTCTAGACACAAATGGTATATGTTTTCTGCCGTAAAATCATCTCCATTAACATATTTTTTAAAGTTAAATTACTTTCTATTCTTTAATTCATATTTTCTTTAGAACTTGTTCGATAAAAAAAAATATAAAATAAAATAAAATAAAATCGATCAAAAATTTTATCCAATATTTTGTTAAATCAAGATCGCGTACAAATTACTCGGTCTATACTATAAGACAGGAAAATAAGGACGTTAAGAACCCAGTAAAAACCTTGCTTACTTAGTAGTTAGCAAGTAATATTGTGGAAAAATAAAATTAGTTATTTTTTGTCTGAAAAACTACAACGTATTTTTGTTCGCGTAGTTATTTTTATTCGCAAACTCATGACACCTCATTACTAAATAACTACTCAAATAAGTAGTTACCATTACCGAAAATCCAAAAGTTTTTTTTTTTCTGAGAAAATATACAAAACTTTAAAATCAGATGAAGACCAAAAAATATTATTAACATTTTTTTCAAAAATACTATAACTACATTTATTATTTTACTATAAAACAATTTTTGTATTATCTAATATATGTACGCAGAAAAAAATAAAAATTAATTTCAATTACGAAATTGCTTATATCAATTAAAACTTTATTTGATTTTTCTGCAATCATCAAAATGATAATATTAATTAAATGAAATAATATATTTTTTTTTTTTTTGTAAATTTCAATTAACTTTTTAATCAAATAAATTACACTCTTGATTAGCATTTTGCTTAAAATGCACTAAAATAGTAATTAGTACATAAAAAAATTATAAAACTAACTTTTGTTTAAAAGTGAAAGCAAAAATGAATACAGATACGAAAATTGCGTTCCAATTATTTATTTCAATATTTTTAACTTTATTTACATATATCACAATGACAGTGTGTAATATCTAAATGATTGTGTAGTCTTAGGTACTGATTCAGCACAACAATAAAATTGGTTGAAAATAATATTTATACGGAAATTACTCATTTTTTTTTAATATGTTTTGAATAGTTTTCATACAAATTTTATTTTTAGACAATTTGCTTGTTGTACTGAATCAGGCCCTTAAAAATAAATTCACTTGTACTAATGTTACTGAAAATTCCAATAAAAACAGTAATTTCTGCGAGATGTTTAAACCTTTATAACCAAAAGGACAATACATACATAGAAAAAAATATGAAATACATGTTAGTGATTGTTTAAAAATTGCAAAGCACACCGAGTACTCACCTTTATACGTGAATTAGTTTTCCAAAGACAAGATAAACACAACACATATACATATATGTATAACCTTAATAGGACTAGAATATTTCAGAGTAAATTTAAACACAAAATATGAGTACTTACCGTATAACTAATACAAATTCGCAATAATTGGCCAGAATTTATGGATAATTGGTTCAAACTTTTATTTATTCGCTAAACATGAAAATTTAATTTCGAAATGATTTTCTTATTTTTATGCATTTTTTAAAAGCTGTCAATGTTTTAAAAAATAATTTAAAAATATTAATTATATTAATGAAATACATAATTGAATTTGAAGAAATTAGAATAATTTTTTCTGTTTATATCAGCTATTTATTTTATTTTCTATTTATATGGCAAATGAAACAAATAAAATTGTTTATAAAATAATTATTAGCAGTAAAGATGAAGAAATTTTAACAATTTATTTTTTTATTGAACAAATTTCACTGATTTTAAATAGGAAAATCTTGGATAGTATTACCAATATACTGACATATCATATATAAAAAAGTAAATAAACAGTCAGAAGAACATCTCTTTAAATCAACTCCCATACTTAAGGAATATTTGCATTTCTTGAGTCAAATTAAGCTTTGAGTTCGAAATTTGATGGAGGATAGTGAATTTTGGCATATAGATATAATTTTTCACAAATACATTCTTATGTGCCATTATCAGTTTTATCTTAAGTTTAATTGTTTTTTATGATATTTAGTATCCACATTTCATTACATTTCCGGACGACAATTTGAAATTGTGAGGATAATTATACCATCTATTAGCTATAGATATATATTCATCTTTTGTTATAGAAATTGTTTCACTGGACTATATATAATTTATAGAGTCTCAAATTAATATTGACAAATTATTTACACATGTTTACATATATAACGGTATTTTCTTAAAAATCTTTTAAGTACATTTTTATTTAATTAAAAAAAAAAAAAAACTCCAATAACTACTAATTTTAGCAACCTTATTTCTCTAGGTAATAAAAGACGAATCTTTGGACTTTGAGGAAACTAGTGAAATACAAGAAAGTTCAAAAATAAATGTAAGTATTTATTTTTGTAGACTTACATACATACATCAATATTTTAGAAAATATGGATTCATAGTTAAATTTGATATTAATTGGAATAAAAGTATCAATAAGGACGGCAATTATTTATTAGCTGGGCAACCAAAAATATGCAATATTGTATTTTTTCCTATGCTTTAAATGAAACGAACGGTTAGTTATTTATCCATTTTAGATAGTTTTAAAAATTTTGATTTCGATTTGTTGTGGCATATTTTCGTATATTTTGTTCGCAACAGTATAATTTTACATATTTTGGGATTAACAGCATATTTAGTTATTTTTTATAAAATCCATATTTTAAAGCATATTTTAGCCTTTTAAATGACATATTTTTGCTCACTTTATTCGCAATACTATAATTTTACATATTTTGGAATTAACGGCATATTTTGCAAAATTTTTATAAAAACCATATTTTAGCTTTTATTATACTTAAGTGCATAATTTTGGATATTTTACACTAAAATTTGCAGTCAAGAAAATTTTTTCATAATTTACTATTAATTAATTTTTCTTTTTAATATCAAATGCGTTTTTCGAATGCAATTTTTCAATTATTTTCATTTTATAAATTTCCTAATACAATAAATATTTTTAAATGTAAAAAATAATATTTTTTTGTAATTTCTATTCAAAATAAAGTATTTTTTTGCAAGAAAAGGTGGAAACTTTTAAATTAAGTCTTTTTATTTTTTAATTTCATTGGCACATTTTCTAATTTCGAAAGCAATTTTTAATAATCATAAAATATTTTTTTATATAACATTTTTGGTCTTTTGATCTTATTTATTATTTATTTCAAGCAAAAACACAGAATCAAATCATTCCTTTATGTTTTGTTTATTATTATTCTACAAAGAATACAGCACATGCTGCAGCAGTGTTTGTAAGTAATAGTCATTGTAATAGTATCTCTTAATTTTTATTATTAATGCAATAAAATTATGTAATTTCTTTAACTTGATTTCAATAGTTTTTGAAAAAAAAATAACATAAGATACTTACATAAATATACTGACTACATAAAGATATAACAAAATGACTAACTGTAGTTGAGCCATAAAACATATATATTTACATATATTTATATTTCCAAATATATTTATAAAATTTTGAAACCAAATATTCTTAAAAGGTCAAGCGCAGTTTTGGTCATAATTATTCGAAATATATATATTTTTTTTATTTTATTTTTATTTTTGAACTATGTAGTAAACTACTCATTATATTACTAACTTTCGGTCATATAATTCCCAATAATTATCCCACTTTTCAAAATAAACTGTAACAACATTATTCAAATTTATAGTTCTATACTTTCATCTCTTAAGAGCATCTGTTTTATTATTTCTATTCTTTTATATGCCATAGATTCAAAATAATTTTTACCGATTTTATTTATTATTGATGTATTTCTTTCCTTTATCACTTTTTTATACCCACCATCAAAAAATTATCGGGAGTTATATTGGGTTTGTCAGTTCGTGTGTAACATGTCGATTTAATCGTCTAAGACCCCATAAAGTGTATATAGTCTAAGGAGATCTAACGATGTCCGTCCGTCTGTTTGTCTTCTGAAAGCGGGATAGGGCTCATAAATTTGGCTCAAATATTTGCCTTATGTAAGGTTTGTTTGATATTGAAAATGAGCAAAATCGGTTCATAAATAAAAAAAAGTTGTGGACCAAATACTAGAAAATCAGGGTGTCCGTTATAACTTCAGTTTATACTTTTGGGCCAATTCCCTTTACAAAAAAGCATATAAATCATTGAAATTTTGCACGAATAGTTCAAGGACCAATGTAAATTGGATAACCAAAAATGAGCGTGGTACGCCAACTTTACCGCCCATCTCCCGTATAAGGTGCAACATCAACGAAATTTTGTACAAATAGCCCAAGGACCAATGTAAACTCCCAACTCCCATATAAGGTGAAATTTTAAAAAGTTCCAAATGGTGGGTATATAGATTCGGTCAAGCCGAGTATAACATTTTCAATTGTTTTCCTTATACTAGAGATTTATACTTTTGCATTTTTTTATACCATGTTTGGCACGCGCTTCACGAATTTTTTTTCTTCTGTTTGTTGTTCTTGATGATGAATACCTTCAGGATGATGAAGACGATGGTGAGCAATAGCAACAACAACAATAGCATAAAATACTAATACCATTACCGGGAGACAAAGTCACTATAAAGATATTTTTTAATATAAAAATGAAAGTTTTTCTCAACATAACATAAAAACAGTTTTATTTATAAATAATAGTAGAATAGTTAATTTGTAAAAATTTAATAATTTAATAAAAAGTAAACTATTAAAAATTCTAAAATATTAAAATAGTCAATATATACTAAAACTAGTATATTTATGAAAATTAACTAAAATTAATAAATTTGTAAAAATTTACTCAAAATAGTAAATTTTCAAAGAATCTCAAATTCTTTAAAAATGAAGATTAAATATAGGAAATCTGTCCCTTATAATACTCTTCAGAAAAATAATTCTAACTTTCCCCAAAAAAAAAAAAAAAAACATCTTTTTTTATTTCATGCTTCTCTAGCAAACTTTTCTACACACACACACCCAAAGCCAGCAACAAATTGTTAAGGCATGAGTTCTACAAAGAGTCGACAAAAAGGATGACGATGAAGACGACAATACAATAACGCGCCATTTTTTAACAAATTTTTTTATTTCAACAAAAAAATTATTATTATGTGTTATATATTTTTTCCTTTTTTTCGGGGAAAATAAAAAGTATAAAAAATACATCAAGAAATTATAGAATGTTTAGCAAAGGAGTTAGCAACAAAACAAAAAACAAAAAAAAAAAAGAAAGAAAGATTAGTTAGAGAGTTAGGAAGGTTAGGAAGTATTTGAACAATGTATTTTATAATTCACGGAAAATTCAAAACGAAGGCCATCTGTCATTTACTCTATATTCAAAGTAATGAAATATTATTGAAAATTTGTAGATAGTTAAAGAAAAGAGGAAGAAGGATAAGAAACCGTATAGACATTTTAACAAAAGGAACTAGCATTAGGCTTTGTTGAGATATTTAAGTAGTTTTTTTTATGTCTAAACTGTTTTAAAATTTGCTCTTTAACTACTTCTTTTTCTCGCTCAGCTTTCAATTTAATTTATTTGGAAATTGAGGTGGTTTTCTAGTCATTTTTGGGTGTTTTTTGGGGGAGTTAAAATGCGCGTTTTTCTTGTGTAAGGAGTAAAAAAAAAAACAAGAAACTTTATATTCCCAACTAAAAAAGCAAGAAATTCCATACAACAAACAAAATAAAATATGTAACAATATGCGCACCAACAATAATAACAATTATAACAACAGCAACAAGAACAATAATAATAAAATGGCTGATATTTAAAAGAGAAAGTTCTTTCAAATTTAAATAACAATTAGTAATTTAAAAATTTTAATTGATAGCAGGTTAATTTCGATAACTTTTATATAAATAGCAAATTTTTTTATAAAATTGTTCTTTTTCTTAATTTACTGATAAAGTTCTCTTTACAAAAAATGTTCGATAAATTTTCCTTTTTATAGAAAATTGTTGATAAATTCCCTTTTTCTGAGAAATATTTCATAAATTTACTTTTTATGAAATTTGTGATAAATATTTATCGGAAAATATTGATACATTTACTTCTTTCGGGAAATTTTTGATAACTTTTCTTATTGCCGAAAATTTTTGACAAATTTATCATCGATTAATTTTTTATCGAAAATGGTCACTACATTTAATTTTATCGGAAATTGAATTTAAAATATTTTTAACCAAACATTTAATTTATTCCTAAAATTTAAAACAATAAATTTTTATAAATTAATTAAATGAAAAAAAATAAATTTTTATAAAAAATAAATTTTTATAAATTTATTTTTTTATAAATTTATTTTTTTACAATTCCATTTTATAGGAAATTGTAAATAAATTTCCAGAAATTTAAAATTGCAGAAATTTTCGATAAGTTTATATTTCATTGAAAATTTTCACTAAATTTTTTATATCGATATTCAAGAAAATTTCGTATAAAAGTCAAGTCAATGATTTGCTCTGTATAAATAGTGAATTTTTGATAAATTTGTTATAAATAAAAATTTTGAATAAATTCATGTTTGATAAACTTTTTACATAAATTCCCTATAAAAAGGTAATTTTTAAGAATTTGAAAATGTTTGGTATATTTTCAACAAATTCCAATAAATCGTAATATATTTATCTACAATTATTATATATTCGATAAATTTCCTATAAATAATAAATTTTTATCTTTAATTTCCAAGAAATAATCAAATTTCGATAAATTTCATATAAATATTATTTTTCCCATAAAAAATAATAACTTTTAAATAAATTTCCTGTATAAACATCAAATTTTCGATGTTTCCTATAAAAAGAAAATTTTCGATGAATATTAAATATTCGATAAATTTAATTAGAAAATTTAATTTTCAATAAATATGAATTTTTTTAAATGTCATATAAACAGGAAGTATTCGATGTATTCCCTAAATAGAAAATTTCGATAAATTTCCTAAAATAAAAAATTTGGACAGAATTACTTTCGATATATTCGATAAATTTCCCAAAAAGTAAAATTTTGTTAAATTTTATAAAATAATTAAAGTTCGATATTTTTTTTAATAAAAAATTTTCGTTAAATTTTCCAAAAAGTAAATTTCTGATAAATTTCTTAAAATAATAAATTTTCTATTTTTCTAAATTTTCAAAAATTATATATTTTCTTTCGATATATTTGATAAATTTTTGACAAATTTTCTAAAAAAATAAATTTTTGATAAATTTCTTAAAATAAAAAATTTCGATATATCGGATCAATTTCCCAAAAAGTAAATTTTACATAAATTTTCCATAAATTTCCTAAAATAATTTTTTTTTATAAATTTCCTACAATTAAAAAATTTCATATATTCGATAAATTTCCCAAAATACACATTTTTTGTAAATTTCCTAAAATAAAATATATATTCGATAAATTTCCTAAACTTATTTTATATATTTCCTTTCGATTTACCAAAATGTAAATTTTCGATAAATTTCCAATAAACACAAAATTTTGTATAATTTCTAACAAATAAAAAATGTGGGTAATTGTAGTAAAAATGTTCGTCGATTTTTGATAGATTTCCCATAAATATAAAATTTTTGAGAAATTTCATGTTAATTGTAAATTATAGAAAAGTTCTTATAATTATAAAATTTTCAACAAAAATGCTTTTTATTGATAGGGAATTTTTAATAAATTCCAGTAAATAGTAATATATTAAAAGAGAAAATATTCAACAAATTCGCCATGAATAGCAATAATAGTAAACTTTTGATAAATTTTCTATAAATAGTTAATTTTGGATAATAACTAATAAACCTTCGACAAATTTTTCAATTAATAAAAAAGTATTCAACGAAATTCGAAAATGTCTCATAATTATAAAATTTTCTTTAAAAATCCTATAGATAGGAAATTTTCAATAAATTCCAGTATATACATAGAAAATATTATGTAAATATAAATGATATTTTTTTCCTATTAATAAAATTTCCTACTAATAAAAATTATTGCATAAATTTCCTGTAAATAGTAAGTTTTTGTTAAATTCCAGCATATAGTAAATTTTCAATAATTATTCTATAAATAGTAAAATATTTATAAATTTCTCATAAATAGTAAATTTTCAATAATTTTCCCATAAAGACATTCTTTGCCAAAACTGTTTTACATACATAAAGCAAATTTATTAGAAAACATTTTCCATTTCTTTTGCATATTTATTCGCTGTTGTTGTAATCGTTTTTACTACTTGTTTTTCCATATTCAAATTCCCATTTCTCCCCCACACCTCTACTAACTAATACTCCACGATGTGCACAACTTGCCTCCTTTATCAAAACACCATTTCTTAGAAAGATTTTTTATGTATTTAGAGGTAGTAAGCAGCAGCCACCTCTAACCGGCTAAAGGGAAAATAACAAAACGTTTACCTTCTTTCGCCTCTCAAACCCCAGCATTTACTTACTTCTTCTGCCTCATCGTCGTAGTCGTCATCATCATAGTAAAAGAAAGAATTATTACCGAAGCAACTAAATCCCAGATGGCGCACTATATAAGTTATGATATAATTTGCGTTTTTTTTTTTCGCTTTTTGTATTCAGTTTTTTTTTTTCTTTTTCTATATTTTACTTCCTTCAAACTTACTGTTTTGCTTTTCGTTTTCGCACAAAAATTTTCTAGCAATAAGCACAAGTATGCCATAAAAATGTAAAAGAATTTAGAAAATAAAAAATTTATAATATATAAGATGAGAACAATACCAACAACAACAAGAAAAATAAATAAATACAAAACAGCTAAAGAATTATGCCAGTTCGGCAATAGTACTAAAAGAAGAAAAAATCGCAGGCAAAAACAGTAAAGAAGTTAAAGTAAAATAAAGATGTAGTTTATTTAGCTAGCACAAGTATATTGTAGAAGAATGTATTGCAACATTTGTGGCACTTTTAAAAAGTAGTTATGTTATAAATTCAAATTCAAATATATAAACGAAATTACCCAGCCAAACTCTCGTAATAGAAGCTAAGGCAGACTAGAAAATAGGTGGATGGGTGACGGGTGGTTAACTCAAATGGCTTAAGAAAATATACTCAAATACCAAAAAAAATCTAATCTAACAATTTTAATTTACAACCCAGCCAGTACAGTTATAATAAATCATGAGTATTAATGTTTTAGTTAAACTATAGCAGCTGCTAATGTACTAAATATAAATTTTATTTAGCTTTTAGTAAATTTATATATTTTTTTCTTTGGAAACAAAGCGAAATTATTTTATGTGTAATATTAGAAGGGATTTGTATCGGAAAGAAAGTACATAAGTGGATAAGTTTGAAATATTATGTAAAAGAGAAAATATTTTTTATACTTATAATAAAAATAGAACAATAATTAAAATAGAACGAAGGAAAAATTTCTTAATTAAATAATGTAAGTAAGGCAAGTTTCTTATAAATTTAGACTTTTTCCGGAAATTTTCGACATACATTTTTTTTATTTTCGATAAATTTGGTTTTTTTGAAATTTTCAATAAATTTTCTTTTTATTGGAAAATTTCTATAAATTAAGTTTATCAAGATTTTAAAAAAATATATACTTTGTATCGAAATTTTCGATAAATTTGTTAAAAATAACAAATGTTTAAAAAATTTCGTATAAAAAGTAAATTTTCAATAAATTTAAAAAAACCAGACTTTCTATAAATAAAAAATTTTTTATAAATTTCCAATTTTTTACAAAATAACCTTTCGATACATTTTCATATAAAAGGTAAATTTTTGACAAATTTCCATAATATTAAATATTTTCGATAAATTTCTTATACAAAGTAAATATTTAATAAATTCTCCATAAATAGAAAATTTTCGATTTCATATTGATAACAAATTTTGAATAAATTTCATATATACTTTCGATGAAATGTAAATTTTCAATAAATTTGCAGTAAATTTTATATAAACAGAAAATTTTGCATAATATCCTAAAAATGTAAATTTTCGATAAATTTCACATAAAGGACAAAACTAATAATAGATTTTCGATAAATGTCCTATAGATGTTGTATTCAATTTGTGACATATTTTCTATAAATAGTTAACTTTCGATAAATTTCCGTAGACAGCAAATTTTCGCTAAATTTCCCATATAAATAATTTTCGATAAATTTCCTATAATTAGCTAATTTTCCACAAATTTCCCATAAATAGTAATTTTTCGAAAAATTTCCTTTACAGTGAAAATTTTCGACAAATTTCCAAAAAAAGACATTTTTGATATACTTCCTATTAATATTAAAAAAAATTTCGAGAAATTTCCTTGAAACATAAAATGGTCGATAACTTTGCTTTATATATTAAATTCGATAAATTACGTATTAATAGAAAAATTTCTGATAAATTTCCTTTAAACAATAAATTTGTAATACATTTCTATAATCAGTAAATTTTCCATAACTTTCCCTTAACTGTAAATTTTTGGTAAATTTTTCATAAATAGTAAATCTTCGATTTTCTACTAATAATATATTTTCGATAAATGCCTTATAAATATTATATTAAATTTTAAAAGAATTTTCCATAAACAATAAATTTTCGAAAAATATTCTTTAAACTGAAATATTTTAAAAAATTTATTAAAATTTAATTTCCTATAAATATTAAATTGTAGATCAATTTTCTCAAAATTGTTTGCTATATTCAGTAAATTTTCAATAAATTTCCTATAAAAAGTAAATTTTTGATAAATTTCTTTATACACCAAATGGTATATATATATATATATTTAGATATATTTTTTACATGGTAACTTTTCGATTAATTTCCTCTAAACAGTATTTTTTAATGAATTTCTCATAAATAATAAATTTTTAATAAAAAGTGAGTATATAGTGAATTTTCTATAATTAGTAATTTTTCGATAATTTCCCTGTTAATATAAATCTTTGTTAAACTTCCTATAAATATAAAATTTTCGATAAATTTCATATAAGTATTACATTTTCGATAAATTTTCCGTAAATAGTAAATTTCTGAAAAATTTCTTTTAAATATTAAATTTTCAAACAATTTCCTATAAATAGTAAATTTTCGATAAATTTATTATCAATATAAAATCTTCTATAAATGGAAAATTTTCTATAAAATTTCTTCAAATATGAAATTTTACATAAATTTCCTATAAATAATAAATTTTCAATAAATTCAATAAATTTTATAAATATTAAATTTTCTATAAAAAATATTTTCAATAAATTATCTACAAAATGGAAATTTTCCATAAATAATAAATTTTCGATAATTTAACTATAAATACTATTAATATTAAATTTTCTACAACTTTTCCATACATTTTCAAAAAAATTTCAATGAATTTGAAGAAATATTTCAATAAATTTTCTGTAAATAATAAATTTTTGATAAATTTCCATAAAAAATAAATTTTCGAAAAATTTCCTTTAAATTGAAATTTTTCGATGTTTAAAAAAAAAAAAGAGATTTTCGAAGAATGTCGATCAAATAATAAATATAAATATTAAATTTTTTATGAACTTCCTTTATACAGCATATAAAGGATTGATATATTTATTATTAAGAGAAATTCCTATAAATATTAAATTTTCTTAAAAAAAAGTAAATTTTCTATAATTTGTAAATTTTCGATAAATTTCCTATAATTAGTAAATTTTGGAAAAATTTATTATAAATATTATATTTATAATAAATTTAAATTTTATTATTATAAATATTATATTTTCGAGCAACTTCCTATATTTCGACAAATTTATTACAAATAGAAAATTTTCTATAAATGTAAAATTTTGGATAAATTTTTTTCAAATATGAAATTTTTGATAAATTTCATATAAATAAAAAAAAATTCAATAAATTTATTAAACAATAAATTTTCTATGAAAATAATATTTTCGATAAATTTCACACATACAATAAACATTCGATAAATTTACTACAAATAGTGAATTTTTGATAAATTTTGTATTAATATTAATTCTTTAATAACTTTCATATAAATTGTCCATTTTCAATAAATTTTTAAATATTTTCTTGATAAATTTTCTATTAATAAAAATTTTTCTATATTTTTCCTATTAGTAGTAAATTTTTGATAAATTTCTTATAATAGCAAATTTGAAATTAAATTTTCTATAAACAAAAACAGTTCAATAAAATACATAAATATTTTCAAAGTCTTCTTTTAATTCAATTAATTTTTAACTTATTAACTACCTTGATTTGTTGACTTTAATATAACAATATCAATTATTAATTATATTAATATTAATTACAAATCTTCCAAAAAATAAACCTCTAGAATTCTTTAATAATAAAATCATTGTAATAATCAAACTTCTTAAACCCACATTTTTTTGATAATTCAGCTTAAACGTTAATATTTTAATTTCTTTTTCCTGCTTTTCTATAAATACAAATCGATAAAGTATAAATTCCTTAAAAAAATAAACTTATTCTATTAAATTTTTATAAGAAAATTTATGTTTTGAGCTTCTTAAATTTAAGCATATGACGTGTTTTGTATTTCCAGCTCCAGCTTTTTCCTTTTTTTCAAAAGGATAAATGAAAATATAAAAAGCCATTATTGTAGTTTTTTTTTTTTTTTTTTTTTTTTTTTTGTTCAAAACCATTACCATAAAAAAGAGGAACTAAACAAAATACTAAACAACTATAGTACAATAACAATAATAACAATATATATAGAGTACAACAATTTTGATAATGAGAGAAGACCACCGAAAAAAATAAAATGAAATAAAAATAATGTATAAATATAAAGCGGTAGCTTTGAAACTGTCTAAAGAAAAAGGAGATTTATTTAGAACACTTCCAGCAGGGTTTAACCTTTTATTTATTTCACTTTTTCCCTATTAACACCGGGCAACATCAGTAGCAGCATCAATTGTAGTAGGGGGAGGGGTTAAAGGAAACTAAACTAAAAATCAAGAAATAGAGTAGAAAACATAAAACGCAAGAAAACTTAGAAATAATCACCAACATAAATCTAAAAAAATGGACTAAGACTAACCTTGATGTTTTATACAAACACACTTACAAACACTTTATGTATTGTTATTTCTTTTATATTTCTTGGGCATTTTTTTTTTTTTATTGAATAGAACAAACAAGAGGTAGCAGCATATAAAACTATATAAAAAGGAAACACTAAACAGCCAAATGATTTATCTGAATAAAGCACAAAATGAAGAAAATGAAGTGAAAATAAATAAGAAATAAAAATAATCGTAGACAAACAATAGTTTTAGGTTTAATATTAGCAATAAGTAATGGAAAGGTCAGTAGGGAAAAAATAATAACCGAAATATGATAAAAATAAAAGAATTATATATATATATCTATATATATATATATATATATAAACGGAGATATATATATATATATATATATATTCTTTATGAAGCCTTGTCTTTCGAAATATGTTTATAAACAGATTTTTATATCAAATAAATTTTGGGAAAAAGTGAAAGAATATTTTTGAACAAAAAATTGGCATTTTTTAGACTTTAAATATTTTTCACGTCTAGACAAATTGAGACAAGCAAAAAATTTTTTCAGCATATAATTTCGGATTGTATTAAAATTTATGGGATATTAAAAAAATTTCCCTCATATAACTTAGGACTTATTCCCGAAAAACGAAATAAAGTCGAGACAAAAAATTTTAAATTCAAAATTTAAGCTTAAATATTTTTTTAACTGTAATAAATAACATACGTGAGTAAGCCTATTTTTTCTTTATCTTGCTAAGTAAGCACTTTACAGAAATTTAAAAACCTTTGAAATCGGACTTGATTTGTAGAAGTTACGATTTTTGGAAACTTTTACTTACTCGAGGTAGTCAACTTTGGCACCCTGTAGCTTTTCTCGTGTTATCACAGGGAGACTACAATTTAGGTGCTCCTGTGCAACTCTTCCATACATTTCAATTCGATCCGACCGGAAGTTTAGAAGATACAGAATTATTACCAAAAATTTTGCGTTTGACGCCACTTTGTACTAGCTGAAACTACTAGTAGCTAATAAATTCAGCTTCTAAAGTAAGGACTCAATTTAAATATTTTAATCTAATATATATATTATCAAATATATGAATTTCCAACCTGGACTTTTAATATATTACAAATCCTTAATAATTTTAATTTAGAAATAAAACATCTTAGAAAACTCATAAATCTGAGTTTACAGCATGCATGAAAAAATACCTTAGCAAAGGGTCATGCATATAAATTGTAAAATATTATTACATTATTTAATGCAGAGAGAAAAAAAAAACGAAGAAAACTTAAATAAAATTATTTACCATCTACAGTAAATATATATAGTTATAGCTAAAAGTATTAATTTTATTGCCTGCCTACTAAAATTATTATATGAATGAATGTAAAATATAAAACGTCTACAAAAACACAATAAGATATTTACTACATTACAACAACGTTTTATGGCTGTTTAAAATATAAAATAAAAAAAAATGTATTTTATTTTTTCTAATACAAAAACTGTAAAATTTTACTTTAATGCCCCATAAAATGTTGTTTTATAGTTTGAAATTTATTATACCCACCTCAGTTAACAAAAGCAACCAACCACCCCCTCCCCACGTTTCCTCAGCAACTAAAAACACTACTCTTTATAGAGCTATGAAATAATATTTGACTACTTTTGCTTAAAATCTAACTACTCCACCTCACCACCCCATTCCATCTATTTTAGACTCTCAGCGATTTTAAAATAAAGCGGGTAAATGTCTTAAAAAAATATCTAAACTAACGCAACCTTTTGTAATTCGTTTCTTTTTATTATAACTGAATGAATGTATCTGCAACCCTGCCACCGCTTACTTAATTTTTTCTTGTTTTTTTTTATTTTCTTCGCTCACCTATCGTAAGCAGCATTTTTTTGTATTGTGCTGCTTTCAGTTTTCAATTTTTTTTTAATTTTTTCGGAAAATAAACCTTAGGCAACACTATACTCTAAATTTGATTCTTCTTTTTATACAATACTTCAAAAAAATGTTCTATAGACATACATAGATACACTACACAATATAAATAGTAGTAGTAAAAGAACGTACAGCATCTTAGATCCACTCAGCCAAACAAACAGCCAGCCAGCGAAAGCTTAACATCAGCAACGTTTGGAGCGACTGTGCTGCTATAGTCGTAACTTACCCCTAACGAACTTGTACATAAATCGTCTTTTTCAAAAAAAATAAATAAATAAAAAATTATAAACACTAATGCCAGCCAAAGTGAAAAAAACACACACACTTATACAAATAAAATATAAAAAAATTGTAAAAATAAAATAAAAGAAATAAAAAGAACTAGAAAATTTAGTATCTACACAACAATTTTTTATTACAGCAAAAAAAAAAAGCTAACAAAAAATTTTGGAAAAAACTTAATGGCTGCAGTGAGAGTAGTGTTTAAAATATAAATTATAGAGGTGGATCTTGAGGGTTTGAGGGGGTGTAGGGAAATAAAATAATCAGAAGTTTAAGATATGTAATCACAAGAGATAAATATAAGTGACAAGGTTTTAAAAATATATTTGCAAGAATATTTTAAAGACTTTTGGGTTATAAATTTATGAGTTATAGAGACTTGATTGATTAGTTCAAAAACAATTTTTAAATAAAATCCTTTTTATTAATTGGATTTCTGACTCCACTCACTCACTCCAAATCAATATAAAATAAAATGTTTACATCCCACAATAATTAGTATTAAGACTAAATGTTTGACCATAAATTTTATAGTTTTGTGTATGAATTATTTAATTATAAATAGTTATTGCATTACCTACACTTTGCATTACTTATAATGCATGAAATATTTCCTTTCTTATAATTGAATAGGAAGTTTTGTTTGTTGAGTTTAATAAAGACATTAATGGATATATGCTCAGGCATAATTTTATGTTTTTAAGAACATATTTTTACATAAATATTTCATTAGTAAAACATTTTCTTGAACATATTTTGCTTATTTTTCATCTTTGCTAACAAATTGAAAACTACTTACATTTCATAGAAAATATATCAATAGAATTTCTGAAACGTTTGCTGAAAAGTTTCTTTCTCCGAAAATATTTCACTAGAAATTACTAATATTCAGAAACTATAATCTTTTAGAGAAACAAAAGTTAAAAAAACAAATATGTGTGTTAATTTTCTAATTTAAATTTGTCGGTCCCGAAGCAGAGTCTGTGCCATTACTCACTTCATTCGCATTTAGGTGTTTTTATAAATACTAGAGTATACCTATGGCGCACCGTTACCCTTATCGTATTAAAATGAAAAAAGTTTAGTGAAAAAAATTAATTTTTGCTTTACAATATATTTCTGAAAATACAAACGCTTAGCTCTTTTCCGTTTTGGGGATTTTTAGATTTTTTTCATTTCATAGTTTTTTCCGATTTGGCATTTTTTGTTTGTTTTAGTATTTTTCGCGTTTTGTAGTCTTTTTCCATTTTAGCGTTTTCTCCGTTTTTGCGATTTTTCCGTTATTTCATTTCAGCGATTTTTTTCGTTTCGGCGACTTTTATTATAATGTATTAATTTTTGTGCCTTTTATTTTTGCAACTTTTTTTATTTCAGCGCGTTTTTCGTTTTAGCGATTTCTTTTATCTTGTAAATTTTTTCATTTTGGCGATTTATTTGTGTTTGACGATACTATCAATAACAATCGAAAAGCAACTATTTTTATTCTTTCGAAAAAATATAAATAATCAAATAACTGTTATTTTGGCTCAAAAAATATAAAAGAGAAAATATGATCCTCACATTTTTATAATAAAAGTCATAATAATTTCGGTCCTTCGGTTTTATATATCGAAAATAAAAGTAACATAAATCATTTACTTTTTCTAATTTGTTTCTCCTAATACATAAGACTCGGAAAAAAATAGCCATAGTAATTTCAAGTATTAAACTTTTTTCTATTTTGTTTATCACTTTTCTCTTACATATCTCTCAATTAAATGTGAAAAAGCTGTAATTCACCATTACTAGGTCATATCAACTTGTTCAAATTGTTTTAGTAAAGAAGTAACAACAATGACCCTGCTTTGAATTGAGAGAATTGTCTGAGAGACATGAGAAATAATATAGAGAAAAGTTTAGTAATTTGAGACGCTCTTATGTTTTAAGTTTCACATATAAGTCATTATTTTTTATAACTTCTAAAATACTGATTGGAAATTGCCTTTCTTATGGTATATTTTTTATTAACATCTGATGTATACTGTTAGTGTAAAAGGAATTACAAAATATGTGTTTGCTTATTAATTATATAGATTACGCCCTCCTTACTCGATACAATTTTGAAGATTGTGATTGGCATATATTTTAATCTCACACATTTGAGAAAGGTTAGATAATTTAACGCGCTCAAAGCAAAGATAGTAGTCGTGATCGTTTAACCAGCATCCGGCTCGAAGGACCATAAACAGGTTGCTAGAATGGCAAGTTAGTAATTTGCCTTGATGTCTTTGTTCAAAAGTACGAAAATATAGTTTGTGGACTATAAATAGATATCAGCAGAAAGTAACCAGTATTCGCCTAGAAGGACAATTTTGCGTTATCGTCAACCAACATCAGGCACGAAGGACCGTTTAATCTTTATAAACAAAGTACATGTCGCAATTTTGAAGTTAACTTAGTAGCATTATTATTTGGATAACATCCTCTTGAAATTGACTATGGTCGACACATGTTGCACTTAGTGCGCATTGAAATGTAATTAACCATACGTACCATAAAAGGACCTCGTCAGAAATTGAGTGACTATGATTTTTATGATAAATACAAGAAAGATATTTATCTTTATCAAATAAAAATACCATTTTTAAAATTATAAAGAAATGTCAAGCATCGACTACTCACATTTATGTAGATCGGCACTTAATTCGTATGTGGTGAAGTAGAGATATCTGTTCAACTTAAGGTCAATCTTGACTAACAACTGAGCACGAAAAAATTGGTAGGCTTATAGCTTTTACTATAAGTGAAAAAGTAAATAGTGCCGTTAATTTGTTGCATTTATTAGTATTTTCAGTAACTTTTATTAAATTGAAAATTTAACAAAATTCGCGAAAACTGAAAATTCAAATTTATAATGTAAACCCATGTCGACCATATAAGACAATTGTTGGAAATGCAAGATGTGTGGCGAAATACTGTTTCTTGGGTCATAAAAAATAAAAAAAAGTTCTCAATCACAGAAAGGATATCTGGTATCTAAAGAAAAAGTCGATTTTCACGCTATACCACCGCAGACAAAATAATGCAAATTGATCTGTATATGAAAGTTATAAAAAGCTTTCCTGTAGACCTATAAAGTAAACTGAATTCCTAAAAGGAACGATAAAATAATGTGGAGGCAAAAGAAAGGACAAAAATTATTGAGATTAATTTGTTTCGTAATTATATGGCGGATTTCATACAACATACTAATCGGAAATTCAATTCTAGGAATTCTATTTAGAAAATAAATATCGCGTAAAAAGACATTAAAATTTACGGAAAAAGTATTCGAATTTTTCGCTTCCTGTCATTACATCAAAAGGGTTATTATATGGTGTCAAACAAATGGTGTTGTTATGTACCAAATGAGACTAATCTATACAAATGTTCTGAACTCTGTACATTTAAAAGGACAATAAAAGCTTGACAAAAAATGTAACAAAGTTAGAAAAGGAGGACTCATTCCAAAACAAAAAGCATCTATTAACATAACAAAAGCTGTGACCATGTGATTAAAAACTAATATTTATTTTAAATTTTAAATTTGAATAAAACAATCTTTATAAAAGCAAAATTTCAAAAAGATTCCCATATTTTTTTTCGTTTTAATAAAAAGAATTTTATGCACTAATTTTTTCATGCTCAGTTTCCTAGGAATGGATTAGCTAGAGATGTAACTGCATCATTTTGTTTATATTCCTCTGTTCAGGTTGGTTATCTACGATTACTATCTTTAGAATATATAGGTTCCTTTGACCCCCAATCGATTGAAATAGCACTAAATGTCTGTGCTTTTATTAGGAAATCAATTTCACTTCTAATGGGTATTATTACAGGACACCGAATTATAGGACGAATGTCGGAAGTTATAATTAAAGAAGTAATATTTTTATTAAAAATTCCATCTAGTTGAATTCCTTTTATTAAAGATTCTAAAGTATTCAAATTATAAAAACAGGATTAAATATTAGCTAAATGTATTAAGTACAAAAAATAAGTCAATTTGCTCACAACATTTTTAAGTGTAAAGTTTTATTTCATATTTTCTATTTTATTAATTTTATAAAAAAGATAGAAATGTATTAAAAATGTGACTTTTAACCTCAATGTAAATTGTTTATTTTATTTTTTAACTTCAAATTTTTGGTCCTTAACACTAGAAGTTTTATTCTAGCTAAAAAAATGCTTAAAAAAATAAAATTAATAAATAGTTAAAAATAGTTAGTTACCCCACACCTTTAAAACTCTGCCCTCTAAAAAATCCAGATTATCCACGTTAGGGAAAGATGTCCTGCGGGGAAACTTAACGGCAGTTATAATAATTTCAAATAGTGAGAAAGTTAGAGTAGATGTGCAAAACCCCACCACACCTTCTTCAAAAACTAAGAATTTTCTCAAATCTATGACAATAAACATTTTGTGTAGAAATATAGTGTAAACTTTCTATAAGAAAGTAAAATTATAAAAAAGAATTTCAACTCATTCCCTTCAATAAACACAACAGAGTTCTTGGTTAAAAACTCGTAAATTTGAATTTTGAAAATATGTAAGCGTTTTCCCTTCTTACTGCTAACGCTAATGAAGTTTTGGGTTCAAAAACATTTTTTTTTTTTTCTATGCAACACATAGAATATTTATATTAGTGTGTATGTGTGTATGTTTATATATAGAAAATATATTTGGTAATACCATTAAAATAGTCGTTGTAGAATAACACTAACATAAACTAATGCCTTTAAGCAGCATTTGAACGCGTTTTCCCTTAGAGAGAAAAAAATTATAGGAGGCTTATACACAGCATCAGAAACTTAAGGAGGTTTGTTGAAAAAAGGTAGTGTATAATGGTTTGGTGCTGCTAGTATTTGTAACTGTAGCTGCCAGCACATTAATCTATAATAGCTAAGAAAAAGGGCCATTATTGTAGATTTTATTTTAAATTATTTTTGTGTATCTTTCTGTGTTTGTAAACTTGTGTGTTTGTATAAGAATATAAGTTTTCCTTTTATAATCGTTAGTAAAATTTTAAATGGTATTAGAATATCAATGAATGAATGGTTTTTATTATACTTAAATTATTGTGTAAATTTTAAGAATAAATGATAAAGTTTTCTTAATGTCCAAAACTACTTTGGTGGTTATTTTTAATTAGCATTTATAATTTATTAAAGCTTTAGAGGAGAATTTTGGAGATAAAATCTTTAAAATTGTTTAATATACGAGTAATTTTTGTTTAATCTTATTGTAAAAATTGTATGAAAATGAGGTGTAACTAAATTTTTTTTTTGATTATTTTGAAGAATTTTTTAAATAAAACATGTTTACACCATATTTTAGACTTAATAGCATATGTGAACTTATTTTGATTATAATGACATATTTTTGTTTATTTGCTAATAAAGTTTAAAACGCATATTTTGTATGTTTAAACAAAATACATTTTCTTGATCCATTCAAAATCAATTTAACAGTTAAATGTGAGTGATCAAGCTGGAAATATATTTACTCAAATCGATCGATATTTTTATAATAATTTTTTAGGAAATAATTCGTAAATTTTGTTTTTAAGTTTGAAGAGAAGAACCTTTGGTATGACCCTGTGATTTGAACAGGTAATCTTCTGAGCTGGAACAGTTCTGCTGGTGTAATAAATTCTTAGAAAATAATAAGTAAATTTTGTTTTTAATTTTAAAGAAGAAAATCTCCTTCGATGATCCCGAGGCGTGATTTGAACACGCGCTACCATTGCGCCACGGAGTATACAAGAATAGGTTAACAGCTTATCCTTTAACTCCAATAAGCTATAAATGATTTTAAAATTATAGTATTTAATTTAATACAATTTTCATAATTAAAATTCCCGAATGAAAATGTTAATACTTAATTTTTATTCAAGATTCCTAGCACAAATATGTTTAATATTTATTATAAAATTTTTTCTTAAAAACTATTTAATTAAAAATTTTTGAATTGACCCCGACGCAACCTTCTGAGCTGGAACATTTACTTATTACTTTTTAGAAAATAATTAGTAAATAGTAAATGTTGTTTTTAATAAAAATAAAAAAATCTTCGGTATGACCCCGACGTGATTTGAACACGCAACCTTCTGATCTGGAGTCAGACGCGCTACCATTGCGCCACGGAGTCTACAAAAACGACTTAACAACTTATCGTTTAATACCAATAAGCTATAAACGATTTTTAAAAATTTTATTATTTAATTTAATACAATTTCCATAATTAAAATTCCCGAATGAAAATTTTAATACTTAATTTTTATTCGAGATTCTTAGTCCATATATGTTTAATATTTATTATAAGAATTTTTCTTAAAAAGTATTCAAATTAGAAATTTTTGTATTGATACCGACGTGATTTGAACACGCAACTTTCTGAGCTGAAACAGTTCTGCTGGTGCAACAAATTCTTAGAAAATGATTAGTACTTTTCTTTTAGTTTTATAGAAGAAAAATCCTTCTTATGACACCGACGTGATTTGAACACGCAACCTACTGATCTGGAGTCAGACGTGCTACCATTGCACCACGGAGTCTACAAACATGAATTAACAGCTTGTCCTTCAACACCAATAAGCTATAAATGATTTTAAAATTATATTGTTTAATTTAATACAATTTTCATAATTAAAATTCCCGAATGAAAATTTTAATACTTAATTTTTACTCGAGAGTCTTAGCCCAAATATGTTTAATATTTATTATAAGAATTTTTCTTAAAAAGTATTTAATTAAAAATTTTTGAATTGACCCCGACGTGATTTGAATACACAATCTTCTGAGCTAGAACAATTCTGCTGGTGTAACAAATTCTAAGAAATAATTAGTATATTTTATTTTTTTAATTTTAAAAAAGAAAATTCTTTCGTATGACCCCGACGTGATTTAAACACACAACCTCATGATTTGGAGTCATACGCGCTACCACTGCGCCACGTAGTCTCCGATAATACTATTTTAAGTTCAAAATTATATAAGCCAAAAAGAATAAAAGCTTTAAAGGATCATTGATCAGACACATAAAGGACCAGCGAAGATTCTTTAAATTTCCTATTTTCTTATACGCAGAATTTGCACTTAATTTTCGGTATTTGGAAATTTTATTTCACAATTATAATTAAGCTTGAGTTCAGCTTTAAATAATGTTAGATTAAATAATGTATCAAAAATTTTTATTTTGCAAATAATTGTTATTGACCCCCCCCCCCCCACTGTGATTTTAACATGCACTACCACTGCGCCACGGAGTCCACTAGAAATTAGTTGATATCGATTCATTTAAATTATAAACAATAAAAAAGTTAAATAATTTTGAATGTAACAAAATCGTCTTCTATTTTTTTTTTTTTTTTTTGTTGAAAAAAGATAATGCAAAAAAAATTCATATCGACAGAAGAAATAAAGCTCACTTCGAAGTAATGCACTTTTTACGACAAAGTCTGGAATAATTTTCTTTACTTCTCCCCAAAACAATTTTATTTTTTATAATTTAAATTTAAAAAAATCCCTAATTTAAAATTATTATTGATCAAAACAATTTTTCTGACCCCAACGTGATTTCAACACGCAACCTTCGGATTTGAAGTTATACAGACTACCGTCCAACGTTTACAGGTGGACCCATTGCGATATATTACCTGGACTTGTAAAAATAAAATACGATCAATGTGAAAGAAATTATTACACTTTCTGAATTTGCGATCATTTAATCAGATATACAAACTGATGAGAAAGAAAAAAGAAGTGTAGATTTCCATATAGATTTTTTTTTTTTTTTTTTTTTTTTTTTTTTTTTGAAAAATATATTGCATTCTCCGGTTTTTCTATTCTTTGTTACACTTTCAGAATATATCCTTCTAGTTAATACTACTACTTCACAAAAGAATTGCAGTGACCCCGACGTGATTTGAACACGCAACCTTCTAATCTAGAGCCAGACGTGCCACCGTTGCGCCACGGAGTCCCGGAAAACTAACGCAACCAAAATGACTAAATATACAATTTGAATTTAAGTCTATAAAATTTTAAAATCGAAAATGTGACCCCGACGTGATTCGAACACGCAACCTCCCGACTTGGAGTCAGAAGCGGCACCGTTGCGTCACAGAACCTATTAATAATGTAATAGACAAATGTTTATGAAACCCAAGCAATTTATATCACTTATTAAATAACTTTGTGTAAGTAGTTTTTATTCTAAATATTCTAGTGTTATATATAGTTTCGTACCAGCATAAGATCGTAATTGAATAAAATAATAATATGTGGTGAAGTGCATTCAAAAATATGTTAAAAATATTTATGTTATCTTTTTTTATTAAAAAAATATTTATTAACAAAATTTACTGCTTTGAGCTAATAAATTTAAATTTTGAATGATTATAAAAAAGTTATTATTATGAAACTCCAGTGATGGTTAAAAATGGAAAGTTAGTTTTATGCTATGTTTAGTTTAAAAAATTAAAATTCAACTTTTGAAAACGATTGGTAAAATTTGACCCCGACGTGACTTGAACACGCAACCTTCTGATCTGGAGTCAGACGCGCTACCGTTGCGCCACGGAGTCTATTATCTTCTAAAAATTTTAAAACTTTTTTAAATGAGCGCTAAGGAAAGTGATTTTGTTATAGAAATACAATATTTTAATGAACAAATATCGGGGTATAGATAATATGGTGTTAATATCAAGCAAAACAAATTTGTGTCTATAACTATCATTCTACAGCAAGAGAAATTCCCTTTTGTAATTAATTAAAAAAAAACTAAATATTCCTTCAATTTAAAAAGTTACATATAACTTCTTTCAACTAACAAATAGATATTCCCCCTTAATTTTCAACAAAAAAAAACTTTATTTTTATTAAAAAAAAAACACTCATCTTTCTATTTATTAATTTCAAATTAATATAATTATGAAAAGCATTTACAAAATGAAAGCAAGAAAAAAACATAATGAAATAATTGTATTCCCTTGCAAAACAATTTCAAAAAGAAACTCTAAAAAACCATTATAATTTTTCTAATATCTCATAATATTGATTTTTATTCTTTTGTTTTGTTTGCCTACAATGCCTTGACTGCCTTCCGTCCTCCTCTATGCACAACCTGCTCCAAAAAACGAACAAAAAAATTAAAAACCCCACAACAAAAAATATGAATCTCGTTTTTTCGATATATATAAAAAAAAAGAAAAATTTTAAACTTATTATCGACAAAACTAATACATAAGCAAGTTTTTCTTTTTTGGTATTCTTCTAAGGATGAAATGAAAGCAATGAACGAACAGCAACAAAAAAATCAGAATTAGTAACAAAATACAGTACAAAGGCAAGCAAAAAAAAATTGTACAACATTCACAAAAAATAAATAAATAAATAAACTAAAGAAGAAAAATCTTAAAAGAATAAATAAATACAAAAAAAAAAAAAAATCAAATAAAGGAAAAAAATTACAAGAAATACTATTACTTGTTCATGCTACTATAATCTTGAACAAGCGTGTATTGGCATCATCATGTTATTTTATTACTTGTATTCAAGTATTTTACCAAAAAATATTCTTGTACATACAAAAACAACAACAGCCAATACAAAATGTTGTTTTAGCCATTAAGAAACTACTACTACTTCTACTACTACCAGCAAAACCCACAACTACTAATACAAGGACATTAAGCAAAGCCCAACATGCAATTTAGATCTTTAAGATATTAAGCATAAATTTATATTATTAAATTTTTTGGCTTTATAAAATTTCTAAACTTTGTTTTACTTTAAAAGAAATATTCCCTTAATGTTAATTTTCCTTAGTTCTTATTTTATTTTTTTATGGAGAATTGTTTGCTGGTCTTTAACGACTACTACTACTACAACTATTCATTGTATTAGAGATAAGTATTTATTTCCGATTTTTTTTTTTTTTTCTTTATACTTATTTTTCAACACTAAACCACTATTATACAATACAGTTTAGAAATTTTGAGCATAAAATGTAAGCGTATGTATGTTGACGTTAGCAGGAAGTAGTAATGAGCTGGGGTGAGAGTGTGAGCGCACCATGGGGCAAATAATTAAAATAGTAAAGAATTTAAGAAAGGTAATTTAAAATTAACAATATATGAATGTGGCCTATGTCATTGATTCATGGTCAAAATTATAGCTAAAGTCATAATCTTAAACTTAGTCAATACTATTAGCAAAGTTATAGTAAACGCCATAGTTAAACTTGTTTGTAAAAATAAAAATATAGTAAATATTATTGTTAAATTGCAATTAAAGTCGTAGTCAAAATTATAATCAAAGTCATAGTGAAAGTTTTAGTTAATGAAATAGTCAAATTCGTAGTAAATGTTTTAGTCAAGATTGTAATCAAGGTCGCAATAAAAGTCGAAATTAAAGACTCAATAAAAGTTATAGCCACATTGAAAATAATATAGTTATAGTGACAATCATAGTCAAAGAAAAGTCAGAGTTATAGACAAAATCATAAAATTTAGTAAAAACCAAACTCTGTGTCGTAGTCAAAATCATAGAAAAAGTCGTAATCCAAGTTTCAATAAAATTTATAGCCACACTGAAAGTCGTAGTCAACGTCAAAGTCACAATATTATTGCCAAAATCTTAGTAAAATTTGATGCCTAAGGCATATGCATTATCATAGTAAAAGTCAAACTCGTAGTTGTAGTCAAAATCATAATCAAAGTCTTAATCAAAATTCTAATAAAAATTATATTCACAATAAAATCTAATCAAAATTATAATAAAATTTAATCAAAATCAAACTCAATGCCGCAATCAAAATAATAGCCACAATGAAAGTCATAGTCAAAGTTACGATCACAATACTAATTAAAGTCCAATCAAAGTTATAGCCCAAATCTAATCAAAATCATAGTAAAATGTAATGTCTAGGAGATAGATATTTTCGTAGAAAAATTTAATCTCAATGACGTAGTCGGAATCAAAGCAAAACCTATTCAAAGTTTACTGAAAATCTTACCAAAGTAATGGTCATCATGGAAGTAATAATGAAAGTCGTAACCAAAGTCATAATCAAAGACATAATAAAAATCGTAGTAAAAATGAAAGTCATGTTTTTAGCCATAGTCAAGGTCATAATCGTTAGTGATAATCACATAGTAGTAGCTAAAGTTATATTCAAAGTCTAGTCAAAGTCATCGTGAAAGTGATAATAGCCAAATTCATAACCAAGGTCACAGTCAAAGTCTAGTTGATGCATTATCACATTAAAATTCATACTCAAAGTCTAAGTCAAAATCAAAGTTATATTCAAAATCATTGACAAGGTCATTGTCAAAATCGTAATCACAGTTGTTGTCATACTTGTAGTAGAAGCTGTGGTCAAAATTACATTAAAAATCTCATTCAATACATTTGAGTTTTATTCGTATTTAAAGCCATAGTAAAAGTCGTAATCGAAATCATTATTGTTGTCAAAGTCGCATTTAAAGTCATAGTAGTAGCCAAAGTCATAATCATAGCCTTAGTCGCAATCAAAATCATAGTAAATATCATAGTCCATAGTCAAAGTCATATAAAATGTCATAGTTAAGTCAAAGTTATAAACCTAGTCAAAGTTATATTCTAAATCAGTTATATTCCATTGTAATTTTCTCATTTTCAATGTCATAGCCAAACCAAGGTCAAATCTAAAACAAATAATAAAAAGAAGTCCTGTAATATGAATTTTTAATTTTTATGAAAATTCTATATCTTCCAACCCACAGTGTATCCTTCTAAGTAGTTCGCGAGCGGGGTTTATGGGGAGGTAACAAAGTTTTAAGTAAATTCTATTTCATATTCTTTTATAGAAACCTTATCAACATCTAAACTCCCGCATATTTTTATAATGCGCTTACAACTACTGTTCTTCAATAATTTTTCTTTTTTTTTCACGAGATTGAATTTCTTTATATATATATATATATATATATATATTTATATATATATATATATTCGCATACAGACAAAAAAAGTAAAATTTTTATTCTATATTACAATAAGCAAAAAAAAAAAAGTAAAATTAAAAAGAAAGAGTAAAGTTTTATGTTTAGTAATACATATAACTATGTACATTCACATAATCACACACATCTATACGCCAAAACCCATACTTAGACATATTTCTTCTAAAAATACACACACATATACAACCCATGCGTACGCAAAGTATTAAAAGTAATAATAAGTAGTACCTTTATAGCTCAAACTACGTTTTGAATTCATTTATTTAACTTTTTTCGAAGCAATACAACAACAACAAAAAATTCATAAGAAGAGTAGAAAAAATAAAGCATACTTTGCATAGACATTGAAAATGAAAAATATATATAAATTTATATTTTTACAAAAAGGATGCCCATGTTACAGCCGTACACATACGCTCATACATATTTACAATGATTTTTTTCACATATACACGCAGACGTTTACAATTATTTACTACTTGAATACTATACACATACTTGTAAAGTTTAGTCATAACCCCCTAATATTTCTATACTTTTCATTTCGCTTTTTTTCCACTGCGGCGGCAGTATTATTTTTCAGTTTTAAATTTTTTTTTTTTTTTAAAGCAGCACTAGAGCAGCATCGAGAACTACAACTGTGTCGCCGTTTATTGTGAAAAAATAAAATAAAATGTATAGAAAATAAAAAAATATGTTGAAAAAAATCAACCCTCAAACGCGCTTTTTCATTGGAATGAGTGTCATCTATTCACTCAAATCTCTCTAAACAAATTTAAAAAAAAAAAACTGTAAAATCAAATACACACAAACAAAACTTCACTTACAGTGACAGAAATTTTGGGAGATTCTTGTTGATGGAGGAGTTAAAACAAGTATTAAGTAAAGGTGGACTATGGAACTACTAAAAAGAGTTTTATTAAAAATTTAAGGAAAATGGAATTTAAATTATGTCTCTACAAAAGAAAAGTCAAGCCAACTAATAGCCGGGATCATAGTAGTCATTGTCAGATTTATAGTTGATGTGGTGGTTTAATTCATAGCTAAAGTTATAGTCAAAATTATAATCAAGTATACAGAAAAACGCGTAGTATACTAATAGTTAATGTCACTGTCAAAATTATAGCTAAAATTCTAGTTAAAATCGTAGTCAAATTTGAACTCAAAAACATCTCAGTAATAGTCAAAGCCATTCAATGTAATGATCAACATCATATTTCAGATCATTGCAAAGTCGTCGTACTCAAAGTCAAAATCAATCAAACTATAGTAAAAATCATAGTTGAAGTCTAGACAGTAGTCAATATCATAGTCAAATAGCTTAAGCCATAGTCAAGTTTATAGTCGAAGTTATGGCCCAACTCAAAATCAAGTAAAGGTCATATTCAAGGTTTTAGTTAGAATAATAGACAAAGTAATAGTCAAAACCATAGTTAAAGTTATAGCAAAAATCATAGTATAGTTTATGTCGTAGTCAAATTCGCTACTCATTATAGACCATAGACGTAGACAAAATCGTATCCACAATCATAGTCTAAATCATAGCCAAACTCGTATTCAAAGCCGAAGTCAAAATCAAAGCAAAATCTAGATAAAATCGTAGTCAAAGTTGTAATAAAAATCGTGAATAAAATATAAGTCTAGACAAAAAAAATTAAGTTTTAATCGAAGTTATAGCCAAATATTAAAGTCAAATTTATGTCGAACTCATAGTCAATGTCTTAATTAAAGTCATAGTCAAAGTCATAACCAAAGTCATAGTAAAATTAATGGTGCAGGCCGCAGTGTTATAGTTATAGTCATAGTTAATAGCATAATCAACGTCAAATTTATAGTTAAAGTCCAATTTAGTCTAAGTCATAATAAAGGTCACTGCCAAAATAATAATCGAAGTTATATTTATAGTCATATTCAAAGTTAAATTTATAGCCAAATTATAGTCACTTTAAAAGCCATGGTTAATATCGAAGTAAAAGCTTTAAAGTCGTAGTCGAAATAACAGTTTAGTTACAGCCACAGTCAAAGTTAAATTTCTAGCCAAACTCGTATTCTAAGTTAAACTTATAGCCAAATTTATAGTCATAGTCAAGGCTATAGATAAAGTCAAATGTATAGTCAAAATTTAAAAATCGTAGTCGAATTATAATCAAAGTAATAGTGCAAATTATAGTCAAAGTTAAAGTCGAAGTTGTAATCAAGTCTAAGTCGTAGTCAGAGTAATTGTCACAGTCAAAGTTAAAATTACAGTCAAAATCAAATATATGGTCATAGTAAATTCAGTGTTAAAATTTATAGTCAAAGTCACTTCACAATCAATATGTCATAGTGCTCTCACGCACCATTTTTATCAGTGTAACCCAAAATTATATGATAGATATAGAAAACTTTTTTTGCCAAACATATCAGACTAAACACACCAACTACAACAACAATAAGTAACTACAACAATAACAAACAACACGCATACCAGCATTAAAATAAAAAATAAGTTGAGATTTTTAACTGCGAACACGTAGTTAACATTTTTTTATCTTTTTACTTTTTTGAAACCTGTAAACTTAGAATACAACAAAAATAACAACGTGCACAAGTAGAGATGTAGTAGACGCAGTAACTGCTGACGTCAACGTGTAGCATAAGAAAGCTACAGGAATAACTAAAAAAATTCATGTAATAGATGTAGTAAATGATGAAAAATAAAAAAACTGAAAATAAAATAATAAAAAATTATACAAAAGTACACACACACATTCAAACAAACATACATATTGAAAACACTAACTTACAAAAGAGATCCTTTAAAAAAAATATTGTAGTACTACTACTATTACACACATACACTAACGAAAAAAATTTAACTAAACACATAGACTTATGCACACTTCTATACACTCTTCTAAGAGTAGAGTACATCTCAGCCCAAGTGAATGAACATAAACCACCCTTGTGCTGCTGCTGTAACATTTTAATGTTCTATGTTCGCGATTTAAAGTGCAAAAAATGAAAAGTTTTTGCCTTTGCCTCCTTTTTTTTTTTTGTATTTTATTTTTATTTTTTAGCTGTTGTAGTAGTGTTTAGTTTCCTTTTTAGCTAATGCTTATTTTTATATCTTCACAACTTGTTACCCTTACAATCCCCCTTCCACCTTCCAACCAAATCAACAGTTTTTTTAAACTGAGAGTCTGTAGACTTTGACTACGTTTATTTCTACTTTATGGTAGTGAAGATTTTTTTTTTAAATCTACAAAAACATAAACCGCGCGCGTTAATATTACTTTACTACTATTACCAGTATATAGAATATACGACTATGACTTTGTTTACTATTATTTTTAACAGCATAATAAAGGAACGAAGTCTTTAAGAAAGGTATTAGTAAAATTCGTAATAAAAGTAATACTATGGACATATGTAGCTTTTTTTTAACTTACAGCAATAGTAGTAGTTGTAGAAGTAGACCTCCAAGTAGCATTAACATTAGTTCTGCTTTTGCTACTCCTAATAACAGTGAAATTATGAGATAGTAAAAATAGTTTTTCATTGATATATACTAATAGCATACAATATCAATTGCAACTAATAGCTTTATTGTTGTACTTACCCAGCAAAAACTTTGCTTTCCTGGTAAGCTAGCAGGTATAATTGGAAACTCTATTTAGTTTAAAATAACTTTTTAGACATTTTGTTATAAAAAACTAACAGCTTCAGAATGGGGTTGAACCTACAACCTTCTGGTTGTTAATCCGGCGCTCTAGCCAACTCATCGACGTTATTACTGCGCTATCATAATATTGAGTACTTATTAATGTAATACAGAGTAGGCAAATAATAATGACGCCTCATTACAAAGAAACTACTTTAATAAGTAGTTGTTATTACCGAAAACCAAAAAGTTTTTGCTGGGTAGTTTCATTAAATATTGATATTTCGTTAGTTTTAATTTTTTATTGTAATAATTCTAAATAATTTGATTTTTCTTTATAACATTTCTATCCTTTAAGCCCCTGTCTAACTATTACTCTGCTCCTAAAAAAATAACATTGTTGCTGTATAATAATTTTAATTTTTTGGATACATACAAATAATAAAAAAAAAACTTATAGAGATTTGTTTTACTAAAAAAAATTCTCAAGCAATAAAAATAGTAATCAGTGGCCCAATTGTATAAGAAAGAAAATCCCGCTCTTAACCATTTCTTATGGCAAAACTTTTCGTTATATTAAGCACTCCCGCCGAGTTAGAAAGAGATGAGCGTTATAAGAAAAACATTAGATGAGCTAAATTAAAAAATAAAAAAATAAAATAAAATAGAAACAAAATATAATGAAAAATATAAAAATTTGTATTTTTATGGTATGATTACAATAAACTTTTTATTTTCTCTTTTTGCTGCTTTCCTCTTTTTTTCAAGGGAATTATAGTGGCAAGTAAGTAATAATAAAAAAATAGTAGTAGTAGAAGAATGAATGTCACAGGTCTCAAACATAAATGGGTGGTTTATGAACAAGTTAAAGGAAACTGTTTGACGCTGGCAGCATCAAAAACGTCTCAGTCAACGTTGAAAGTATTTTTTTCTTTTCTTGTGCCTTTTTTATATTTGGCAAATAATACAGCGAAGAAAAAAATGTGAAAAAAAACCAAAGGAGACATTAATTTTATTTTAGATTTTTTTAGGAGAATTGCGTGCAAGATGCTTAGAGATTGAGACAAAAAAAAAAAAAGAAAAGAAATTTAGCAAAAGGGGAAAAATGGTTTTGAAATAAAAATAAAAAAGGAACAATATATTAAATTGTCTAAATTTAGAATGTAAATATGATGTGTAATTAATGAAATATTTATTTTGAAATTGAAAAGATGTTTAAAATAGAGATAATAGAATTAAATTATATACATTACTTATAGTAATTGTTATAACAAAAATACTCTTAATATTTAATCTATTATTATTAAATATAATATCTATAATTATAAGAGATCAAATTCATTATTATTAGCACTGCTACTAGTAGAAATACTTTTAACAGCAAAAAAACTATTATTATGTCTATCACCATTAGTTGAACTAAATAGCAGATATTATTCTATTATATTGAATTTACAGCAAAACAAATGCTACATTGGTAGTGCTAATAGCAAATTAAATGCTACTAATTATCCCATATTATTTCATTATGACTACATAGTAACTATTTATAATTTTTATTTATAAGTGTATGAACTGAACTGTAAATATGAGTTAAGATTTTGATTATGACTTTCATGGTGATATTGAAAATGTCTCTGGTTATAACCACGAATTTGGCTATGAATTTAACTATAATTTTGCTGAGAATCTGCCTATATCAATTTGGAATATCAATTTGACTATTATTAAAACTTTGACTTTAATTTTAACCATGACTTTGACTAACACTTTTACTATAACTTTGAATATCAAAAACTTTTAGTATGACCTTGACTATTTTTTACTATAATTTTGGCTATGATTTTTAGTATCATATGGTGAATTTTGACCATTTTACTATAACATAGCCTATGAATTCGATAATAATTTTTACCATAACAATGACTATGAATTTAACTACATTTTTGAACATGACTTTGACTATGACCTTTACTAAGAATATAACTCTGACTACGACTTCGAGTATGAGCTACTGTGACTATTGTAACTGTAACTGACTATGATTTAGACTATGATTTGCACCGATACTATGACTACGATTTTGAACATGACTATGACTTTCACCTTCATTATGATTTTTACTATGACTTTGACTATAAAATTTACTATAATTTTGACTTTGACAAAAATGTTGACCATGATATTGACTGTGACATAGACTATGAATTTGACTGTAATTTATGACCTATATTGTGACTTTGACCATGAAATAGATAATAAATAAATGAAATAATAATAACTTTTGCAATAAATTTGACCATGGCTTTGGTTATGACTATAATTTTGACCATAACTTAAACTATGAATTCCAGCATGACTTTGACTACGATTTTCACTACGACTTTGGCTATCAACATAATTTTAGAGGAAAAAATATGAGTGAAAAAATTTTGCAAATTTTCTAGAGGAAGACATAAAACTTTCTAGAAATAAATTCAACAAAAAACTATTTTAAAGTGAAAATGATTAAAAAGGATTCAAGTAATTTCTTGTAAAAATTTCTCTTCAAGCTGCACTTAATATAACTAATTTTCTCTTTCCCCCCAAAATATTCCAAATATCACTTTTATATTATACTTGCTATAAAAAATTGCTCATAATTTCCTTACAACAACCTTTTTAATGCCAATTATAATTGTCACTTAAAATGTTCATTAGAATATTTAACTGCTGCAGTAGTTACTATGCAAAAAGCCTATTAAGCAGCCGACCAACGATTTTAATAAGTCCCCTATGAACCGTTCAAAGGACTAAAACAGACACACACAGCATAATATAACTAATACAATCTATTCCCACAGATGCAACAGCAACATTTCGGCTATGTTTTCATTTTTTTTTTTTTTTTTCATTCATTTTATTGTAAGTGTTAAAAATTTAATGACTACCGCATTATGACCATTTGACATTTCAACAAAACTGTAATGTTTTCACAAGCAGATCACCGAGGCTTTCATGCACACAAGGATTTATTTTGCTCCGATTGTATTTGTTACAATCACACAGACACAATAATATTTTAACAAAATATTTTTTCGATAATATTGGCATTTAGGCATCTGTTATATCAATTAAAATTTTACAATTTTTCTGCATTGTAAATAGAGATTTTTTAATAATTTTTTTACTCTCTCCAAAAATAAGTTAAATGTTAGTTTTATTTTGCATACAACAAAATAGAATTTTAATAAAAATAAAAAAAACTTATATTTTTATCTATTTTCATATGTATGTGTAAAAAATTATTTGCTTTTTGTAATAATGTGTCTAATGAAGGTATACAACAAAATTATTTTTATAATACTTACTCATTTTAAAATGAGGAATAAAGGACTTTGTAGTTTTGCAATATGAAATCAAAAATAAAAATCCTAAAAAATGTATTTAAAACAAGGTTCCCCCTTTTGCAGAAAAAAACAAATAAAAGAAAAAAAAACTCATTTTTATTTTTTGAAAAAAAAAAATAGATTTAACGTTAGGCGTGGTATATTATTTTTATGTGTGACTTTCATTATTTTAATATTATGTATATATGTCTGTATGTTTTCATACTCATAATAACACAAATATAGTTAGACAAATACCTACACATACATAGACATGCATTTGCAAAAGTGTTTTTTATATTACTACTACTTATAAATATTTGTATGAGATTTTTTAAATTGTATTTTTTTTTTTTTTTTTTTTTATTTTTTGGGGAGTGTGTTCCTTTTTTTCCTATATTGTTACTGTATATAGTGGCGTTGAAGGTTAAAACCATAAACCTCCTCTCTAATATGTTGCTACTGTTGTTGTTTATTGTTATTTTCCTTTTTTTAATTGTAATTTCATTTCTATTTTATTTTGTCTTTTTTGTAAGTAATCAAACATTTTTTCTGTGTTTTTTATCATTTAAGTTGAACTATTAAATTAAAGCGAAAATGATTTGTTGTTATAAAATTAAGTATATTTTTCTTTATTTTTTTGGAAAAAATACAGCATACTTTTTGGGGTAGGGATTAAAGGTGAACTCGATTTTATTGGTTTGTATGAGTATTTTTTAAAATTAACAGTTTTATTTAAATAAAAAAAGTAAAGTTATTTCTTTCGACACAATTTAAAGAGATATTTTCTCTCATGAGGGAAATATGCCCTTCAAATGTTCTCTTATCATTAGGTGTAACTAGTGTATTCAAAAATCGAAACCGGAAATCGGTTAACAAGTGTTTACTTTTGAAAAAACCGACAGGTTTCGAATAATTTTTATTTTCGAATAATTCGACCGGCCGGTTTTATCTGTTGGTTAACCGGTTTTATATGAAATGTTCCTTCTTTTATATTTTACTATGGCCTGATGCATTAAAAGTATCAATCAAGGCCTCATTTTGTAAAACGAAACGTTTGGAATTTTGTATGAAGAATACTGGGAAATTTTTTGTGGCCTAAATTTGGTATGAAAATTAAAAATTTTTTGAGTAGTTAATGCAAATTTTAGTTTAAAACAATTCTCTTGTGCCGAATCATGCCCTTAATTTTTTGAAAGTATTTTTCATTTTCATTATGAACTAATAAAAATTTAAGTCTAGTTTTTTTTAATTTCTAATTTGAGATTAGATGTACTGAGAGCTGAGATTTGTATATTTTTTAATGGATCTGAGCTAATTTTTATTAACAAAATCTAGGTATTAAGTCAATTTTAGTTCTATAGTTTGTCACAAAAATAAGGTGAATTTCAATGTACATAAGTAGATTTGGATCGGAAGAAGCATTATCAGAATTCAGTTCAAAAAATACAAAATTGAGCATTATCCTTTAGCTATAGAAGAGCGATAAGTCTTTTTATTCTTATATTACTTGACATTACAAATGTTATGTATTTTAAACAGTATTGCCAGGTTAGTTCTTGAAAGGCTAAATCTATCCTTTTCATTTTGTTTTTAGTCTTAAAATTTTCGTTTTAGCTAAAGCTTTTTTTTAGCATTTTTTTCTTAAAATTGGTAAAATGTTAGTATTTGAACAACGACGTAAATAATTTATTATTTGCCATTACTAATTTTATTTCTACATAATCACCCGTTTAAGTATTTCTGTATATTTATTCACATAAAAAAATCGAGATTATTTAATTTAATCAAAATTTCGGCTGCAGCGTTACATTTTCCAAATTAAAAGTGTCTTAGCTCATTTTGTGGCTCAACTAATATAATATACCTTATCAACCATTTTTACGAAAATAAATTTTTAAAGATCTTATTCATGCAAAAATTTAGAAATGCTTAATCAAAACAGAATTATAATTAAAAAATGACGCAAAATCATTTCAAACCATTGGGAAATTTTTCATATGAAAAAAAATTGTAAGGAGTTTTTTTGGACGATTTCTCATTGAATAATTTTGCTGGGTGTTATTTATAAATTTATTACAATTTCTTTATAAAAAAAATCAAAAGCCAATTAGAACGAAAAAATACGTTTTTAAATTAAAAAAAAAAAAAATAACTTTATTATAGCCTTATTTTTTTGGGCACTTGGCCATTCAGACCTTTTTTAAAGTTCAATATAGCCTCTTTTTTTCTCATCTCCTGGCGACACTGATTATAACTGTACTTTCTTGATTAAAAAAAATTAATCACATTTAATATTTTTGTATTTTTAATAAAAACCGGTTACTCATTTTTTTAAGTAAAATCGTATTCGAATTCGTTTTTTTAAAGACTATTTTTCGAATAACTCGAAAACCGGTTTTCTGAACATGCCGGTTTTTTTGAATACACTAAAAAATTTATTTATTAAAAATTTGCGAAAAAGGCCATTTTTCTTAGAATTTTTTTATCACCATTATTATTTTTAATTTATAACAAAAAACTCATGAAAATAACTATTTTAAAAATTTTTGCTATTTTGATAAAATTTTTTTTTTTTTTTTTTTGAATTCGTAGCTTATTATTAGAAATTAAATGTATACATTATATTAAAAATTATTATTAATTAGTCATAAGGGATTTTATGACTATGTGAAATATTTATAATATATTACGTAATTATTTTTAAAATTAATAATTATTATTATTTTTTTTTAATTTATTCAGATTCTTATAAAATTATAATTTTTTACTTTCAAGGTCAAACGTATTTTTTTTTTTTAATTTTTTATGAATATTTTAAACATTATTTTGATGTTATGGGGATTTTGATGAAATCTGTGTTTTCATAAAAGGCTACTTATCATTGCTTTAGGAGTTACAAAATCCAACTTATTTTCAAATCTAATTTTATCAACATTATGATTAATTAGAAATTTTCACATTCAATATAAAATATTGTGTAAATTTTATTATTTATTTATTATGACTTAAAAAAAAAAAAGAAAATCTTTAACTATTTTAAGTTCGAGGTGAAAATTTTAATAATGGTAACTTGTTATAGAAACTTTATGATATTTTTTCTACTTTTAAGTGATTTAGAAATATTTTATAGTAAAAGAATTCTGATATATAAATTGAAACGTAAAAGCCAGAACAGCTACAAACAATCTTCTAAAATATGATACAAGAATATTAAAAAAGAACTATTATTTTCGAACCTTGTAATCCTCAGTCTCATATTATTTTTTAATGAATTTTTGTTTGTTTGTTTATATTTATATATATATATATATATATATATATATATATATATATATATATATATATATATATATATATATATATATATATATATATATACATACATATATGTATATTTTACAACTTAGTTTATTTTGAAATAAGTACATTTTATTTATTGTTTTTTTAAAAACTTGTTCATACCTATTTTTTTTTTTGCAAATTTGTACTTGTTTTAAAAAATTGGTACTTTTATTTAAAATCAAATTTTTTTAATTGGTACAAAATTCGAAAAAAAATCTAATACATTTTTTTTTTTTTTTTTAATTTTATTTTTAAAACACTGGTAATTGTTTTAAAAATTGGTACTTTTATTTTAAATTGGTACTACTTATGAATGTTAATACTTTTCTAGAAAATTACTTTTATTTAAAATTAGTATTTTATTCGGTCCTTTTCTGGAGTTTTTTTTTTTTTGGTACATTTTATAATTTTTTAATTGGTACTTTTTAAGAAAATTGGTACTTGTTTTTAAAATTAATATTATTTTTTATAAAATTCTATATGTTTTTATTTTTATTGATACTTTTATACAATAGTATTTTTTCTGAAAATAAATATTTTTTTTCATAACTTTTTTGAATATTGGTACTATTTGGAAAGATTTTTTCTATAAATTGGTATTCTTTTCTCATATTACTACTTTTAAAATTGCTAATTTTTTTAAAAAAATGTACTTTTATTGAAAATCATGTGTTTTTAAATTAATATATTTTAAAATATTGATACTTTTTGAAAAATTGGAGCCTGTTTTTAAAGTTGGTATTTTTTCGATGTTGTACTATTATAGGAAATAAGTACTTTAGTTGAGAGTTTGTATTTCTATTGAAAATTTATATTTCTTTTGAAATTGAGTATTTTTGTTAAATATTTTATTATTTTTTTCTTTCCTTTTTGGATGGAATTAATATTTTTTTCCAATATTGCTACTTTCTGTCTGATTTGTTAAAAGTCGCACTTTTATTGGAAATATGTTACATGTTTATTTATAATTTATATTTTAAATTTAATTTTTTAAATTTTAATTAAATTTTTTATCTTGCACATTCTTTAAATATTGATACTTTTTAATTTTGTACTTTTTAAATACTGGTACTTTTATTTAAAATCTTTTTTTTATAAGTATTTTATTTTAAAATCAATAAGCGTCCTCATGAAAGCGCGCAAAATCCTCGCAAACTGTGCAATATGTGAGAGTTTACGCACTCGAAGTAAAAAATTATAGTTACATTAATTAAAATAAAGTCATTGCATGTATCTTTGATTTCAACAAAATTTTTCAATTATTTACAATGATTTCACGTTTTCTCATCCTTAGTAATGCACAAAATTTAAAAAGGGAGTTCATGACGCGCAAATATGTACGATTCCACAAATGGGAAACTTAAGCGTTTAAATGAGTACTTTTAATATATTTTTTTTTAATTTTTAGTATTTTTGAAAATTGGTAATGTCAATGAAAATTAATATTTCTTATGAAATTTTATCAATTTGTTGAATATCAGAACTTTTCTTGAACATTAGGCCTTTTAGGTAAAATTTAGAACTTTTTTTTAAATGAAATATTACTTTTTTCGAAATGTGAAAATTTCTTGAAAATTTGTACCTGAAAAAATCTTTTTTGGAAATTTACTTCTTTTTTCGGCTATTGGTATTTCTTTTTTTTGAAAATTCGTATACATACTTTTGGAAATTTGATACTTTTATTAAAAATCATTATTACTTTATTTGTTTTCTTTTTTTTAATAGCTACTTTTTTCAAGAACATAAAAAAATAAAATTCAAAAAACAAAAAAAAAATCACCAATCACTAAAATAATTCATTCAATCAAAAATTGTTTAAATTTGTACCTCTCACCAAAATAATTACATCAATTACTAATAATTGTACAAAATTTTTCCAATAGAAAATTGAAAAGAAAAAAAATTACTTGATATTTATTTTTACTGTTTCTTGCATTTTATTTTTGCTTGAATATATTAATTAAATTTTGATGTAAAATTTAACAACTGTGTTAATTGAAAAGTATAAGATAATATTTTTTATGTTATTTTTCATTGCTTATACAGATTTTAATACATAGTCATCTGTCTTCGATAAATTGATTCGTTACAGATATAATGAAGAAGCAACAAGTCTATGGTGAAGAGAACTTTATGTTTTAACGCCGATATAAGATCGGCTTATATCTTTTTATGAATTTTCTTCATCTAGAGTAAAATCTAAAGATTCGGAAATCTATAATAAATTTTGACTTTAAATTAATAAAAAATAATTTGCTAAAAAAAAACTTTAAAATCCTGAAAACATAAAACAACAACCCTTTTCATTATATTTAAGTTTAAATTTAGACTTTTAACTAAAAAAAAAAAAAGAAAAACCGTAAAACCGTAAAACCCTTGCAAACTTTAAAAAAAAATTAAAATTAAAAGGGATTCAAGCAAAACTTCTAAATCCAGATAAAAAAACATGATATGAAATAACAATAAACTCCCTGAACTAACACCATACCATGATCAACTCCCTCCTTAAATTAGTTCTCCCCCTTAAAAGGACCCTCAAACTACCGATTATATTGTTCTAAATAAAACATATTCTAACATTATGTGTTTTTGTAAAAGTAATAGTAGTAAATATACATATACTAATATGTATATGTGAATGTGTATAAGTGTGTGTATTTTAGTCTAACGATGTACAAACATTTGCCCTCAAACTTCTAATTTAGAAAAAATGTCTAAAAAAAACAATGTCGAATTCATTACTCTTTTTTGGTATTTTTTTCCAGACTAAATACTGAATAGCGACAAACTACAACAAAAAAAAAGTAACAAAAAATAGGTTTTTTTGCAACATATTCTGTAGATACTACAGGACTATTGCTGCCACACTAACACTCACACATTTAAACATTTGTAGCCACTGTGTTTATAACGTGTATAAAATACTAAAAATATCTAACAACTACAACATCACCAACAACAACAATAAAACAAGTGGGTTCGAACATAAAAAACGATATTAAAAAAGAACATAGAAATTTTGAAAGGACTAATTTTTTTCGCGTATGTAAGTAAGTGTATGAGTAAGTATACGTGTGTGTGTTTGTGTAGGAATTGGGAATTCTCTTATAACCAGCCGCCCGCCACATACTTCTACTAACCAACGTCATTTCCAACAAACACCAGTGAGGAAAATATTTAGAAATAGCAAAGGAAACAAAATAAAAAGGACGAAGAAAGAGTAGCACACATTTCAATACTGTTTATTTATTTTTTTTTTTCGGTAAGTTTCAAATGAAATGAAAATATTATCTGAACAAAAAAAGAATGAAATGAAAACGGTTGTGTAGAAAATTAGTTAAAAATGTTTTTATTATAATGTTAGCTATTGTCGACATAACTTTTGTCATACGCAAATATTCTCTAACATACAAGCACATATACATAAAGGTATTTTCACGTACACACATTCACATTAGATAAGTAATAGTAGTAGTGGGATGTAGTAAAATATACCTACTTTTATACATGTGTACATATATACATACATATATATGTGTTTGTTTATTGCTATAATTTGTATAAGTAAATGTACGCGTATGTGTAATTGTTTAAATTTTCAAATGAGAGTTTATGTATTTTAGCATTAGTGGGCGGTGTTAGAAATATATATTTTTTTCGTGTATAATGTTTGCATTTGTTTTCGTTGTTGTAATTTTAATTTCCATGTTTGTTATTTTTTTTTTTAATTCAAATATTTTACTAACAGTCAAAGAAAAAAAAATGTGAAGGTAAGCGCATATGAGTATGACATGACAAGAACCCCATTTACGTTTTCCCAAATAAAAAAAAGTCGTGAACAACTGAAAAAACTTTTTTTAAAAACATTAACTTTGTCTTTTTCCTTTTCCTCTATTCATAAAAATTCCCCCGCCTCCCTAGAAACCCACAGCATCACAATTGAGAAAACACAAATTTTTTTTTAATTTTTTATTCTTCTTTACCTACAAATGGCGAAAGTGAATTAGAATAACTTATATGTTCTTCATACTTACACTTTTTACATTCATACACTTTTGTATAAATAAATAAAAATTTAGTATGTGTTGATAAGTGTACAAATGTGTTTTACAGCCTGCGTTAGTATGTGTGCGGGCACAATAAAGAAGTTAGTTCTGGAAAAAGTTTGTTTAACTGTCTGTTTTATTATTAGGAGTAGGGTTTAGAAGTGTTCTTTTTATTCTTGGAATTAAGTATCTCCATAACCATTTTTAAGTCACGATAAAATTCAATTAAGCTTCTGCATTTATTAACACATTCGCCGTATCATAATTTTATAGAATTGTGTATACAATTCCACATACATAAATAAAAATTCGTATGCCATAAGAGACAAACCTATTTCAAACCTTTATTAAAGTTTCAGATTAAAATCTTACCAATAACATAACAAAAATATTTGTTATTTTAACAATCATAAGAAGTTCTAGCAAAAATAAGATCTTACATACATACATACATACATACATACATATATAGTATATACTCAGAAGTAATATAGATTAAAACATGTTATTTAAATTGGAATATATAATTTTCTATGTAATAAGTAGAGCAAATTATTCACTCATGTTTTATAGGAAAGAAATGATTCTACAAAAGTATAGTATAAGTCAAGTCTTCAACTTGCTACTTATAGCCTTTAGACTTTTAGTCTTTAAAATTGTAAAAATCAAGATTTTCTCAATTAACCCTCATAAAGACATGACAAAATTAGGTGTTTGGAGTGGGTGTAAAGGGGATATTTTTAATGAATAAAAATTTAAAAGAACAATAAATAACAAAGTCAACAAAGGAATATAAAAAATTATATCGTGAATAATTCCGCTTAACTATTTTTCCTTGGACTAGATATAGAGTAGAAAGTGAAATGAAACAATTCCATTATGTCACAATTTTAAGTGATTATAATGTTATTAATTTTTTGAAAATAATAACATTATAATCTTCTTATATATATATATATATATATATATTAATACACCTGAATCGTTGGTTGGTTTTGCTTTTACATATTATTTTTTTAGCTTAAAAATATTGGTTGCCCTTCAAAACAAATATATGCAAAAACACCTACTAAAACCAAAAAAAAAAAAAAAATAAATCGAAAAATTTGTTGGACAAACGTGAAACTACACATACACACGAATCACGGTCCATAGAATGTATGTACAAATTTTTTTCAAAATCGCTGCAGTAATTTTTGAGTTTAGCGGTTACATCTAAGAAATTTTTAGGTTATATAATTTTCTGGGTAATAGATAGAGCAAACTAGTCATTCAAGTTTTATAAAAAAGGAATAGTGTAACAAAACTGTAGAACATGCCATGTAGAACTTGCCCTGCATAGCCCCTAGCAATCTTTAAAGTTTTCAAAATATATATAAAAGAGACATGTTTGTAAAAGAGACATGTTTGTACATGTTTTTATATATTTTTTGAAAATTTTAAAGATTGCTAGGGGGTATATAAATCTGTAAAACTTGAATAACTAATTTGCTCTACCTATTTCATAGAAAATTATATTTAAAAAAAAATAAATTCTTCAGGGAAGAATATTTTCTTTGGTCGTCAATGGGTTAAAAATGTGACGTGATGGAGATAAACCGAAATATTCCCGGTGATTGGAATGACTATACCTACAATATCTGCAACATATTTTTCACTATACTTCTTTAGTGTTGACCTGTAATATTTTTTAAATTCGTCCCTAGCTGTTTAAGAGTACAAGCTTTAAATAATAATTTTACATGGCAAATAAAAAAAACTTCTAAGAATAAAATATGAAAAAATAAGCTGTTGAAATTAATATAAGAAAATTAATATTTTGGGGACGATTCTTTGACCAATCGGACTGAGTAGGTTTTTAATTGATATTCGTTTGAATGTAAAGCTTTTCCCAATAGGAATAGATCAATGTTGGAAATGGAATAAAAATATATTTGTGTGAACTTATATGATATCGTTTAATTGACAGACACGGATTCGCATGGTGTCATGGATCCGAGAGGTCTAACTTCCAACGGCTCTTATATCCGACTGAATTTAAACATCCGTGATTGCTTTCAAGAAACACACCCCCCCCCCCCCCCCACCAAAATAAATCTAATAGAGTAAAATCTCACGATATTGATGTCCAATTCACGTTATCTAGACAAGGGATAATCATGACTCTTAATCGATCATGCACGTGTCGCGATCCAGCCGTAACCATACACAGTGTAAGATTCAAATTTGGACTGCATTACAATATATTTTGGACGTAGCAATCATTATATTGAATAGAAATTAGATCGGGTCATATTTTAGCCTTTATAAATCATTCTCCTAGGAATCACTGTAGAGCTCGTAAATTCTTAAAAAAAATATAGTATCGAATTGAAACTTTGCGAAAATAAATTTTAGGTATCAGAAAACTATTTCATAAATTATTAATATATTCAGTCCATATTTGACCCAAATTCTCATATTATCAATATGAATGATAAATATCTAGGTATTCATTTTGTTCCTGAAAAAAAGGGTAATGAAGCAGGAATAAGCACCTGATTTTTTTAAAACTTATAATCTATGTAAATTTTTTAATTATAATTTAAAGCTTAAAATTACGATCCAATAACAAAAATTGTATTTTAAAGAATACTATTGATTCATATTAGCCTAAATAAATAGGCGTAAATTTAACAAATTGTCGTAAAAAAACTTAAATGTTTTTGTTATATGTTTAAATCGGATAAAGTACGTAATAAATAAAAAAAATGGTTATGGAAAAATGTTATGGTGTTCTAAAGATAATCAGCTTTCAACAATATTTTTGAGTTTTTTAACACCTAAACAATACCTCATTTTAAAACGTCGTTATACAGTTATTGTATGTGAAATGTCAGATTTTTTCTAATTTTGTTATCCACATACAGTTCTTTAAAATATACAAGCCATTTTGTCATCAATTCCAATGACCTAAAAATAAACTTTGGAAGACTAATATCCATAATTTCAACAAATAGATATCTATTAGTGCATCGTTATCTATGGTGAAAAAATATTTGATAATTTTAGTGAAAAGGTATAGATTTGAAGCAAATGCTATTTTACCGACTAGGTAATGATATCTAGTAGATATTTTACATCACAGACACCTATTGGTAGAAATTACGCGCATAAATCATCAAAGTCTCACACGTACGTTATCGTTGAATTCGGAGCAAAATTTTTTAAATGTTTCAAACAGAAGGCTCTGTAGAATCCAGCTTTGGCATAATTATATACATATGTCGAAAAAAACAAAAAATGTATCATATACAATAATTCCATATACATTTTCAGTCTCCCTCGCGGACCCCTGCTACAAACCCCTAAGGTCCGCGTCCCCTCATTTTGGAAATCTTGATCCAGATATTCCGTAAAAATTATAACTCGGAAAATGTTATTTTTTAACTTGAAAAAAATTAACGTTATTTCACCTTAAACATCTTCAGAAAATTTTAAGTTATAATTGCAACTACGTACTATTTAACTAGCCTTAATAAATTCTTAATTCTTAACTTCATTTAAGGTTTATCTTTATAGCAAATAAACTGTATCAATTACAATTAAAATAAAAATTTTCTTAAATACTACCTTTCCACAACAAATTCCCTAAAATCAAAAAAGTCTCTTAAATCAATTTCTGTAAAAATCTTTATTTTCTTAACTAATACTCTCATGAAATAACAACGAAATAAAAAAAACTCTATTCGTCTTGCCACCCACATAAGTGTGTATGTATTGACCATCAACAAACTAATGTATTTTTTATAAGTCTCTAAATTTTTGTAGTGTAGTTATTTGGCCAAATAAAAGATAATAAAAAGAATTTAGTCACAAGTCACAATAATGACTTTATTTTTCTATTTATGTAGTTTTATAACACACATTTGGCCAGACAAGAAAAATAAAAATAAAAATAGAAAATTCCAAACAACACACTTTACTACACATATTACAACATGTTAACTATAATAGTAATGTGAACTTAGTGCCACATACTGACTGCCACACATATTTGCCTTACAGGCTACATTTAGCAATTGATGTTGATAATCACAATAATTGTGTTGATGGTGAGTGAAATGACGATGATGATGATTATGGCTGTAAGAATGATAATAATCATGATGATAATCATATTGTTCACATTTCTTATATTATTTTTTATTCTTTTATATAATTTTTTTTATTGTTGTTCTTAGTAGTGTTTTTTCTGGTCTTTTTACTAGCCGGACAAATGACCTTCGTAACGTGATGTGTTATGATGATGATGATGTGATCGTAGGAAAGGAAGAAGGAAAAAGGTTGAAGAAATAAAAACAAACATAATACAAACTACTACAACAACAAAAACATTTAAAAATATAAGGCAATAACAGTAAAAGCTAAGAGAAAGAAAAAAAACTAACATTAAAACTATTCTTAAATAAATATATGTGTAAAGCTTTGCACCATGGGTTAGGAAAGCGAAATTTAAGGGATTTTATAAATATAGCTAATAAAATAGCCAGTTTCATATGTTTATATTTCTAAAAAAAAAAAAATTTTGAATTTTAAATTGTGCTTTTAGATGTATTTGATAATTCATAAACTTGTGAATGCAATTGACTTTTTATACCCTTCACCACAGGTGTAAAGGATATATATAAGTTTGTCATTCCGTTTATAATTTCCATAATTCTCGTGGGAGAGCAAAAAGTTTATATTTTCTGGATCATTGTAAGAAATGATGTCGATGGGACGATGTCTGTCCGTCCGAATGAATATATATATTATATTATTTTTAACTATAAGTATGCGAAAATATTAAAGCATACTATTATTTTTTATTTGTTGGTAAAGTTTTGAAGGATATAAAAGATTCGGCACAGCCGAACATAGCGCCCAAACCGGCCCTGTGATCTGCGATACCGTCAATTTATATTGCGAAGTATTCAAGCAAAAATCTTCAGATTTTTCGAATTGTACGATGAATCCTCAGAATATTGCCCAGCCTTGGAGTTTTATAGAAGAAGATATCTGGGGGTTACCTTATGACTCCAAATGATGTGTACGGTCTCTTGCCAACTAGGGTGGTTAATTTCGTTCCAAGCCGGAACACATTACAAAAAAAATAACTTAAGTCGTTTAGTTTTCATGATAATGTACTATCTTTAAAAAAATTGCAAAAAGAAGTGGATCGATGTCAAATATATTGTTATTCAGTATCTTTATGATCAGGACCCCAATTTTGGCCGGAAGTCATCTTTAACGATAAAATTAATCTTTCGATGAATCGCAAGCAAAATTTACGTATAGTGATGACGCTAACCCACATGAGTTTCAACAAGTAGCAATGCATCAACAAACATTTTCTGTTTGGAGCACATTTTGGAGATTTTGGAATATGTGGCTATTACCATCAACGCCGAGTGCTACAGATCAATGATAACCAAATTCTTTTGGAATGTTCGTAGTTTCAGTAGGACGGCGCTACAATGTACATTCCGCAAGAAGAATTTTAATATATCTTTTTTAGAAGTAATACCGCTAGGCTTTTTCTTATGGGGCTATCTGAAGTTACAGATCTAGGCGGATAAAATGCAATCAACGTGAACCAGGCCTTTGACGAAACACTAAGAAAGTTAAGTAAGAGAAAAAGTAAGTAAAGAGTCTGACAAATCATAAATTATTTATATAATTTTCAATTGGAATGCTACAGAAAATATTCCCTGTTATCTATAAGACCGTCTGATCAGATCTATAATATGAAATCGTGTGTTTTATAACGTATGTATATTTTAAGGAACTTTAATAAACAACAGACTGAAGCTAAATACTATTTAATACCGTTAAAATCTACTTTTGAATTACCCCAGAGGTTATTGAAAAAAGCCACTACTTTTAGAATTATTAAACCCTAATTTAATTTTTTAAAATATTTACGATACTTGCTTAAAAATGTTTGAATAATCTCAATGTCTGAGTAAATACTTTGTTATTTAATTTCCGAGATCTCAATTTTTCTGTCGCAAATGCGACATTAATTTATGGTAGATATTGTTTAAAGAAAACAAAAAATATTGCTGAATATTGTGTCAATATCCACAAAACTCTTTCACGACATATACTATGTTAGTACTCAACCGAGTTGATTAATCAGATTAATCGCAGTTGTTCAACTCATGAGACTAATGATAACTATAGTTTTTAATCCAATATCTCTGGAATCCCGGGAAGTAAAAAAAAAATCCCACTCTCCCGCCCTCATCAAAAAAGCTTTACACATTCATTAACTGTATTTCGAAAGAAATTTCATGTATTAAAACTGTTGACCTTAGCGAAAGATTTTTATTAATTTTCAGAATATTCTAAATTAGTAACCCTCTTCTATGAACAAGAATTTGCTAAAATCCACAAAAATCAATATTTGGTTATAACCAGGGAAACCACAATTATACTATAAAAAAAAATTTTATGCGCATTAAATATGTAGTAAAAAACGAAAAATATGCTCTAAAAATACGAAAATATGCTTTAAAAAAACTAAAAATGTTTGTCATTTTTAAACAGAAATAATTGTTTTCATTAAAACCTAGTATTTTATTAATGTTTTAATATCATAAAATAAGCCAAAATAAAAATGTATCTATCAACTGTGTCGAGAAGCCTTATTTTAATACCCCAATTATTTTATTATTATTACTTATATAATTCTATACATTAACATTAGTTCAGCAATTATCAAAAAGATTTATATGTAAATTATCATAAATAGCTTCAAACAAATAAATAGTTTTTACAATATTCTATTCGGGCAAGTTTAAAAGCTAATACGTCCTCTACATCATATTTCAAAAATAGATTTAATAAAGGTCAATTAATATATTTCTAAATCTTCATAATTTTTTTCAATTAAGTGATTCTTAACGAACTTAGGCGATATCCATTATAATTAATTTTTTGGATCTCTTACTTTTGTATGCATCCCAAATCAAATTTAAACGAGAAAGATATAGACGGTGAAGACCGACTATATGATACCCTACAATATTGTGTACGAGCATAAAAATTCGGAAAGGGGATTTATATTACACATGTAGCCAATTTTACTAAATGTAAAATAAAATATACAAATACAAAATAATGAGTTGGCAATTTGGCAATGTATGTTTCTACTTACATAAGACTTATTTCTGTTGAATATTAACTGGATACTAACATTCATATGGGATTTATGGGAGTTATAGTCAATTGTGGCCCGATCTTCATAAAATTTGGTACAAAAATTGGCATTTGTATAAAATTTCTTTTAACCAAATTAAAATATTATTATTTTTAAGAGTGTTTAAATTCTTTTCCGGTCGTTAATGGTGAAATATATCAAAATATGCAAAAATACAATTGCTTATTTGTGGTTTCCCAGATTATAAGATTAATCAGCATAATATTAAACTTAAATATTACTAAATATTCCCAGCTTCCGCTTACTTTGCTCTTCAGTCGACCAACCCAACTTTCAATATCCATTGCTCTTAAATAAAGTATTATATGTTCTTATAAGAACATAACTGAGAACAGTATAGGAATAGAATATACTGATGATGAAAGTTTATAGTTTATTCAACTGCCAAATCATCATATTGATGCTTAGAAACGTTAAATAGAAACCAAACATTGCTTTGGTCAATACTATGTTAGATATTTTATTGAAGACAGTGTAATCCAAAAATTTTAAAACTGATGAATTTTAGACAAGAGGAATTAATAAGAAATTAAAGAATAAGTAATAATTTAAATCTAAGATACCTAAAACTAGGCAACATAATTGAAAATTATTTTAATATATAAAGCACCCCATAGACACATACTGCATAAGCTCATGCAATAAGTATCTATTAGTAAAATTTTGAATATGTGAGTCACACTCACAATGCAGTACGAAAAATAATTTGATTTTAAAATGAACTCATACTGCAGACAGCTTTTTCGAATAATTTGATTTTTTTTACCATTTACGAAATATTTTGTTTTTCATTTCAAATTAAAATAAAAAATATAAAAATATTTAAAACATTTTTGTTTTCAATAAAATTTTTTCACAAAAATAAAATTTTGATTATAATTAATATAATGTGTGTAATATAATGTGTAGCAAATTTGTCAAATCAAACAAGTACATGAGGGTTCATCGGCAGTATCTCTCTGCAGTAGGTGCCTATGGCCGCCTTAATAATAGTAATACCAGAACAACCAAATATCATATTTTTTTTCTTGCCTTCAAATGAACCAAATTGTTATTTAACAATTTCAGACAATTTTAATTATTATTTTTGTTGATTTGTTACATATTTTTACATATTTTGGTCCCAACAGCATATTTTGCGCTTAGTAGCATAGTTTCTCATATTTTCATTTAAAAAATCCCTACTTAAATTAACAAATTAAATTTAAATTTTTGGATATTTTGCTTCCAACATAATGTTTTATATAATTTTCCATTATTGGCATTTTCTTTTTACTGACTTTTAAATCCAATTCCCTAATAATTTTTATGTCATAAATTGATAGAAATTTTATAAAATACAATTTTGTAATTTAACACAATGCACATTGGGACAAAAAGGTTGGTTTTTGCGGCATTAAAAACCGTAAGTTTTCATAACAAAATATTGGTATCGTTGAAAAGAAAAGATTTCATCTTCTTAAAAATTTAAAAAAAATTATATGTCACATTTGAAAATCCGAAAATATACTAAGATTTTTTTTAATTATTATTTATTATTTTAATTAATTTAATGAAACTTTTTGCTGTTGTTTGGTATATTATTATATATTCTGGCTGGAGAGCCATTTGAATTGGAGAATTGAATATGACTGAAATTTATTTTTATAGCTTTTATTTAATATTTAATATATCCTTGTTCAGGAATAAATCTTTTTTATATATATTTATTGGCCTAAGAAGACTTTTTATATTAATGTGAATTGTAATAAATAAAATTATAACATGCATCCTTGTAATATTTAATTTGGGACTTATGCAATTTTTCGCTGTTAAGATAAACGTTATTAATATAAAAGTACTGATCAAACTATAGTTGACAATTTTCAAGATATATTAATGAAATTTGACATATAGCTTTCTTTCCATGGAGGACTCAAGTGAATTTTATTATATTTTTAGTCCCTGGAATACTGGATATAACCTGCATTGGAATTTATGTTATCCAACCTATGACTTATGCAACTTATACATCTCGAAACTTAAAATTTTTTTTAGTTAAAAAATTATTTATTTTAAAATGAACATTTGTCACTGTCTAATTAATTAACGGAAAGTAAAAATATATGATTCAGAATATAAGGGAAAATATACTAAAAAATGTACTATATCATATCATATATATATATATATATATATATATATATATATATATTTAAAGTTTATTGCTATATTCCAGTAATTTTGAAAAATAAAATTATGTTTGAAAAAGCTTTGACTTTATAGGCGCTCACCTAGTTCAACAAATGGCATAAAGTTCATCACATTGTTAGCTATTGAATTAAATTAGACTTTCTGCCGGTATATTTATATTTTTAAGTGCTAGAAGAAAATATTTTTTTTATCAATTACTAATAAAAATCAATTTTATTTTAGCATGAATAATAAATAATATAAAATATAGTTTCAAGAGCATAGTTTTTTTTAATTTTAAGGCATATTTACCGATTTTAGGAGCATTTTTTATAAAATAGTTTTTTAGAGTATATTCTTGGTTTTCCTAGTAATAACTATAAGCTATATAATTTACTATTTTAGTAGTAAACTATAACGCGTTAGAAAAATGCACAAAAATGTCCAAGAATTTGTCAAAAACAAGTTTTTCTTTAAAAATATTCTACACAAAAAAATATCCCCTAAAACTAGACATCACTTTGTAACTTTTCACTATAAATAGGTTTTCCTTATATATTTAAGAATATAATGCTAAATAATAAAGTAACCATATTTCTTGAATACTCAACACAAAATAGAGTTATCATAACAAACCTTATGATTTGGTTGGTTAAAACAGCTATTATGTAATTGAGTTTTCAAGGAATATGTATATGATTTTAAATAAAATTTCATTTATAATTAAGTTAACTCATGTAATATTAATTCCTCAAAATAATTAACGCATTTCAGATGAAAAGCTCTGGTCCATTGTGCTACTTTTACTACTAGTTCTAGATGGATGTGTGTCGGCTTGAGTATACGTATGTATACATACGTATGTAGGTATGTTGAATGTCTGAACAGGTACTTCTTGTGAACACGTTGAAAGATTTTTTTCTTTTTTGTTATTATTATATGTTTCATGGTTGAATTTTTTTTCATTCCCAAGTATTCTTCTTCTTAAATTTTGCTTTTCAAGGTTCTGTTGGCACAAAAATATGTACTGTGAATATGTTAGTGCGACTGTATATGTATGTACGGAATTATGTATGTATGTATGTATGCTTTTTTGCCAAAAAGGACTTGTTGTACAATTCTTTGTGTACATTCATAGTGTGGCAGTGCCATTTTCACAGAAACCAATATAGATTGAGAGTTCGTTTTTCTTCTGCTTGATTTTCTTTATATTTTTTCTGTCTGTTCCATTCGTTGGAACATTGTTTTTTTTTTTCCTTAAACTTCTACTTCTCTTAACAGGATAAGAGTACAACAAATACTGATTTTTATTTTTGTTGTGTTTTTTTTTCTTGCCGGTATCTTAGATGGAGTAAAGACAGAGTAAGAGGAACAAGTAGACGATAAAGAAGAATAACGAAAAGTAAAAGAAAATTGTGCCAAACAGTTGGGAAATAAAGCACGCTCACAGACATATATATGTACAATACAAAAGAAAAGGAAAATCTAGAAGAAAAATACACGCGGCCACGTTGCACAAATAAACTTACATTTATACAGTTTGTGTTTTTTTCTGTAATGGTTTGTTATCCTTACAGAGATGCTCTAGTAATACAAACAAACCAAAAATATGTCTTGTGTTGGCTGGCTCACTGGTCCTTTATTTTTTTTTTCTGTTTAAACATTTTTCATTCACTTCGTTTACTTTACTTCAGAGTCTGTGAATTTTTTTCCTTATTGTTTTTTTTCGAACATTTTATTTCTATTTTTGCTTTCAACTCTACTGGTGGGTTGTTTTCTTGATGATTATGGCGACGATAATGGTGATTGCAATGGTTTTGATGGCGTTGAAAATAAAGATTGCGTGAAGCTGATTTTTTTTTCTATTATTTTATGTATTTTTTTTTCTGTTCATTTCGTCTTGTTGTTTTTGTTTAAGTTTTCTTTACTTTGCAGAATCGTTTTGTCTGTAGTCGTTTGTCTATCTAATGGTCGTCGAAGTCATCTACTTTTACAGGACTATAGACTGTTGATTTTATTATTATATTTTCTCTATAATTTTCCTTTTTGGCCCACAAAAAATAAAAAAAGAAGAAACAACATTTTTGGCTTCTGTTGTTATTGTTGCTGTTATTACTTAGTTCTGTTATTTTGTAGTTGTTGTTGTTGTATTGACACGCTGTTGCTTTTCACCAAAAATGTATAAGGAAGTTATCCCTTAAATGGACATTCGGATTTTTGGAGAATGTTAGGGTATTAAATATTGTGGTTAGAGTGTCATATTTAGAAGTTATGTTGTTTATAAAATAAAACCTTATAAATCAAGTTTTCCCTAAAATTATGCTATGTTATTAAAAAGTATGCTATATTATTAAAAATAAAAAATATTGCCTAAAACTAGGCAATATTTTTTTTTGGCTTCTAAATAAATAATAAAATAACTATATTCTTTGATAACTTAACCAAAAAAACTACTCTTTTAAACTGTAAACTTATAAATACGTGATTTTAAAATTTATTTAAACTCAAACATATTAATTGAAAGAAATATTTAAATTAAAAAAACAGAATGTTGAATATTTCAAATTAATTATTTAATTGACAAGTCAATCAAAAAATACGAATGCAAACAACTTGTATCAGACAACTTCAACTTATATCTTTACTAACTTTTAAAATGCGACCACCTCCAAATCCATATAACTCAATTTTTTATTGAAACATTTCTATCTTTCTGTGACTTAGCCTCTAAATAGACTATCCTGAATTTCATTATATTATTGCTTTAACATTAACAATTATATTTACCATTTTTGAGAATAATCCAGTCCAAGGTATTCCTGAAGCAAATTACCCTTCTTAGTATCATGAAAATGATATCTATCCTCAACAATATCTATTAAAAGATTACGGAATCTCATAAAGTTCTAATTTAACAAGCAAGATTTAGGAATTAATATTGATAATATTAAAACCTTCGTGAAATAGTGAGCAAAAAATTTAATATTTTAAAAACTATTTTAGATAAACCAAATTAAAAGAATCAATAAAAAGTGTAGTATTTTCAAAAATCTGATCACAAACAAGTAATTACATACCGGGTAGTTACTTGTCATTGAAAATAAACTACAACTGTTACTAACTGCCTTTATCAAGTATTTTACAAGAGCTATTTGAAATAATTCAGAAGATTAGATAAGAAAGTGTCCTATATAATTTTATTTTCAATAAAATTTGATGTGTTATTATGAAAACATAATATATAACAGAATACATAGGTACTAAGTGGAATCATCGATCAAAATTGGAATTTTATTTGTGTTGGCTTGTTCTTGGCCTTTGGATATCGGTTCACTCCGGTACGTAGAATCGGCTTTCCAACAGTTACCAAAAGCGAAATTGACAGCAATACTTTTGGATGAAGGACATTAAACTCAATATAGGTATTTCACTCGGTGGAAGTCAAAACCGACAGTCCTACAAATTCCGAAGTTGAAAAAAGCTCCTCAAAACCTTGTTGGCCACAATGTCATTGTCTGGTCAAGGGGCTTAATATAATATTTACTCATCAGTTCTTTCTGAGGTTTCATCAGAGGAGTCCCTGAGGCATGTCATAAAGTGGTGTATACCAGGAGGAGCCTCCCCAGATCGCAGCCTTGAGAACATCATATAGTTGTCTGACTCAGCAGTTCCTTCTAGTAAATTTTCGAAGCTTCAACCTCACAAAGTTGAAGACTAGATAAAGCATTGTTCTCAATATCATTCTCTGCAAATGGAGGAAAGAATACAGAAATATGTGCTCGATTCGCTTGATTGCAAGTTTCATATATACGAACGTATGAAAGTCAAACTTAAAAATCGTCCACCGGCTGTGGCAGATATTGAAAATAACATGCCGCCGAAATCAAACGTAATTCTGATGCAACTGTGATCGGGAGATAGATTTAACGCTAACTGGCCTCGCATTGTCCATGCCAAAAATATTAAATAATGGCAACGATATTCCAAACAGAGACAATGGGTATGAACTTCACATGCTACATGATACAGACTACTTCAAAGGATAGACAATTGTTTGGACAGTGCTTGATAGGTCATATAATTCAATGAATATAATGGAACTAAAATATTTAATTCACTCTCTAGCCAGATCGTGTCACTAGCAAATGAAAGTTTTCATGTTTTCGTATTAATTTATTTATTATTTTTTTTTTTTTTCAATAGATCTATTCAAAGGGCACAATATCTAGATTCCTACTGAAAGACATTTCTCCTGGTGATTGGAAATAATGATGCATTAAACTTAATATACAGTTGAGGCTCCAATTTTCTCAACTGAGTCAACCTGTAGTCAATCTCCAATTGATTTTCCCTTTAGTTCTTCGTCGAAATCTTTATAGTTCATAAGTAGTAACTAAAATATTTGATGAATTTATTAACATTGAATCCCCATTAAATATATGCAGGAGATTCCGCTGGGATATTGATTTATGTTATCTTATTTAAAAGATTTTTGGGAAATGTAACACATTTAATAAATTTCCTACATTTTTCTAGGAGGTGTTCTAAAGGTTCTGAATACCTTTCTTTGCTGACAATTTCGATATTTTTTCTTGATCCGGAGATATGTTTATGAAATGTATTAGATTTTATAATCCTTACAATATAAAACAACAAGTTTGTAAGTTAGCCTTGGATAGTCAAAGACTAGGACACTAATAAATGTTCAATGTTTAATGTTCAAACTCTTCTAAATTGACTTTAATTGAATAAAAAAAATAACAAGATAACGAATGAGATGAAATCTCGAGAAAAGAGCATATTCAATAGGAATCGCAATTTCCCAGGACAACGGGAAAAAGTTTTTCAACTTACAGGGATTCCCAGGATCTCGGATTAAAAACTATAATTATTACCACACTCATTAGTTGAACAACTGAGAACCAAATGGTAAAACAGGATTTTAAATTTACTGAGACAGATAAAATTGATCAATTGCTTAAACTGCTGGTTAACAAACTCGAATGAATTCTGAAATATTATATGCCGTGAAAGAGTTTTTTTTTATTTTGGATATCAAGAGAGTATTAAGCAATATTGTTATTTTTATTTAAAAGGTATGTACTATAAAACAATGCCGTATTTGCGACAAAAAATAGATATATCAGAAATTACATAACAAAATATTTACTCAGACATTTTTTTTAGTGAATTTTGAACAAACTAAATTTTTAAAGATTTTTACAAAAATTGTTTAAATAATATTACAATTTTTGTAAAAATCTTTAAAAATTTAGTTTGTTCAAAATTCACTAAAAAAATATAGGCTTTAATAATTCTAAAGGTATTAGCTGATGATCGTCTTTTTCGAAACTCTTCGGGCCCGGTATTACATTATTTGTAGCTTCAAAAGGATGGTACAACATTATTCGAAATTAACCAAAGTGTATCGCAAATTTAAACGTGCCTAAAATTATCAAAGAGGAGATCATATTAATATAATATCCTGGTCGAATTTCAACTTCCTACCATGATTATTGATATTTTTATGAAATTTATGCCGAAAGTCTTAGATACTAATGCTTCTTAATTTTTAGATACTAATGCTTTATAATTTTTCTTATAACTAAATATATAAAATAAACGAAATAAAAAATTTTGTAAAATCGGAAGCCAATTAAGAATTTTGTCTTTAATGTTGTCTATACCACTGACAAATTAATAATTTATATTTAAAATGCCTACAAGATTCTTTCAATCAATTGTACTTTTCCATTTACTGATGCTGACATTTTATTAAAATGTTTAAATGAATTCATGCCGTAGATTCATCCCATAAAAATTATCTAATAAATTGTAAATGCAAATTTATTGATTAAATGTTTTTATGATACGAGTATAATACCCATTTAAATTTTTAGCAAAATTTTCTTTTAAAAATTACTAAAATACATAATTTTTGTTAAAATTCACGCAGTTTTTTTTCCATTTAAATATTTCTGAATGACAGTGTGTGTAAAATTTTCCGAATCTAATGTACATCAAGTTAAAGCAAAATATTTATATGTCTAAAAGTTTCCGATAGTAAACCTTGAAATAATTGTCCTTTGTATCCTTCCCCCTTCAAACTTTTCTTTGTAGTTATCATTACTGCTTTTTCTAATATATTTGTATAAGTATTTTTATTGTATTTCTTGCCTAGTTTATTCTACATAGTTTTAGTTAAAATAAAAAAAAAGAAGTTAACATTAACTTTGGCATTAAAAAAGGACCCTCTCAAAAGATTGATATTAGATGGTCCCTTTACTCATCCTTTACTTTCCAACTGCCTCCAACTATTTAGTGTTTAGTTGCTAAAAATAAATGAAATTTTAACTTTTGGGCTATTGGGGTACCCATTATACTTAAATGGGATGCTGTGTGCTGGTGTGCGTTTAAATAAATGTAAGTGTTTGTGTGAAGGCCACATTAACATTAAAAGGCAACAAAAAGAAAATCGCCAAAATAATCTTATAACAGTTAGTAACTGTTTGGACGTCGCCGGCTATTGTTCGTTATTAAAAGTAATTTTTCTAAAAAAAAAACCGAAGGACCTTAAATTAAAAACGAAAGAAAAATGGAGTGAAGAAAACATTAAAGTTGGAGTTTTTTTTATAAATCATACTTTTTGTTTTTAAGAAATTTTTTTTTAATTTTTGTTAAAGGAAAAAAATTAAAAAGTAAGAAATATTTTTCGTGAAACCAAAATATAAAAAATTAAGAAATTTGTTTTTTGAAAAAAGTAAGATGAAATTTAAAAAAATTGTTAAAGAATTTTTGAAATTAATAAAGTTTTATATTTCTTCTTTATTGCCGTTGTCATTCCATTTTTGTTATTTTAAGAAGAGTGCGTTTAAAAAAAGTGTGTGCGAATGATGAGTATTTGCTGATTTTTTTTTTACTTTTTTATTTTAATTTTTATAATATCCTGTTAAAAATTTTGTTTTTCTTTTTTTCAATTGTTGTTGTTATTATTATTGTATTTGCATATGTGTGGAGCATTTACTATTTATCACACACTTATTTATACTCGTATGGAGTCTAATGTTGTATATAGAGCAAGGCAGAGCGAAACAATGAGAGTAAAATTATTATCATCATCACTCTCTTTCCTTAACGTAGAGCTATTAAATAAAAAACACACACAGAAAAAATATAATAAAAATAAAAACAACTACAATATTAAATAAAAAACCCAAACATAAAAATAAAATTAAAATTAAAAAAGCGCTTTATTATAAAAAAAGAAAAATAATAAAAAATAAAAAAACCATCACGGGGAGAATTATTATCCTTTTTTCGGTTGGTTATTTTTATTTTCTACTTGTCTTTTTCGCCGCACACTCTCGCACATAAACAATTACCCCCTTTTTCACTCACATCTTCCGCAATTACAGTTACAGAGAATTTCCCCTTTTTTGGAAAAAAATCCTTCGTCCTAGAGGAATGAGGAGAGAGAGCGAGAACTAGAGCTTTTCGCCTTGTTTACAAACAAACACATACACACACACGGCTCACGCTCTTTATTTGAAGGGGATGTTGTTTCTAGCATTTGGGGGTTGTTATTGGTGTTTCCTATAGCACTTGCTGTGTTGGTATTGCTATTGTTGTTGTTTTTAACTTGTTGTATTTTTTCCAACTTTTTTTTAAATAGACAGAAGGATTTTTTAACTTTTTTCAAACTCGCATCCTCTTTTTCCCTTTTGGTGTTTTTTAATGTGATTTTTTTTCCAAATGTTGTTGCTTTTGCTTTAAAACAACAACAAAAAAAGGAGAGTTTTGTTTTGGTTGTGCACTAAACAGCGAAGAGACTGAGCAAGAGTTTAAGGGAGGCTGTTGGGTGGGTGTTTTGATGGGTTGCTAGCAAGTTCTGGCCATGCAAGTAGATTTGTTTGGTTAGTTGGTAGTTTTGGTGAAGCATTACTTTTTTTTAATGGTTTGTTTGAAATTTCGCGACAGCGATGCTGGCAGCTACGTCAAATTGTAATAGAAAAAATTGAAATTTTAAAATTAACAGCAAAAACAATGTACAATAACCATGATTAGCGCAAAACACTTTCAGTTGCCGCCGTAGAAAGTTGTAACGAGTTCCGCGTAGCAAACTATTATTATTACCTGGCTTTACATTAACTTTAGAAAAAAATTAAAAAACAAACAAAATTCCCTAAATTTCTAAAAACTAAAAAAACGGTCAGTTGAAATTGCAAAATATATAAAATCAGAAATTTAAAATAAAATCTTACTAAACACGTGAAAATCATAGAATATTTCCTTAACACTCAAACAAAAACAAACTAAATATATGGTGATCAACAACATTTGTGAGCAAAAATAAGACAAGCAAACAAAAAGGACCATCATCGTCATCAACATCATCATCATCATCACAACAAAAGCCCAAAGTGTAAGAGAGAGTCCTTAAAGGTGGCTTTTTCGTTTGGTGTTCTCAGATTCTTGTTTTTTTATTGTTACGTTAATATTGATGTAACATCATTTTACTCTGTTACCAAAACAAACTTGTTAAGCTACTCTAAATGTAAATGTGTAAATATAAGAATGTATCTTTGTATGTGTTTGATTTAAAAATGTTACATTAGTAAACGGTGTTTTATTTCGTCTTTACTTTCTATGTCTATACAAGTGCAATTGTGTATGTATCTGTGTGTTATGTTTAGTCTCTGACAAAACACAAGTTTAGTTTTAGTCCTTAAACCCGTGTCCTGCTGTTCGGTAACACATACAAACAAAACATGAATTCTATACGTTTAATAAATTCTAGACAACATTAGTTGCTGTTTGTTGCTGGGTAAGTGCGCGCGTGTAATACGGACAAAAAAAATTTTAAGTATAAAAAATAAAAATAATTCAAAATAATAATAAATCACAAAACCAAACAAAATAAACGAAATTTGAAAAAAAAAATAAAGCAAAACTTAGAAAATTTATAACTTTAATAACTGGAAATTTATATTAAAACGAAATTGATTATTACAAAAATTAAAAAAAAAATTAAGAAATTTTTTAAACAAGAAAAAGTAACAAAAGTGCAATATCTTCTTTTAAGTTCAAACAAATTTTTTAACTGGATTGTTAAAGAAAAATAATAAAGAAAAGTGAATTATTTAATTATAAACGAAATATCATTATTTAAACTATATAAACAAAATAACTTCAGTTTACTTTAAAATAATAAAATCGGGAACATGTCTTCATTTTGAAACCCAGGACTTTACAATTCATTTTAAACTTTATGTTAATATTAAGGTAAGTTAAAAAATAAATACAGTTGTCTTATGAAAAAAGTGTCTTATATTTTTAAATTCTGAAGCTTAAATATATTTTGTTCCGAAATTAAAATTCATAATTGGCAAAATTTTAAAAATCAATATTTTATGTTTAAAAAAGTAATGTTAATTTTTTAGAAGAATAAGTTTTTCTAAAAAAGGATCCAATACGAAAATTCTTGAGATTCTTAAGATAATTTAAAAAAACAATAAATATTTTTTTCGGGTCAAAATAAAAACAAAACATTTTAAAGTTATTAAAGTGCCCTACGAGTATATTCATAAAAAAATGAAAACAATAATGCTTAAAACTTAAGTCATCGGCTTTACATGAAATGCCTTCAAGACATTTCAGCACTTTGTCTACACTTTGTAACGTTTATTGCAAATTTCTATACAGAAAGAAAAGATTAATTTAATTCCAAGTCCATTAATACTAAAAGGAGTAGGAAATAGTGCTCAAGTACACTCTTGTTTCAATTCATAGAGATTCGAGTGATCCTCATAAAACTAAGGAAAGACTTGATTAAAAATCTGTTAATTTTATTGTGCTTTTACTAAACTTATAGGAAAATTAGTGAGGTTTATTTGAGATTTAGTCCAAAAGTAAATTAACTATCAAGAAAAAATCAGATGTTTCAAAATTTCTTATCAATATTTTAAAGAAATTCAAACATTATTGTTCAAACTTATATACACGCGATGGAATTTGTTTTGACTTCTTTCGTAAAATAAATCTGATTTATTGATCCTTCATTCTCAACAAAAAAAAAAAAAAATATTGTTTTAGGATCATTGAAATAAACGCCAACAAAAAATATATATTTCTCTAGAGTCTAGCATATTTTAAAATAAGAAAAATGTTTTACTAAATTAGTTTCAGTTTAATCTTACACAATATTTATGATTATCTGCTAAATATTATTTTTATTAAAATTTAAGATAGAAAAAATGACTGGATTTCGTTTAAAATTATCAACAATTTGTTTAAATAAATTGTTTGAAATTTGTCATATTGACAAAGTTCTTAATTGATTTAAATAATATCAGTTGATTTTCATTAAGAGGGAAGTGTTGAAGTTAAAAAATATTAATTAATACAAGTAGCAAGCTATAAACAAATCTATTTAAGTAAAATCCGATTTGCTTTCGTTTTAAAATCGCTAACATTTTGTTATCTAAAATTATAAAAATTGTCATATTGAGAAAATGTTTTAAGTTTCAATAAGTGAAAATTTGCAGTAAAATTTAAAAAAATGCCATTAGGATATTTTTTCCAAGTTGATATTTAATGTCATAGAAAACCAACTATAAGACCAACACTTTTTTACGATCAGCAAAACTAAATTACCCTCTTCACACGTATAAAATTGTTCTGTAGAAAATTCTACTAACACAAACAAAGAGTTAGATTTTTTAAGAGATAGTTGTTTTCCTAGTTGCTTTTCTATACATATCTAATACATCAAATTCGTAAATAAAGTCCCAATAAAATTTTTTGCTATATTTTTAGCCTTGAATCCAGTGTGAAGCATTGAGTAAAACTTTTATTACACTTTAATTCAATAACGTTCTCAAGTGAAAAGAAAATTTAAATTCAAGTCAAATTTATTTTACTTCAAAATTTTTTATATGTTCAATCACATTTCGTTTTAAATAATTTTATATTTGAATTCATATCGGATTCCAACAAATTTTTCCAATACTTGAAATTGTGTGCTTATTGGGAGTTAATTATTTAATATTTTTTCTTGTTATTTTTTGTAATATCAATTAAAATTTTGATAATATTGACGAAATTTCCCCCCACCCCCCAAAATAAATATTTCAGCTAAGAATCATTAAACTCGAAGAAATATTTACAATAGAAAAAAATAAAAATATATATATAAAATTATTTTGGAAAAATTAGTTAAAAATTGGCACTTGCTTAATAAAATAATGGAAATGGACATTTTTAAGTATTTTATTTAAATAACTACACACTATAACACATTTATGAATTTTTGTAAAATCTTAAATTCTTCTAATAGTAAATAATTTTGTAATTTCATTTATTTTTCCTGGGTTTCCGTAATTCTAAATTTCCAAATTTCGTTAAATTTAAGCTTACGTTTTACCTACCATACGATTAAAAATACATCTTCCGATAAGAAATAATTTGTCTAAGTATTTTATAAATCAAAATCTAACCAAAACTTTTTACAAAAAGCACTTAAGTAACAACACAGAATAAGTTTTCGCCAAATTCTTTCGTACAAAATATATACAGAAAAAATAAAAATCGAAATTGCTTATATCAATTAAAACTTTGTTTGATTTTATTCTAATCATCAAAATGATAATATTAATTAAGTGAAAATAATTGATTTTTTGTGTAAATTTCAATTAACTTTTTGATCAAATTAATAATATTTATGATTAAAATTTTTCCTAAAATTAATCAAGTTAGTAATTGACACAATTAAAAGCCTAACTGAATTTTTACCACTACCTAAAAACAATATACAATAAAAATCATTATCTTGGAACTGAAACGTTTATTGATGGATTCTATGTTTTAATCAAAGTACTCCAAAATTTTATAAATACATAATTTAAATACAAAACTAAGAAGTATGAGGAACCCAACAAATTTAAATAGCCAAGAAATTTTGTTCTTCGGTTTACCATCCTCAAATGGAGGCGATCATCAAGAAAGAGTCCAATAAGAGAAGGAGGTAGTGTAACCATTAGTAGCTACACAACAATAAAAAACAAACAAACAAATCCTCAAAAATAGCAAAAATTTGTTCACCTTTAATTTACTGATAACTTCCTGCACACAATGGCCGCATCATCTACGATATCACTAAAATATACTCACCAAATAATTCACAAAAATTCGCATATTTAATATCATTTTGCAGTATAAATTACAAGTCACAACAAAACCATAAAGATCGACAAAATATGACATACAGTTTTAATTTCTTGCTCTTACATAAAATATGTTATATTTTTTCAAAACATTTTTATTTTTCCTTTGAATTTTTTGAAGAGCTGTCAATTATTATAAATTAAAAAATATAACCAATTAAAAATTTAATTTAAAAAATTTTGAAATACTTTTTTCTGCGTAATAATAATTATAAATATTATTAAATTATACATAATAAAAATTTTACGTATTTTGGGACAATTTTATATTTTGCAAGCTAAATAAAAATTCTTACACATAAATTATCAACGATAAATGTCTAAAAATGGTAATTTTTCAAGTGAAATCTTAAAAAAAGGTTAATTGAAAATGTGCATAATTTTGTAACTAAAATTCATTAAAAATTTTGAAATATTCCAAAAAGAAGACAGTTTTTGTTTTTTTTTTTTTTTTTTGAAGATTTTTTGGAAAACATATGTTTTGGTAAAATATTGAAAATTTAAAATTTTTAAACAACATTTAAAAATTTAAAATTTTCAAGTTCTAATGCAATTTATTATAAATTTTTCTACAAAAAGCTATGACACGATGTAATATTTTTTAAAGACTTTTTTGTAAGCATAACAAGAGTTATTTTCTTTTAAATTAAAATTTTAGAACTTATTCGATTTTATATAGAATGATTTACTTAAACTTTTGATACGTTTTTGTTTTTGCCCCAAGTATGTTTCAAATAAAGCCTAAAATGATTTGCTTAAAAATATATTAAAAATAATTTGATAAATTTTTGAAACTTTTAAATAATTGTTTGACTATTTAAATGATTAAAAAGATTGTCCTCTCATTTTATTAAAAATGAAGTAGCATTTAAAACTTGATATCTTTAGAGTTAAAGAAAAAAAAATCCAAAGATTTATATCACTATCGAAATTTTAAAATAGAGAAGCAAATTTAATTAAAAAATTTTATAAATTATTTTTTATTTATAGTATACGAGTATAAAATATTTAAATAAAGTTTAAAACCCACGTTCTTTTATTATCTTCATTCAATTAAATTCAAAAGTAACTTAAAATTTAGGTAGCTACGAGTTCACTAATGCACCAACTATCATCAAAACGTTCTTTTTTCGAAATATCTTAAAATATACAAGGTATTTCGAATTTTTGAAAATTTGTTAGTTTTTTGCATTTGACAACTTGGTATTCCAATTTCTTAAATTTTACAAGTAATGAAAAGTAATTAATTTTATTTTTGTAAACAAAAATATTGATTTTCGCTACGGTTTCCTTTATCAGATTAGTTCAAATTTTTTGCATAAATAAGTTTTTGATATTAAAGAATATAATTAGATCTATTTAAGTAAAATTGATAACCTCAGTACCTTGTTTTAGGGTCATGCACTTTAAATAATTTCATTGAAATTAATTTATTTGTTTGAAATGACTTAGAGGGAAACAATTAAATAAAAAAACATCTTAAATTATTAAAATCTATTCAATATTCCCTGAAATTTACGAACTATAAATTCAAAAACTAAAAAGAAATAATGAAGTGAAATATCAAAGAAAAATATATTTATTTATAAAAATATTGTATAAAATTTGATCATCACTTATCAACTAAAATTTTTAGCCATTAAAGTCTTGTACATAATTTCGAATTTTCAAATAAAAAAAAATAATTATAAAATAACACGGAAACAAAGCACCCCCCCCCCTAAATGCTTTGGCTGGATCCGCGCCAGGATACAAGAGAGCAATAACAAAATCTTTCAAAAACTACATTTTACACCTTAATATTTTGGTTCGTAAAACTTTACTTTGAAAATTTGATAAAGTTTCCAATAAATAACTTATTCAAAGTGGATATGGATTCTTAAGAATTAATTATTATTTATTTTTTTTTTTTCTTCCAACTGTCGTATTTTCTCTAATAACGTCCTTAATATTAATGATTGTAAAATAGCAGAAATAAGTTAATATAAGAATAATATAATCAGCTGAAATGTAAATTGTTGCATAAAAGTCGACTGGTGTATGGTTTTTTTAATCCGATTTACTCCGATAATGCGATTTTTTTATTAAGGTTACTAATATATAAATTAGACAGATTATAATCTAAAAATAAAATTATTTATTTATTTTTTTTTAAGTTAATAAATATTAATTAAAAATTAATAAGTTAGTAATTTAAATTTTGAAAGAAAGATACAATTTTACTTTGAGGAGCTTATTTTTTGTTTCTTTTTTGTGGTAATAGTCTTAAATCATGTGGGTGTCGAAACTTGTACATTACTAAATATTCTTTATATAAAATTCCTCTAAATAATGCTATTCAAGGTCCGTTCTCCAAAAATTTTAACAGGTCTTATTGAATTGAACTTTGCGTAGTATTACCATGCTTTTTCTGGTTGATCTTTTTTTATTGTAATTAGATTAAATTTTGGTCCATAATTTTTAAACTAAATGAGTGTCCAGCATAAAATTTTGTAAGAATAGGGAGGAGAGCTATATATGTCAACATTATATAATTTTTCAAGAACTTAAAAAATACCTTTTTTTGAGATATAATGGTTTTATTTTTATATGTCCAACTTTGACCTTTGAACTTTTGATAAAAACAAAATTTCTAAATATCATTGTAAAGGTAATATTTTTGTAATTTCAAATTTATTTGTTTTTTTTTTTTCATACAATTTGTCGACACGAATTTTTCGTTCGTTTTATAAAAACTGGGGGTATATTTAAGAAACACTTCCCATAGCTAATATGTGTAGTGAATTTCATTGAAATCGGAAATGTCAAATACGGAAATGGATGTTTTCTGTTCGTTTTGATATGCAATAACCTTTTGTAAAATCTATAAAAATCTTGTTTTATTTTAATGTACAGTTGGAATTTTTTTTTTTTATGAATAGTTTTATATTCTATTAAAATTTTGACAAAACATTGAAAAAAAACTTGCAAAAAAAAAAAGAATTCCAAAAACAGTTATGTGAAGTTTTAGACATAACTCATTTTGTTGAAACATTTCATATATATCTACCACATAGCTGATTTTGTTAACTTCTTAATCAATCAACACATATTAAAACGGTTTGGTAGGCACACGCAAGACATAACCGATGACGTCGGAGTAGCGACTATATAACGCGTGATCCATTTCGAGGTTCCTTACTTTTTTAAAGAAAAAAACACAGAAAATTAAAATTTAATGGGGAATGTTTATTATCATTTGAAAGAACATTCTTTTCTTATGTCCATCAAATGTTGGCCGTTGCTAAGTCGCATATGGTCCATCCGTTGAGTCCTATTTTCGATGACTCGTTCGAGAATTTCGACTAGTAACTGGCGAATGACACGCGTGATGTTTTCCTCCAAAGCCTGAATCGAAGCGGTTTTGTCCGGATAAACTTTAGACTTTACATATCCCCACAGCAAAAAGTCTAACGGTGTGATATCACACGATCTTGGTGGCCAATCGACCGGCCCAAAACGTGAAATTATGTGCTCACAGAAGTGTGATCTCAATAAATCCATTGATTGATACGATGTGTGGGAAGTGGCGCCGTCTTGCTGAAACCAAATGTCGCTGATATCACGAGCTTCAATTTCAGACATCAAATAGTCGGTTATCATGGCACAATAACTGTCGCCATTGATGGTTATGTTCGCACCGGCATCATTTTTAAAGAAATATGGACCGATGATTCCACCGGCCCACAAACCACACCAAACCGTTGTTTTTTCTGGATGAAGTGGCAGTTTTTGAATCTCTTCAGGTTGCTCTTCGTCAGAAATGCGGCAATTTTGTTTGTTTACATAGCCATTGAGCCAGAAATGGGCCTCATCGCTGAACAAAATTTGCCTCGAAAACGTCGGATCTTCTTGGAGCTTTTCAAAAGGTCGAGCGGCTTCAGTTCTTGCACAAGCTATATTTTGTACGCTTTCAATTTAAGATCTCGACGCAAAATGCGCTAAGTCGTTCCATACGTCAGTCCGAGTTGCTGCGAACGGCGCCGAATCGACTCTCCACGGTCTTCGTGTACACTCTCAGCTACGGCCGCTATATTTTCTTCACAGCGTGCTGGACGTGGTCTATTCGGTCGAATATTATCCAATAATGAATGCTAGGCCTAAAAATGGGTGATGATGTTGCGAATAGTACGCTCAGTAGGCCGAATATGTTAACCATAAGTTGAGCGAAGTGCACAAAACACATTCCTCGCAGAACGTGAATATTCGTAATAAAGTTGAACGATTTGCAAACGTTGTTCAGGCGTAAGTCTTTCCATTATGAAATGCCGAACAATACTAAACAAAAATAACATGACACGACTCACACCTGATCTGTCAAAAAAAGGCTATTGAAAAAAGTATCTCTACTTGAATCACCCTGTATTTATTATGTTTAAATCAATATTATAGTCAATATCAATATAAATCAACAAACATTTTCCTTAAATAAATTAAATAACATTATCTTTCAATAATTTCAAGCAGTATAAAGTAATCGCAATTTTCTTTTTTTTTTATACTAGGAAATAAGTTCTGATATTTTTCTCTAAAATAATTTACAAAAATTTAATTTTTTTTAAATAATTTAAAATAATTAAAAAAAATCCCTGTCGAAAATACAAGCAATTTAATTGAAAAATAATCAGTTGTTTTTCGAAAAATATCAAAAATATTAAAAAAACATCTTTGTTCAATTTTATTTCCATTAATAATTTTATATCGACAAAAACAATAACTGATACCAAAGAATTGTTTCCTTTAAAATAAAAATTATTATTTTCTACTAGTATTTTAAAAAATTAACGAAGCCAAATTTTAGTTTAAATTTGAATTGTTTTTTTTTTTTTTTTTTTTTTTTTTTGCTGGTTTCAAGATTGGTAACATCAAACAAATTTTAAAGAAATGTTTTTACAACCGTTACAAAGAAGTGGTTATAAAACACTTCCTTGGAACATGTTCTGAATGTATCAACTTCAAAGAGAAAACATTAATAAAATTGCTTTTAAATTTTTGTTTGGGAATTACAAAATTATAATTCTAGGAAAGTTCAATATCTATGTTAATCTTCAAATAATATCCTTTTATTAAAAATATTTCTGCTTAAAACTAGTAATAACCAAATTTTCAAGTTTTAATTTGTTAAAACATTTTTTTTTCTTTTTTTTTTTTTGCCATAAACTGTGTAAATTTGAACAGATTATCGTTAATACTTGTGTTATTAACAAAAAGGCCTATTAGTCACTAATTTTATTATACACATATTTTTTATTTTTTTCAATGATATTTTAATTAAAACAGGTTACACTTTAGAGTGAGTGTCCTTGCGATATTTTTACACAAAAATGAAAAAAAAAGATCTTAACATTAATAAATAATACACTTATACTAAAAACAATAGTAAGACTGTTTTGTTTTTTAATAAAAAATATACATATGTATGTGCTTTAATACAACAATTTATAAAACAACACATTTTTGTAAATAAATTTTGTTGCCTTTTGCGATCATTGACTTTTAGCGAGTTTGATAATTTTTTTTAATTTCGGATGCTCTCAATCATGCTCTTTAGAAAACAAAAATAACGCTCATTAAGTAAGAAAATTTGTTTAATATCTTTATAAAGCTCTTCGTTACAAATGTGTTTGCAAAAATTTTAAAAATAGGCTTTTTAAAAAATTTACAATTTAATAGATACATATTTTCTTTTTATTTGATTTTTTTTTTTTTGGAAAAAATATCCTCACGTCTGTTGTTTTTATTATAAATTTCATACAAAGTTTTCTAGTGTATTTCCCTGATTTTTTATTGTTAAAAAATTATAAAAACTTAATTTTTTCCTAGATTTATTTATGCAAATTTTGTTTTCTTGATCAATTTCTTTAATTTTTATTTATTATCTTGTTAATTTTTTTGGTTATTTATTTGTTGTTTGGTTAAAGAAATAGGCAGATATTGTTAATTTACAAAGCACACTTTTATTTATTTTATTTTTTTATTATTATTTTTTTTTTAATATTTACTAAATGTCTATAATTTCACGGGAAATTGCGTTTTAAGATAAATATAAATAAATAGCATTTATAAGTAATTGATTTAATTTTTAGGTTAATTAAACGATTATTTTCTCAGAAATCTATCTTTGGGTGATAAAAAAGAATTTATTTAAAATAAGAATAATACGAAAATAATTTAAAATAATTAAACTTTTTTAATTGAATTTAACTAAAAGTGTTATTGTTATTAAAATTTTAATAATTTATTTCATTAAAGCTATGGTCACACTTGTCAAATATTTGATCAAAATTTCATGATCACTTGTTAAAAATAAAAAGTTTCAAGTTGTTTGATCTTGACAAATGTTTTGTAAAAAAAAGGCTTCAAACAAAATACAATAAAATGTTAGCAGTGATTTATGTTAGTTAGAAAATCGTATTACTATTTAAAATTAAAACAAGTTATTAAGAATTATTTTATTTAGTGTCGTCAAATCTTTTTCAAACCGCAACAGTTTGAAAAAATTGTCATATTACATAAGCTGAATTTCAAAAGGGAAAAATTACCTAGAAGAAAACTAGAGAAAAGTATGTATTTATTAAGATCATTTCAAATGATTACTACTCTCTAGATATTTCTTTGAAATTACACAAGTTTGCAATAGGAAGTTGTCTTTTTGTCTCTGTTTGGTGGTACCAAAGCAGGGTTTGTAAACTATAAATAAGAAATCCACAGAATGTGGATTTTAGGTTTCTTTGAAAATTAGTTTAGTTTTTTTTTTTAATTTTTTTATAGTTTTTTAGAATTTGTGTATTACGACTTAAGTTCATTGAATAATTGTAGAAGAATACATTGCAAAAGTTTTATTGGACAACACTCAGCAGTATGAAATGCATTTTCTAGTCCGCCACGACCGTCATCAACACTCTTCAGCGCCCCACCGTGGTGTTCTCTGTTGACATCATCTATTTAACTTACAATTTTTCGGGAAATGTGATTCGTAACTTATTTTGCCTGTATGTTATTAAGTAAGAGGAATGGTTTACGATAAAAGTTTTTACAATTATTTTGTATTCTCCTTTTTCAATTATTATTGTTTATAAGCTTAAAGCTACCAGTTAGATAGTAAATCAGGCAATGTAAAATTGTTACTGTTTAGCCGATTATTAAGTAGTAATGAACAATGTTGTTGTTATTTGATTTGTTCCTGCGGTTTGTTTTCTAGTTTAAGAAATACTTAATAGTGGAGTCAAGTAACACTTTTCACACAGTGCCTTGTGTTAAGTTAATTAGTTTATAGTTTTGAACTTTTGTTTCTTTGAAACCTTTGTGTACAATTTTGAGGAACTTAGTTAGCAGCGTCAGGCGTTCGGTGCAGGTAATGGCGTCGTAAACGCCATTATATATGAAGTTACAACAATGCTGTAAACTGATATCCAGCTTGAAAGACCATAAAAAATTTTACAATCGAAAATTGTCTTGTTCCCTAAGCCATTTCATTTAAATTAAACAAATTTGCAATCATGATTTTAAATAAATCGAAGAAAAAAAAAACAGGTTCGAAAATCATAAGTTCAGCATTAGTTCAAACTTTTAAACATATACCTGGGAAACAATTCAGGCAGCGATGTATTGGATTTGTGTCATGATTTTTAAATCCCTTTATAAAGAAGAAGCTAATGCATTAAACTAGGGAAAAAACAGAAATATCCATTTATGTTTCGTAACCACTTTCAAACATAAATATATCAAGCAAAAATTAAGAAACAACTTATAAAATCGTTCAAAGGATTTGTGCATAAAACAAAAGTTCAAAACAAAAAGAATTGATAAAAGAACGAATTCCAGAATATCTCCATAGAATTGTTAACGGCTCAGTAACGCTACCGCATAATAAAATTAAAGATCAGGCTCCTAACCCGTTCGAAAGAATTATTCTGATCGGATGCTAGTTGTAACCACCTCCAGCGTTGATAAAGCTGAGATTCTCTGAAGTGTTCCCAACACCTGGTGCTTCAAGTTGAACACCTACAAAAACATCACCAATGCGAGTGATGTTTATTGCGCATAGAAATTACATATTTCTGGACAATAAAGTTTACTTTGGTGCTCTCAAGTACGACAACAACAGCAATTTGTTTAGTCAACATTTGCCTTTGTTTAGCATTAATAGTGGGCAGAACGAAACAATTTGAATTCAAATGATTCTAAATTTCAAACGGATATATTTTATGAAAAGGAGTTTTAATACCGAACATAACACATGTTTTAAATGTAGAAATATCAAACAAAAATAATTGATTGAAGAATGAATTTTTGAACAATTCCATAAAAAGGTTACCGGTTGTCAAAAGCTTCTGCAGAATTAGTTCTTTGATTAAAAACCGATTGAAAAATGAATTTCAGAACCATTATATAAAAGGGTTTTGTGGCTCTCAAATAGTTTAACAAAACTAGTTCACTACTTCAAAACCTAAAAGGCAAAATATCAAATGTCAAATAAATCATTTTACGATATATCTTTTATTTTTTAATAATTTGAAACAACAGCAAAATTTAGAAAATTAAAAACCAATTTTTCCAGATTTATAATTTATTTTATTAATAAAAATAAGGAAAAGCCAGCAATAACCATTATTTATTTACAGAATCTATAACAAAGACCTTTTCAAAATTTATACAATTTAAAATAAACAAAGAAAGAGAAAGTTAGCAATTATTTTTACGCAAAATTATATAATTCTCTCTTTCTTTATGCAAAGAGAAGCGATTTTTATACCAAAAAATTATGAGTGATCAAAACTTCAAATCTGAAAAAGATCAACAAAAAGAAATGTAACCTTAAAACAAAAAAATACATAAAGAGTATAAAAAATTTAGAAGAAGGAGAATTTAAAAAAGGAGGATAAGTTGAAAACGAAGTAAAGAAACTGAGTCAAATTTTAAAACCCCCATTCAAGTACGTTTATTTTAAGGGGACTCTTGTAAAAACAATAAATAAAATAAAACAACTTATTAAAAAGAAGAGAATTGAGTTTATTTTTATTAAAACAATAAACAAAAAATACAACAACCACAACAAAAACATACATAAAATAAAATTATAGCATTTCCCTGTTGTCAATAATGAGAACAACGTAACAGAGACTTCTAAAAAAATTTGTTGTATATACAACAACAGCAACGAAATTTTAAACAAACAAAAATTGAGTATTAAAATTCTGTAAAAATTTCAGTATTTCTGCTTTTTTTATTTTGGGCAATTTTGGCAGTGTATGCGAAAATGTGAAATGACAATAAGAAGGCCCATATAATTATGGTACGCTGCAGCAACGACTGCAAATACCAACAACAATTCCAACACGGAGACCATTCATTCATTAAGACGTTTGCGTCGCAACAAAAGCTGCATGCATACATATTTGCACACACTCAGTATCTTCTATGTACGGGATAAATACATGCATACACATTCAGAACTTAATGCAGTTTAACGATCATTTATATACTACCGCTTTTTGATACCGAATCGAACTGCCCTGGCTATGCCCTATAACTTGAATGACTTAACTGAGTTTTATGCAGTTTTTACTTTCTGTCAACGTTGACTGATAATAGTCGTCGGTCGTTTGCTGTTTTCTCTACTAAAATTTTATATTATTACGGTACGATAGTAATAAATGACGCTTTTTTTTTTTGTCGGTTTTTGTTGTGGTGACTGCAACGTCTAAAAAATAATATATGTTACAAATAACAACAACAAAATACCAAATAATACTCAACAAAAACAACGACAAAATATATAAATATATGAAAAAAAAAAATAAAAAAAAGAGAATACTTACTATACACGAAAAATACACAAAAAATACCACACAGGGTATTTCTCTGATTCAATTGGACATAAACTGCACATTTTTCAATTCAGTTGAATTTTTTAATTCGATCAGTAAAGGTTCAGAAAAGAAATATAATAGCAACAACAAAAGATTTGCGTAATATATTTACAAAAATTATCAACAACAGCAACTAAAGTTAATAGAAAATATGTATTTAGAAAAATAAAAGAACTTTACACGTTTTTATACAAAACTAACAAAATTAAAAACTACCTCAAGCTTAGATTTAAAACAAAAAAATAATAATAAAATAAAAGGAATTTGATATTCCTTAAATAAAAATAAATAAAAAAAAAATAATTTTATATAAAAATCAAATTCGAATAAAAACACTTTTGACAAGTGCTAGCTGGATTAACCAAAAAAAAAAAAACTCAAACAAAGAGTAATCTTTAAAAAGTGCTGGAAACTAGGAAAGTTTAAATTTATAAAAAGGAATTTTATTTAAAAAAAAAAAACTGTGTCTTAAATAAAAACACTTTTGATAAATGCTAAAAAATATAAAAAATTAGTACAATTTTTTACTTAAAAAAGAAATGTTATGTCCCAAAAAAACTTAAAAAAACTATTTAAAATTTATTTTCAAAATGAGTTTTATTAAATTAAAAAATTCGTAAATTACACTTTTTAATAAACCTTTAAAACAAGTAAGTTAAGAAGTCTTTTAAAAACCCAAATAAATATTTATTAATAAAAAGAGGATTAAATAAAACTTAAAAACAACAAAAATATAAATATTTCAAAATAAAAATGTTCAAAAAACAAAAATTTTAAAAATAATAAAAAAAATTGAAAACTAAAGTAGTAACTGAATTATTGTTCATCCTACACTTTGAAGACGTTTTCAAAGTGTTTTAGAAGACATATGTATATACTAGATTTTATAAAGTTCTATTTGAAAACTTGATATTTTAATAAAGAGAAGAAAAATGAAAAAATATATAGAACTAAAAATTTACAAAAAAATATTTTAATTGAAAAAATAATAATAATTAAAATAATATTAATATCGTAATACAGAAACAGAAATTATTATTTTAATATGAAAAGTGACATTAAGACTTTTTTCATGTTTTTTTTTTTTTTTTTTTTGTAAATTTATTAAATAATTCACTTATAAATTTTTTGTTATACAATAGTGGCCCTAAGTAATCTAGACTGTACATACATTTACAATACATATATATACATATATATATATATATATATATATATATATATATATATATATATATGTGTGTGTGTGTGTACATATAAAGTTACCTTCTGAATCTATAAAGAGTTTATTGATTTCCTTATAGGAATTGAAGCACATGAAGATTCTGAGGATTCCAGGAAAAATATTTTATTATTTTTCCCTCTTTTTAACCCATCAAGACCCTGCATTACGTTTTCACAACGTTCACTTTAAACGCTTTTCAAGCTTAACCTAAATAATATAAATGAAAATTAAGTGTAAGGATATAAAGATTTATTCAATATCTAATTGACCTGTTTTAGGATTTTTCCCATATATGTGTTTTCATATTTTAATTTAAAAAAATCTATTTTTCTCACTTTTTGGGTATTTTTGCAAATTATTTGAGACTTTTATGGAATCTAGTTAAGATATTAGTATTGGAATATCTATAATAATATCCAACTTTATTATAGATCTACTATGCTTTTTGTGATGGACAATTCATGCGTTGCCAAAACGCAACGTTGGGCTTTAACGATATATTTTCTCAGTAGTCCTACTGTCAGGAGTAAGTAACGTGTGCTTGCGATCTGAATTCGTGATATATGAACTAAAATTGCTGATGAGGATAAAATTAATTTTAAAACTTTTTGATAAAAGAAGTGTAGCACTTTTGCTGTCGTTAAATTTTAGCGAAAATGTTAATAGGAAGGATCAAAACAGAAATAATAAAATAAAACTGCCTGGTAAAATCTTTTGTTTAAAGATTTGTCAGGTTCATTACCAGCAGAAGTAAAGAAGCCAATCATAAAGATGAAAAGGAATTATCCAGATCTTCGCTTGATCTTTTAAAAGAAAATCAAAGAAAATGTATATGTTGTTATACAATACCCAAACAACTTAATATAGAATATTAAAAAATATGAAACTCGAGATATTTAAACTTAAAAAATCAAACATATTTGTGCACAATAATGTCAAATTAGATAAAACAGAAAAAAGTTTGCAGAAATTTCAATATGCAACCTAAAAAATTTGTGTTATTTAGCACCAACTAGTGCTTGCCGAACAAAGATTGGATTGTTATGGTCGACATTTCTGTGAAATGTTTATCAAAAGAAAACTCATTAGAATAGGCAATAAGTTCCGGTGTCTCTGCACGATTGAAATATATTAATTTATGCGATATGCCGGAGCCTTGCCCAAATGAAGGTCTTGTTTTGTGAAATGTTGTATCTTTACTACTTATTTAACTAGCTAAAGGGTAGAACTATTAAAAAAAAGTTCCAATTTTAAACGGTGTTTATTGAGAGTACAAAAAAATGGGCGCAGTAGATTTATACGATATTGAGATGAACAACTACCACATTCATGTTAGAAACGCAAGTTGTTATTGTCTATATTACGTACAGGGCATCGGTAACCTAGACGCTGCTTTGGTAAATGATATGCTACTAATAGTACATAAAATATTTATTATAGAATGAATACCTGCTGCTAACAAATAACACAGATATGATAACAAGCGCTAGTACTTTATCCCCCATTTCAGTTTTTTTGAACTGATCGTGACAGTTGTTTGAGAAGTCGCCATTGCAGTACCCAAACTATGCTATATATAAATGCAATTTATCAGTTCATCAGTAGTGCTTTAATGTTTTTACAATTAAAAATCCATTAGATTTATTTAAAATGTTGCCTTAATATCATTTTAATTTATTTTATATTTTGAAAATGTTTACAAAAATTAGTTTACAAAAAATAAAAAATATATAAAAAACATATATAACATAAGGCCCAGCGTTGCGTTTTCGCAACGGGGGATTACTCGGCTCCCACCGTTTGAATTTGTTTGAAATGTTGTCTCTGCCTTATTGACACCAAAAAAAACCATATTCTCAAATTTTCATAATTCTAACATAAGAGCGTCATGGTCCGGCCCTTAATACATTTATAAAATGATTAAAATGGAAAATATTAATCTATTGGGAAAAAATGGTCAATAAATAACGACGAAGTCTTATTATTCCCGTTTACTAGAAAAAGTTTTAATACTGCTTCGAATCATTTATTCGGCTTATATTGAGCTTAATTGGAAGTTTTTTTTCCAGGAAGTTAGACACGTTATTTTTACTTAAAAATGTGCAAAAAAGAATACAGTAAATGAAAAAATAAATTAAACCTGCAACACTATCTTTCGCACCATTCTCTAATACATACCAAATTTTTCTCAAAACTTTTGTTTACCATTTTAAAAACTATTTGGAAAAAACATAGTTTTTTTAATGACATTTCTGCAAAAACTAACGATTCTCTATTGGAATTATGACAACATGGAAAGCTTCCGTATTTTCAGTATTTAGTTTTCAATAAAATACAAATTGGAAAAATACAAAAAATGCGGACACGCCAAAAAAAATATGCGTATTACATTCTGCTGATGTCTGCTTATAGTCTAAAAACTTCGGCTTGTTGCCTTAAAATAGGCAGCAAGGGAATTTAAAGGCAACAACTAGTGTATAGTCCTTTGAAACAGATGCTGGCTGTAACCACGTTCTCTTAACTGTCCCAAACGCCTGCTGTGCAAGTTGGGCTTCTATACAAAAAAAACATGAATGCTTATGAAGTGTGTTGAGGCACAGAAGATACCTATTACTAGAGCACAGAGCATAGACAAGTTCAATTACTGGTTTAAACAAAGGCAGTTATATATAACAATTTGTGTATGGTCCATCGAACCGGATTTTGGTTAGAACAACCTCTATAGTCTCAGCGTTGACAGTGCTAAGCTCTGTAAACTGTCTTAAACGCCTGGTGATGCAAGTTGTGCTGCTACCAAATTGAACTAATGCAAACCAAGTACAAAAACACCATCCCTGTTGATAAAGTTTATTGCTCACAGAAACTACATATTCTTGAACCACAAAGTTTACTTTGTTGCCCCCAAATACGGTAACAAAAGCAATTATCGATTGCAATTTGTTTAGTCAACATTTGCCTTTTGTTTAGCATTTTAAACGGATAAATTTTATGAAAATATTTAAGGCTCTGACAAGTGATTTACAACTAGTTTTCTATATGAAAAAAATCTAACGTTAATTTTTGTAAGTTTACTTAGGTTTTACTTGGATTTCACATCAAATATAAATCAACATAAAAAATTAATTACCTTACACAATATGAGGAAGTGGTTAGTTTAACCATACTTTTTTATTTAAAAAAATGAAGAAGTTTTAATGCACTTCAGCATTTTTGTAAATATATTGTATATTTGAAATTGTTATTCTGAAATGGAGATGTTAAAACAATTTATATCAATTATATTAAAATTTATTGAAAGTTTTAATTAAAAAAAAACTACGTTTTTCTTAAATTGGATCAATATTTACGGCTTTGCTTTAATTTCGACTACCAAAAGATAAGAAACTTGCTTTTTTAAAATTCCCGTATTCTAATTTTTTTAGTCGAAGTTTAATTTAAACAATATGCAAAATATTTTTTACGGTTCTTATATTATTTTTGCTATGCACTTTTATGTTAATGTCAGACTCTATAATTCGGATCGAATATTTATATTTGAAATTTTAATTTTATTTATTTTATTTTTTTTTTTTATTTATTTCAATTCTGCAATAAAAAAAAGCTTTCATGTGGCCAAAAGAAAATATTGCAATTGCAGTTTAAAGTACTTATTTACAAAAAAAGAAAAAGAAACCTATATTAAAATTTATTTTTATATACATAGTTTAAGATATTTTTTTATAAAATACCATCAATTTTAATTGATATAATAAAATCATTATTCAAATGAATTAAATTTTTATTAAAATCCTATTTTATTCCAAAAGTAATTTTACAATTTTAATACACCTTAAATTAACACAAATTAAAAACTTCATTAACTTTACAGCTTCAATGCAAACTTTCACCCCAAATTCAACTTCATTCAGATCCTTTCCATTTAAAACAACAAAGAGAATTTCACTCAAAACTGTAAATATAATTCAAAAAATCAAGTGTGATTATTTCTAAAAAAATAATCTTTTTCTTTGTTTCCTATAAAGAAAACTTAAACAAGAAAATTTAAAATAAAAATTGAGAGCTTTTTTTCGAAATAGAAGGACATTTAAGTTTAATATTTTTTCGCATTCTCCTTCTTCTTTGTTATTGATGTTGTCTGCCCTTTTATAAATGAATCTTGTAGCAACTTCTGGGCTCTTTCGTTTGTATATATTTTGTTCGATGTTGGTTGAGTTTGATCGTGTTTAGTTTAGTAGTTTGTTGTTCATCATACGTTTTATCGTCTGCTGTTTTTTTTTTTTTTCTTTTATTTCCTTTATTTTTCTACAACTTCAATAACATCATCACCACCATCATCATGATCGTCGTTGTCGTCCATAACATGCTCCTCTGATTCGCATTTATTACGAGTGGAAAATGAGTGTTTGTGTATATTTTTGCGTTACTTATTATTACACTGTTCCATGTTTTACTAAGTTAATTTAAGGAATGTATGGATGGATGTGTGTTCAGTATATTTGTGGAGTGTATGTTGACGGACAAGTAGATTCTTCTTATACTCATATAATTTGTTTTATAATTTTTTTTTTATATACATATGTATTTTTTTTTTAGTTTGCAGTATGTTTCATTGTCGTTTATTTTAGACTTCGTAAAGTTGCAAACGAGAACGCACGCACTAAGCGGAAGATCACTACAACAAAATTAATAACAAAATACCCATATTTACCACAAAAATAAAATTTGCAATAATATTTAAAAAAAAATATATTACGCTGCCTCAGAAAACTTTTTAGTTTATTAGAGGCCATACAGAGTGAACGAGCGAGTGAGTGAGTGAGTGAATGGTGGTGACGGTCAAGGCAAAGGAATTTCGAAAAAGAAATTATAGTTAAAATTAAAAGCCTGTATATAAATTATTTTTAAAGAGAGAAAGAGATATCTAAAAAATGTGCAATTAGTTTTTAACTTATTAAAAAAAATGTTGTTATATTATTAAAATTTTCCTTTTAGTTGGAAAATTTATTAAAAGGCAAGAGCAAAACAAGTGTTTTTTTTTCTTACAAATGTTACTCAGGATCTGTTAAGCTTTATAGTAATTCATTTTTACCTCAGGATTTAAATGCTGTTTATTTTTTTATACGCCTACATACATATTATTATATATTTTTTGTTCTATGTTTTTTATAAGGTAAGTTTTTTAAAATAAGAGTTTTATTTTCTTTTAATTTGTAAAAATTTTTCTTAGAAAAATTCCTATAATTTATGGTAATTATTACAAAAAAGTTTTGAAAATAAAATTATGCAAAATTTATAAAAAAAAAAAAGAAAGAATCCATTTTTTACATGTTCATTGTAATAGAAATTGTGCCAGAATTTGTCTATATTTTATGTTAATTAGGTCATTCTTAGAAAAAAAAATATATATATATACATATATATATATATATACATATATATATATATATATAAACTGAACTTTTGAAAATGAAAAATAATAAAATCAATTCTCGATGCTCTTTTTCCTCATAAATAATTAAAATTAAAAAAAAATATTTCAAAAAAAAATTATTACATTATTTTAAAAATTCAAGTCATTTAAGTAGGATTTGTACAAATTCTATTCATTATTTATGAGTTCTTATCAAATATTATTTGAAAATATATATATTTTTTAGAAAAAAAGGCGCATCATATAATAATTTTGATTTTTCACGGAAAGACGGACAGACATCGTTACTTTTTGTCTATATTTTATGTTAATTAGGTCATTCTTAGAAAAAAAAAAAAATATATATATACATATATATATATATATATATATATATATATATATATATATATATATATATATATAAACTGAACTTTTGAAAATGAAAAATAATAAAATCAATTCTCGATGCTCTTTTTCCTCATAAATAATTAAAATTAAAAAAAAAATATTTCAAAAAAAAATTATTACATTATTTTAAAAATTCAAGTCATTTAAGTAGGATTTGTACAAATTCTATTCATTATTTATGAGTTCTTATCAAATATTATTTGAAAATATATATATTTTTTAGAAAAAAAGGCGCATCATATAATAATTTTGATTTTTCACGGAAAGACGGACAGACATCGTTACTTCGATACTGCTATTATCAGAGAAACCACAAATATGCAATTCCATGTTCTTTACTGAGCACTGAATTAAGCCATCGGTAAATTATTTATTCGTTTCAGAATATATTTTTGCATATTTCATCTTTAACGGCATTTTTTTGCATATAGTTATTTTTATAGCATATTTTGTTAATTTAATGGCATATTTAAATTTTTTAGGATATATTTTGACATTTTAAAGATAATTTTTTGTATACCCTGATAAGCTGTTTTTCAAATTTTGTTTGAAATATATGAAAAAATAAAAGTTGCAAAAATATTTAGTATTTAAACCGCCTAAGTTCGTTAAAAATCCCTCAGGAGCTTGACTTGTAGCAGCAAATCATGAAGGTAATTTAGAAACTGATTAAATGATCTTTAATGGAGCTATTTTTGAAATATTTTTTTTTTTTTTGATTTATTTTCAGTTCATGTTGTAAAAATAAATTTATGTTTTTGAGTGAAAGCAATATATGTAAATTTACATATCGTAAGTAGGCTAGCGAAAAATCCTACGTGTAATTTTACGAAAGCGTTTTCATCATCTATTTTAAATTTTAATCTTTTTTCAAATATTTGGATTAGTTCAGAAATTTTTGAAATAATTAATATGTAATTTTATATGACTTTCATGTTTTTTGACTCTCCTGAAAAGCTGTTCAAAAAACACATAATACTTTTCGTCAGCGTAACGACAATATGATAATTTCTCAGCTAATACTAATATTTGGAATAATTCGACATAGTTGGTAGATAAATTTAAGTTTTGCCTTATTAAAATATTAATAAAGAACTTTGTTTAAATTAAAAAAAAAACTGATTTTAATTCGAAGAATTTTCGAAATAACATTTTAATATTGAACTCAGTTACAAAATGAGACAATGTAAATATAACGTCCATCTTTTCGTACATTTGATGAATTCAACCTTCTAAAGGATTTACAAAATGTAAAAAATTTTTAAAAATTAGAGATATTTTAATATGTTACAATTTTCGAAAAAGATATAAATTTTTTAGAAAGTAATATTTTTCAAAAGAAGTTATATTTTAAAACATAATATAACAATTTTCAAAAAATTACCATTTTTCCGAAAAATATTTTAATTAAAGATTTCCAATAAAAGCACCTATTAAAAAATAAAAAAAAAAACATTTTTTTAAATTTTAGATAATGATCAATGTAAAGAAGTTTCAAGTTTTGAAAAACGAACCAATTTTAATTAAAAAATATTTTCAAAAAGTACTCAATTTCAAAAATTTTTTTAAAAAGAACCAACTTTTTAAAAAAGAAATACAAATTTTAAACAAATGTAAATTTTTCAAAAAAAAAGTACTAATTCTCTAAAAAACACAAAATACATATTAAAAAAATCTATTTTTTAAAAAAGTAAATTTTTTTATAAAAAAATGTTTTTTTAAAAAAAGTGCATCTTCAAAAAAAAAATCAAAATTTCCAAAAAAAAATATATTTTTCAAAAAAGTACCAATTTTTTCGAAAAATTTATAATTTTCAAAAAAGTATCTGGTTTTGAAAAAATTCCCAATTTTCATGAATAGTACCAAAATTTTCAAATAAAGTTTTTTATGAAAAAATCTTAGTTAAAAAAGTTTCAATTTCCAGTTTAATTTTAAATAAAGAGTAAAAATTTTCGAAAAAAGTTCCAAAATCCGAATATTTAAATATGGAATTTTATTAAAAAAAATAATAATAAAATTGTCAAACTAAGAAAATTTTGTTTATTAAAAAATTTTTTTCCAAAAAAAAAGAACGTTTTTCAGAAAATCATACCAAAGTTAAAATAGCTTCTTTATAAACTATGTCCTTTAAAATTATTAATAATTGGGACACTCTTCGGTAACAATATCGAAATTCTTAATAAAAGTTCTTTTTAGGTACTGAGAAAAAAAGTACAACATTAATTCATACTAAATTCTATTCCGATTGATCAAAATTATGCTCTTGTAAAAAAAATTGTAAACAAAAATTCATAAAAAAATATTTTATATTTTTTTCTGGTAGTTTTAATTTAGCACTTTAAAATAACTAACCACTACTTAAAATTGTTTTGAAATTGTACTTTTAAAATGGTACCCTTTTCTTAATGATTTTACTATTTCAAAATAGTACTTTTCGGGTTAATTTTTTAGAATGATATTTTTCACTGCAGTAAAAATTGCTTATTTTTACTTATTTTTAACTATTTCATATTTATAACTTCTATTAATTTTATAGAAATCATATCATAAATACTTGTTGTTAACCAAACTATTTTAGTTTTCTTTAAAAATAAACAAAACCGCAAGAATTCTCAAAGAATTCTAAGTATAAAACAAATAGATTTTTTTCACTTTCGCTTTCGATTCGTCTGGTCTATTGAGCTAATAAAACTTTAAACGTACAATAAAAGCAGTTTTGTAAAAATGCAACAAAGAAAAGTAGTATAAACCATAAAAACAATTAAATGCAAATAAATTATAAAAAACCACAATTAAATGATCGCATGAAAAAGTTAAACACATCTACACATAACTTCATTTCAATTACAAACACATACAGCTAAAGAAAAAAAATATTCATGGTCATACTTACATATAAATATCAAAGCATAACTAACTTAACTAAACTATCCCTAAGAAAATGTCATAAAATTATTTCGCTTAGTATGTGTGCGTAAAAGAGTCTATGAAATTTGTGTGTGTGTGTGTGTGTGTGTGTGTGTGTGTGAGTAGTTGTTGAATTAAGCATGCATCTGGGCAGGCTGCTTTATATACTTTACATAGTCATCAAAACAAATCAACAAGCATATCCGCCAACTCTCTATGATACAAAGAATAACAACTAAAACTACAAGACCGGTTGTTTTGATTGTTATACGCACTCAAGTAAAACCAAGAAAAAGAGATTAACATTGCAAACTAATTCAAGGCTCTCCCTATAACTATTCTATCTGTTTGCCCAACTCTCTTTTAGATATGACACTTTAACTGACTGACTATATGTCTGTCAGTCCGTCTGTCCTTTCATTTTCTACATAAATATTTCACTCTTACTTTTCTTGGTATACAGCTTTTGTAATAATAATAACAATGATGACAATGATGTTGTTGTGGCTGAAGTTGTTGTTCAAGAAACAGAGGGAGCCTCTGTCTTCCTGTTGATATAAATTATAAGCCAGACCTAGAGACAAAGCAAAAACAAATAAAAATAATAAAATCATGAAATAAAAAACAAACAGACGAACAGACGGACGTACGAAAGACCGGCATCTTCTCTAGTAACAAGGTGACGTAATGCACAACTACTCCACTAACACATTTTTCTACATTCCGCTTTTACACCAGCAGCACTAGTAAAAACAACAAAAAATAGCATACAGATACTATAAACTAAAAAGGACAGACATGGCAATAACAAAAATGCAGGAATACATTCAATCCAGCCAAACAATTCAACTGGAAGAAAAAAAAACTACAAGACCAACCGTTCTTTTCTAGATGTTTTTTTTTTTTTTTTTTTGTATTCGCAACTAAATCGTTGTTCCAACCACAACTAGAAGAAATTCTACTAGATTCTAAAAAGGGCACCTCCAACAACAACAACGCACCATGATAACAAAGACAACTACTACGTGCATTTACAATAAGAAGAAAAAAAAGCTTAAGAAAAAGAAATACCAGACACTGGCACAAAGCAGACATTTAAAGGTTTCTTCTACAAACAAGAGGCTTCTTCTATAGAATATATCAACAACGGCGAGCAGGAAAAAAAAAAAGAGAAGAGACAAAAACAAACAATTACTAACAACTACGAACACTAGTTCGTCATAGTGGTTTTGGGAAAAAAATTGGAATAGCATTTTAGAATAAACATTTTAAAACACAAAATGTTGAAAAAGAATTTACAATTTCCAAAGATAGCTGACTTATGTTATAGCTTTACTGCATGACTTTTGTGAAGATCAAAAAGAACATTTGAAGTATCTTTTTTCATTGCATTTTGTGATTCTTCCACATTTTCTTTATAGGTAGTGAATGAATACTTCTTATCAATAATCTGTCATAGTCCCCTTATCTTACTTTTAAGCGTCATTAAAAAAAAAACATTTCCAGAGTCGAAATTTCTGTCTTAAATGCTCTATTAAATTCACTCCTTTCCTTTATCTCCAAATAGAGGAAGTGATCTAATAATTTAACGCTATTACTTCTGTTGAATCTATAATTTTCTAAAGTTCTTTTTATTTCTAAAATTATTTTTGTTAAAAAAAAAAAAAAGAAAATCAAGGACTACATTATTGGATATAATTTAATTTTTGTAAGTCAAATGTAGCGTCATTTGTTCAAAATACTTAACCCTTTTCGGAACATAAATCTCTAGCTTAAATTCTATATTAAATTTACTTTTTTCGTCGCTCTTGAACTGGCCCAAGTGATCTAACAATTTAAGCTCTCTCAACTCCGATGGCTTCATAAATTATTAGAGTTCTTCTTATGCCTAAAATTCTTCTTCATTTCAAAAGATTTTCAGGAACTAAATTTTTAGACTTAATTTTATTTCTTCTGATATAATGTAGGAACTTTTGTTCAAAATGTTTGTAAAATTAAACTAAACTTTATAAAATTTATTGTATTTAATTTGAGAATTAGCTAAGGAAATATTCCTAATAAGACATCCGATGTAATCTAAAGTTCAACAAATATTTTGTAACCTAAAATTCTTCGATATAACTTGTAATTATTTGTGTTTTATTTTCAACGTTTTCCTTTAAAAATAACTACGTTGAATACTTAAGACTTTTTGAAAGACAATTTCTACTTCTGAGCTTTAAACCACTTCAACAAATTCTTCTTTATTTACTGCCTGCCAAACCACTGTGCTTCTTGATATAAACAGCTACATACATAAACAAAAGATCGTTTTTCTTTAGTTTTATTCTTCACTCATAATATTACCTATTATGACTCTAGGTATTAGTATAAGTATAATTTTTAAAGTTTCTTTTCTTCTCTTTAATATTTTTTTATTCATGCGATAGAATAAACCTGACTAGAATTGCACTCATATGTTTATAGAAGCCGTGGTAGTGGAAGTATATGGTCATGGTTTCAAGGTTTCTTGATAATTTTTTTTTTATTCTCATAAATTTCTATTCTATTTCTTTTTTTTTTGTGTTATAAAAAAAGAGTTTTTTTAGAGGAATAAAAATAAAAACTTCTTTGAAAATAGGGGAATAATTTTTGGTTTTAATAGTTAGTAGAATACAATAATCCCACATGTGCGCAAATATTTGCCAGAAAACTAAACTTAAAAAAACAAAACATATAAGGTTTCACTGATAACGTGATACTTTCCAAAAATGTATATATGTATATATATATATATATATATATATATATATATATATATATATATAGTGAAGCTTTAGAATGACGTAATTTGGCCTTGTTTATACGAATATTAACATTTATTTGCAGAAAAAAATTAAATAAAGAACTATTTTAAATAATAAAATAAAGATCAAAATAAATAAATTAACGGTGCCTTACTAATGGACCTTTATAAAGATTTGCTTTAGCTTTAATCCTAAGATATTTATGAAGACTTCATATATTCCAAGTTAAGCTTCAATCTGTACACTTTATTAACTCCTGGTCTAGATTAAATTATATATCTTAAACTCAGACATGAGGCTTCTTATACTCTTATTCTAATCTTAGGTCTTAAATTTACGGTATCGGCTTTTTGATAATGTTCGTTTACAAATTTTAAATACACAAAATAGTAAACAATGTAATTTAATAATTCAATACTGAACAAGTGTCAACTTGATGTCAATGCGATATCAATTTTCGTTAATGATTTGAGTACCCAGCGTTGAATTTTAACACATACGGGGCTAATTCACTTTGATATAGTTTTCTACACATATGTAGTCGATTTTCCTCTGGGTGTAGCTTTAGTCTGATTGTAAGTTTAATTTAGCTTCAATTATAGATTTTTACACAGACTTATTTTAACTTCTACTGTAGCCTTATTTAGCTTTTATTGTAGGTTTTGTAAAGTCTTACTTTAGCTTCAGACCTAAGTATTTTTATAGTTTTAACGTAGCCATAATTGCAGATATATGTGTAGGCTATTTAAGCTCTAATCTGAAGTCTTTATATGGTCTTAGTTTAGTATCGATCTTAGATGTTTCTATAGTCTGACTCTAGTTTTAATTGTATTAAATTAGTCATACTGTAGCCATAATTGTAGGTCTTTATGTAGTTTTAGTTTAGCTTCAGATCTACGCCTTAATATTGTCTTATTCTACCTTTAATTACAAGTCTTTATAAATTCTTAAAGTAGCCTTCATTGTAGGGTTTTTTGTAGTAAATTTAGCTTTAATCTTAGTTTAGACTTAGTTTAACTTTAGCCTTAAGTCTTTCTACAGTCTAATTTTAGCTGTAATCGTAGACCTTAATGTAGGGTAACTTTAGTTTCAATTGTAGGTCTTTAACCTAAAATACTATCTCAGCTTAGTATATATCTTTAACAAATTAAAATTTCATATATACTTTTCCTAATTTTTTTCAGAAATTGCAAAATTAAATTTCCTATTAATTTAAATCACTAATATATTTTCATATTACTCTTAATCTATAACCCTGAACTCTTAATTCTTCTCTCAAAAATTTTATAATTAGTCAAATTCCCATAAAATTTTACCCCCTACAACTTGACGATCGCCATACATAATTGCTATACATTTAAACTTCATTTCCGTTAGCCTTGATCTCTAATTAATACAACTACTACTACTTAATGAATAGCTCCATCAACATGGTCAAACTAAAAAAAAAATAACTTACAATAACTTAGATTAAATTTGTGTGAGAGAATTATAATGAACAATGAACAAAGAAAAAAGTACAAGTAATAATATTTTTCTTTCACAAGTACTAAAGTTTACATATTTAGCAAACATCCTTTTGTATTACATTTTCTACTTAATGCTAAAGTTGCAGTATTGTAAATAGATATAGCAGAAAAAAGCAAAAAGAAAAAAAATATATATACATATAAGCAACAACAATAACGTTATATTGATGCCATTCAAGGCCGTATTTTATAGTTGAATATTTAACGTAGACACATAGAAAAATAAAAAAACACGCAACAAATACAAAAAGCAAACAGAAAAATAGGATGCTTAAATACTAAAAATTACAAATATAAACTAAATACTCATACGCACACAGATACTCACTAATACATAAGTATTTATTAGCAAAAACAAACAACAACAATTGATGAAGCATGTTATTCTCGGAAACTGAAACCAAGGCCAACTACATATTACTAGTTGTTAGGTTCACAAAAATAACAAATAAAGCAAAAATGCATATAGAAAATATAACAACAGCAATAACAACAACAACCTCCTAGTATCATCATCATTGTCGTCGTTGTTGTATTATTGGAGTCAACATTTACTCATACACTTTATCAACGTCTCACATATTCACTTATTTGCTTACTTACACACACTCCCTGTTTTACTTATTTACCAACACTTTGATAACTTCAAAAGCAAAATCATTCAAAGCACACATTTTATAGGAAAAAATACAAAAAATAAATAAATGCACATTTAATAAAATGCATACAAACTTAAGTGGATAACCATATAACGTGGACATACAGTCACAATAAATAGACAGACAAATGAACAGACGGACGACTATTTTATGTTGTATTTTGTATTTTGAGTTTTAGGAGTAGAATAAAGTATAAAATGCACACAAGCTTTGTCTATATGTATTTGCTTTACTGCATTTACTTTCACACAAACTTTATTTTGCACCGTGGGTAGGAAATGATGAATTTGGAAGTTTTAAAAAATTTAGTTTTACTTTGCCAATAAAAGTTTTATTGTGAGTAGGAGGAAGATTTTATGTTGTCGTTATATGGCTGGTATTTTTAGATTTAATGGTTTAGCTTTTATATAATCTTGGTTTAAACTTAATCGTTAGTTAACATATTGACTCAGAGGTGTTAAGGTACAATCTTAGTTTAGCTTAAATTATAGGTTTTAAAATAGTCTCAGTTTTACTTAAATTTTAGATCTTTAGATATCTCCAGTTTAGCTTTAGTCAGTTTAAATCGTAGCTTATTTTTTTAGAATAAGTTTACCTCTGATCACTGGTCAAACGACTGCAGCACTTTATAAATTTGGTTGCAACATCGTCAAAATGCATCCCATTTGTTTGAGTTTGTGGACAACACTATATTAAACACCATTAAGTCTTCTACACTTATGTTTCATTGAAACCTAAACAGCCTTAATTTATCTTAAATCCTAGGTATTTATATGGAGTTATATTTATGCCTTAATCGTAGGTCTTTATATAGACTTAGCTTTAAGACTAGAATTTGCTATAAAGGTTCATTTCATACGAACATAGTTAATTTATAAATATTTATATTAACTACAATCGTAGCTTAGATTTAATTAAAGAACTTTAAAAGTTTTTACATTATCTTAGTTTATTTTAAATCCAAGTTTACATTTTTCCCTTAATTTTAGGTCTTTATGCAAACTCAATTTAGTTTTTATCCAGGATCTTTATATAAATTTAGTTTGGCTTTAACTTTTAATCTTGTATTATCTTACATTTTTATGTAGAATTAGTTTAGTTTCAATCCTAGATTTTTATTAGCTTAAATTGTAGATTTTGAAATATTCATAGATTATCTTAAATTCCAAGACTTTTAATCTTTACAGATTTTTATATCATCTTAGTTTATCTTAAGTCCTAGATTACATGTATGCTTTAATACTAGATCTTAATTAAACTTAGTCCTAGATGTTTATAAAAACTTAATAGAACTCAGTATTATATAACTATAATTTAGATTAAATTATGTTTTTTATATAACCCTAGTTTATTCTAGATCTTTCTATAATCATAGTTTTTTCTTTATCCTATAAGTTTCTATAAACTTGGTTTATTCTTAATTAAATTACACCAAAAAGATACTTTATATAATGCAATTACTCATATTTTTTAAATCTAGTTTTGTAGATTATTTTAAGGAATATTTTATTTAATCCCATTGTGCACTCTTAACATCTATCCCTGAAGTTGTGGAAAATTTTTGCACAATTTTTTTTTTATTTTTTTTTTTTTTTTTTTTCAAAATAGTATCTACGAATAAGTAGCGATAATTCCCAACCCATATTTTTCTGTTATTATTACGTATTGTTGTTGCTGTTGCTGGTATTAATCTGTTACTTATTTGTTGTTTTATTTCTATGTAGGTTGGCTGGTTGCTTGATTTTGTTGGTTTTATTATATTTAGTACATTGTTGGGTGCCTGTTTGACAGACAGACTCACTGACTGACTAACTGCCTATCAGGCAATATTGTATTACAACAACATTTTTACATATTTATGTATGCATCATGCATGCTCCACTTTTAAATGCTATTGCAGTTGTTGTTACAAGAACCAACAGCTTAATATAAAGGGAAAAACAAGCTAGACAAAAACATTCAAGAAGTATACAAAAATAATGTGTGTGTGTATTAAAGTTAAAGTGGATTTTCCGTTGCAATTTTATTTTTTTTTTTTTTTTCTGTTATTATTTTTTGGGTTTAGATTTTAAAGGCGCCTTTTTTTTGTGTAACGAACAGTAAACGATATAGAAAAAGTGGCAGCAACATGCAATTTTTTTAAAAATATATACAATATTTTCTTGTTGCTGGTGTTTTTTGTCTCAGTTTTCCAGGCATTTTATGTCAGTCAGTCAGTTGGTCATGAGTGATAAATATATATACATATGTATTTATATGTAATTATTCAATTTGTAATATTACCTCTTTCATTTTCATTAATTCTTGTTTTTTTTTTATTACATTGTTGTGGTGGTATTTATTTACTAAAAACATTTTGTATGCTGGTGTTAATTTGTTAATGATTAAATAATGACAGACATTTAGTTTGTGTATCATCATAATTATGTTTTGTTTAAGTTTTTTTTTTCTTTTTTTTGAAATGTATAGTAACACCTACCTCTTACCGGTGTTATTATTGTGATTATAAATAGCAATTGCTGTAAAATAGTTATACTAGACTCACTTTACAATAATCGCTTATAAACATGAAAAGTACAACATTTTTAAACTTGACCCTGGAAGTTGTAATTGAAGGCATGTGTTTTAAACTACTCATGCCATAAAAGGAAAAATATAAAATTTATGAAACACATATTTAACAAAATATATGATTTTAGTGATAGTAACTGATATGTTGAAATTTTAAAAGTGATCCGAATTAAATTGGCTTTAAAATTAATATGCATTTTTTTTTTTTTTTTGGCATAAAAAAAGTAGAATATTAATATTTATTTTTTAGGTTTTATTGAAAAACAAATACAAAAGAAGCCTTATGTGGGTTGCAATACCGAAAATACATATTTAATTTTGCTGATGTCGAATGCCAGTTCGCAATCTTTGCTTTAGTATTGCCAATTAGAGAAAATCAGGGCAATTAACGATTACAAATTGTTTATGGCCCAACCAGCAACCAGCACCAAATGACTGCTGCTAAAAATTCGGCTCCTCAAAATTGTAGTAGTGCCAAACGGAGACAACAAGGACAATATCCGATTGCAATATGTTTAGTTATACTATAGTTATAACAGTTATAATGAATTTCATAAATTTAAACGATTTTAACTTATTATACTGATTTTAAAAATATGATTTTTGAAACCGCAAATTTAAATTAAAAAATTGTATTTAATTTTAATTTAATTTTATTATAACAGGTATATTATAACTGTTATACTGATAGAAATCTATCCGAAAATTAAAAAATAAAAAATTATTTGACCGTTATACAACTTCAACTATGAAATTTATTTAACTTTTCGATAATAGAATAATTATTATAACAATTATATTAAGTTTTGCAACTGTTATACAAACATTTATATAAATTTCACTAACTATTTAAAAAGTTAAATAATTATATTAATGGTTACAATTGTTGTACTGAAAATTATAACTATTATACGAAATGTTATAGTGTTCTACTTCATTTTATTTAATTTATGTTAGCAGTTATAAGTGTTATACTAACTATTTTAACTATTATAATAGTTAAACCAGTGATAACAGTTTTTCTAACTTTTATAACTGTTGTATTATGAAATTTAAAATTTTCGACTGTTTTCTAATAACTATAACTGTTATAACTATTCAAATAATGATATATACTGTTACAAATATTGTAATAACTATTATACTAACTACTAAAACTATTAAAATACATATATTAACAATTTCAATTGTTACACAAACTGTTATGTCTATTAAAATATCTATTTTAAATCTTGTACTTATCATAATAAATGTTACAGATGTTATAAATATTGAAAAAAAAAAACATAACTGCTATAATTCTTTTTCGAACTATTATAATTTTTTAAAATAACTGCTAAACTACCGTTATACTGATGTGAAAATAAAAAATGTGAATTATTCTTTAGAGATACCTAAATTTAGCTTCCATACGACTCAGATTAAAATGTCTTATGAACCTTCATTCATTTCAAAAGGATTTTTGAGCCATTATTTGTATAACATTTCAACTCTTAGCTGTTTACTCAAAAGAAAAAAAAACAAAACAAAACAAACAAATCTGTTTGCATTTCCTTGATATTTTATTTATTTATTATTTAATTTTCTTCAACAATATTTTATTTAATTTATCACTTTAGAGGCTTTAAACTTTATAGGTTTAATGTTTGTTGTTGCTGTTGTTGCAGTGATAACCTTACAGTATTTGCGTAATAAAATAATTTATAAAAATTTCATTTATAACTTTAGCGACATCGACAGCATGCAAATTTTTAAAATCAACAACAAACAAAACAACCATATAAACTTCCTATGAACGAACAGTTTGAGTTTGTAAGCCTAAAAACTGCATTGACTGACCAGCCGAAATGACAATGCCAACCACCTCACAATGTACAATATATTGAAGATCATTAACATCAAGATCAATTAATAAAATGACTAAAACCACAACGACAAAAAAAGCATTTCAAAATATATTTGTTGTTGCTGTAAAAATTTTAAAACAATCAATTGTGATTATTATTGATATTTCGCAACTGTGACAGCAGCAGCAACGACAACAATTGTGGCTTCAATGCAGTTTGCAATTTGAAGGCACAGTTAGAGACTACGTACTTTACTACTCTACTCTAAGTTTAATAAAAAAAAATACATACAGTGTTGTTTCAATTTTTTTTTTTTTTTTTTAAGCACACACATGCATGGAAATATTATTTAGTTAGGTGGATCAGGAAGGGGGGAGGGGCGGCAAGCGTTAATTGTGTGTATATGTATGATTATAAATGCTAAATTCGTTTTGTTGTTTATCTAATAACCTTGTGAAATGTTATTAAACTTCAGTTTCTTAACCTTTTTCGTGTGCATATGTATTTGTGTTTGAAATGCGAAAATAAACCAGCTAATAATATAGAAATATACAACAAATACTTACTATAGTTATTCTACTATAGACTGAATGTATGTACGATCTTATTTATTTAGTAACTGCAAATATGTGTATATGGGAGAGAACATGCAAAATAAATACCAAAAAAAAAAAAAAAAAAAAAACACGCACACATACAATATTACGAGTAAATAATGGGAAAATATATACTCGTGCTCACTCATATTCATACCCACTCTTGCAACAGAATTAAACAACAAATAATAAAAAATACAAAAACAAACAATTGTTTATTACTAGACATAGAATTCTATAAATTATTTTAAATTGAAAAAAATAACGTTTCAGACAAAATAATACTATAACGAATATAAAAATTTCCAGCAGGGGAATTAGTTAAATTTGTTTACAAATACATGAAAGAAAAACTGCTTTCGAAGAAGTGAAAAAGAAGTCTTTTAATAAAAAAAATCGAAGTCTTATGCTTGAATCTATTACTATACCTTATAGAGGGTCAAGATTTACCACCTTATTTTGTAAAACGCTTCACCTCACTTTACAAATTTTTACATACAATCTTTTGAAAAAAAAAAAAAAAATTATATGAACAATTTTTAATTGTGAGGTGAAATGTTTTACTAAATAAAGGGGTTAACATTGTATAATATATTGCCAGTTAAACCTATTTTTTAATTTAGTCTTGATAGAGCTTTAAATACACAAGTCTTTGGTTCTGTCCTGGTAAATAGACATAATTCACTCATATTTCCTTCTGTTACCTACAGCATGACCAGATCAATATACTTTAAACTTTTATTTTATGATTTAATAAATTATAAAATTTTATTTATGGTCATACACCTAAACGAGAGTAAAACATTGATATATATATACATATATATATATATATATATATATATATATATATATATATATATATATATATATATATTTTTTTTTTTTGCCGACGCTATAAATATTTCTATTTAAGAGTTAATTTTTTAAATATATTTTTTTAATATTCTACTAGCCCTGCCAGTTTATAGAAATTTCTTAAGATTTTTAATGATTTTATTGCATTTATATAAAATTCCAGTTAGTCTCTATGACGCTAATATGAAATAGTAATTATTTCATTTATTAAAATCAGATGAAGTGAAGAGAAAAAATCGCTTAATATTCGTTGCCAGTTCTTTTGTTACTTGTTTAATTAGTTTATAGGAATTTGTTTATAAATGGTTGAAAACTGCGTAATTAAAATGCATTTGTGATAATCAAAAATGTTAAGAAATTTCATCATATTAATTAAGAGCTCTTAGCTTACAAGCAGTTTCCTAATAAGCGATTAATGCAAGCTCTTCATTATTTTTCTGTAAAGTTTTAAGACATTAAAGGCCCATTATTTTTTAAGAAGCTTACAACCAATTTTGTGTATTCCTGATGAAAAAATATAAGCTTAAAGTTAATATTAAGCAGTTTAACTTGTGTAATTTATTTTGTTTATTTTGAAAGGAAGTCCATCCACAAAAATGGTGAAATTAGGTATAAAAATATTTAAATTTTTACGTAATTATTTATCTTACTTAATTTTTTTCTTTTATATTAAAATGTGCTAATATTTCTAATATTTCGGAATGAATAAAAAAAAAAACTTAAACTAGGATAAAAACTATTATATTAAAAATCTAACTATTTTTATGACTAACTAGATTTTTTGATGTAGGGACTGAGGCTACTTTCTCATTTTTTGAAGCGATTTAAAAGTTCTAGATTATAGCTCAGGAACCATCTCTAAATAAGGTATTAATATATAATATAAAATTTGGTTTCTTATAAAACTACTGTCGGTTAATTCCTTTAACGATTTAAAACATAATCTAACTTTATTTAAAATTCTTGTAAGCAAAGTTTTTTAACAGGATTTAGGTAAATTTGCTTCAAAAAAATAATAACATAAGAATCAATTTCGAATAAAAAATGAGTAAAAGCTGTTACATAATTTCTTTACAGCAACAGCAGCATTTTTAGGTTATATTTAATTGAAAGCCCAAACAATTATTTATTGCAGATAATTTATGATCCTACGAATCGGATGTTAGTTTTCCAGTCTTCCACTTTAAGAAGCATAATTTGCAGCATCAAAAGTCTAAGACAAATTATATAACTGAGCGACATTAACGCTGAGGTTAAAGATGTGATTGCAGCATTAGCGACCAATAGGTTCGGAAGACTATAAACAAGTTGCAATATTTAATTGCTTTTATTGTCTTCATTTGTCTATAATAAAACAGACTTTTTGAATTATAATTATACACCATAAAATGAAATACATATTTTCTTTATAGCATTACACTTCATCAACATGTATGTTGTTTTCTCCAGTTCGAAGGATCAAGTGGAAATTATTAATTTACCTAATTGTCTGTATTTTACGGTACCATAACAAATTTTGTGGGCTTTTTTTAATAAAAAAAAACGAGTTTTTCCTTCCCAGAAACTTAAGAAATTTCTTCAATTATCTTTCTAAGATCTGATCATTTAGAAGCTTTAAATTATTAAATTTCTTAGCAATTTTTTTAGAGAAAATTTCCAAATTTAAAAATATTCATATTCATAGAAATCCTGCTTTTCAATAGCATAGAAAAAAGTTTGTTCATAAATATAAGAATTTACTTTCATTGATTTTAATTCATAATATTTAAGAATAATGTCTTAAATATTAACACTTTTTTACATTTTTTGAAATGAATCAAAAGTCAAGAAAACTTAAAATAAATTGTTTAAATTTTCATTTATATTTTCAATTTGTAAAAAAATGTTTGAAATTTTCTTCGGAAAATTTTAGGTTTTTAATGATTTTTAGCTACATTATAGAAACAGGAGAGAAGCACTTTTTATCAAAATGAGGAGCTGCAGAATGCGAGCGAAATTATGTAAATTTTTAAACATTATTTTTTTTACAGATTTTTCTTGCAATTTTGCCATTTTAAGGCGTTTGTTGTTATTATTTTCATGTATAACTATTTTTATTTAACATTTGCAATCAAATCTAATAAGACTAAACCAAAGATTTAACAAAATTTTAACAAAATTACTAAAATTTTCATTATGAACAATTTAATAATATCTATGAACAAAATTTTATTTTTTATGAAAAAAGTTTGGGGAAAAAAGTCATGTTCGATTCATAATATTTATGAAAAAAAATTTTAAATATATGACTTATTTTCTGTGAGTCGGATACAATTACATTGAATAAAAAGTAAATAAAAATTAACATATATTTTGAAATTCTTCTAAAATCAGTATAAATGAGCCTATATATACAACTATTTAGACACTTATTTGTAAACGAAAAAACAAAAATAGATAAATAAATACATAAATACATAAATTAATAGATAAATAAAAAAATTAACAAATAACTAAGACATTAATGTAATGTAAAGTAGAGACCAGGTAAAATAATGAACGAAGTTTTTATTTATTTAAAAAAAAGAGCAAAGAGTAAATATTTAAAAATACACAAACGTTAACACATATAAACAGCTAAAATTTTGCTATAGTTTAACAGTTTTTTTTATAAAAAAAATATAAAACGGAAAGAAGTAATGAAAATGTTTTTAAAAAATGCATAAAACTTAATTTCAAAACATAAAAGGGAAGTTTTGAATATTATACTTTTAAATTTTATGTCTATTTATATAAAAAAAAAAAAACTTCTCTAAAAAAGTTATCAATTACCTTTGAGTAGAGTTGTATCAACAGAAAAAAATAATAAATATGATTTTTTTTTTATTTTTTAAATTTTAACGATTTTTTTTTTATTTTTTTATTTTAAGACTTTTGTACCTAAATATAAAAAAACAAACAAATTGAAATTTATCATTTGCAAAATATTACGCCATTGCATTGAGAGTACGCAAAAGAGAGTATGAGTGCGAGTTCTGTATGGGTTCAATGACCCACCAAATGATCGTGAATAACCCCACACGAAAAATATTAAATACAACCAAACAACGCACATGAATCTTTTTTCAAAAGAATCACAAAAGAAAAACATGCATGAGTTTTTAATATCTTCCTGTGGTTTTTTTGTGCAAAAGGGGGAGTAGGTAGGTGTAAAATAATTTGAGAGTTCAATTAAGAGAGAGGTTTGGGGGCTTTGAAGGGTAGTATGAGGTAACAAAGATTGTTATTTCTAAAAGTGGTAATACTAAACATTAAATAATCAAAGGTAAATGTTATGCAAAAAATGTATACTAAAAGAGGTTATTTTAAGAATTTTAAGAATTAAATAAAAGAAATAAACTTTATATTGAAAATTAGATTCCACTTCTATAACATTGATAAATATTATGGGGTAATTGTTTGTTTTGTAGAAAAATTTTGATGTATAGTTTAGAAAAAGAAATGCAAAAAAGTTTCAATTTAATAACGTCCTATTTCAACACCCTGTAGCCCACCACGTATTCGAATAGGTTTATTAAAAGAACAATATTCTGATAGTTGTATACTTTTTATGTAAAATACGTGTACACTGTAAAATCATACAGCTAAAGCAAAAAGAAAAAAATGCAAAAAGTTTCTAATTAAAGCTGCTCTAGTTTGAGATCCTTTGCTATTCTTAAAGCTTAATTCTATCTCCATAACATACTTAATGGAACATTCGATCCCTTTTAAGAATCCTAATTGAGATATTATATATCACCCTCTAAGTATTAAGAAATTCATAATCTAAAAACTGAGATCCTACTCCATAATACAAGATTTTATTTTGAAAATCACCAGAAATATATATATTCACAAAAAAACCAAAAAAAAAATTTATGCAAATTTAAAATGAGTATTTTTTTTTAATTAATATATTTATTTTATATAAAAAAATATTCATTTTAGATTTGCATAAAAATTTTTTGGTTTTTTCTTTTATTAATATTTGAAACTTTAAATGATAATTTGTTTAATTTACTTTTATTTGTTAATTTACTTTTCGCTCAAACTAAACTCAACTTTCATTTGACATTCTAATTTTTTTTTTTTAATAAAGGTTAATGAACTTTTTTGCAAAACAAATAAAAATTGTTTAAAAGCCTGATATTTATTTTGCTATTTTTATTGAAATTGATAATTTCACATAATATTTTAATATTTAAAGAACGTTCTTTTTATTTTTCTTGTATAATAAACTTAAGATTTCTAGTATAGAAATTTATTATTTTAGATTATTTTTCAATTATGTTTCTTTAAAAATATTTTTTATTAAAAAAATTTTTTTTCGAAATAATAATAAAAAATTTGGGTAAATGAACTTTTTAATAAACTTGTTATTATTTTAATTTTTATTAAAAAATTTTATTTATTAAAGATTTTTTAAAATTTTACTTAGCTTTGTTGACTTTAGATTGTTGAAGGTTGAATAACTTATTTTTGTTTTTGCAATAAAAAATCCTTTTTAGAGATTTTTTGTTTTGAAAAAACCGCTTGATAATGATGAAAAATGCACTTTTTTAAATATTTGGTGTGGCGAGCACTTTTACTTTGGCAAATAATTTATTAGGCTTTTATAAAAAAATATGTATAAATACTTTTTCATTGTATTTTTTCTATTTTTAAGAAAGTCTCATTTTTTTGAAATCTTTTATTTAATACATTTTTAATTTATTTTAATTATCTTATTTAAAACCAAAAATCACTTTTTTATAAATCATCTTTTTTAATTGAAGATTATCTTTTTATTATTTTAATTTTTATAATTCTTAAAAGTTATAACAAAATTTTTAACTGTTTAATAATGTTTGATTCTTATAAAAATTTAAAATATCTTTTTTAAATTCATTTTTTTTACTTAATTCTTTTGAAAATTTTATAACATCATAATTGAATAAAAGCTTTTATTAAATTTATTTTTATTTTTTCAAAGTTGTAATATTTTTCATAATTTATATATATTATTTATTTATACAACATTTTTAAATTAATTAAAAATTTCATAATTATATTTTTTAACACTTTTTTGAACTTAAAATTTTTAGAACTTAAAATTATTTTTTATTTTTTAATTTTGGTAGTTTTTTTTTTTAATTTAGAGAATTATTATTTTTATAACTTTCTTGTACAATTTTTTGTTTTTTTTTTTCAAATTTATAACTTTTGCAAAGTTTTTTTTAGTTTTAAAGCTATTTACAAATTTTTTTTTTTTACATTTATGACTTTTATTTTCAAAATTTATTTACTTTTATAGTTTTTACAATTAATTAAACATTTCATTATTTATAATTTTTATTTTTTAATTTTTATTTTCTTTTTAAATATTAAATTTATAGAATTTTTTAAATTATAATTTATATCAGTTTGTACATTTGTTTAATTTTTTTTACACTTCTGATATTTAATTATTTTTTTCTTTTAATGTTTTATTTTATTATAATTGATTGTTTTTCTATTTATTTTTTAATTTTGGTAAGAAATAATTTTTCAAAATTTTACAATTAAATTTATTTTAGTTAATTAATAAAAATTTTGCCATTTTTTATAATATTGTAACTTCTTAGAATTTTCCAACAATTTTTTTTTAATTTCTTTATATTTATTATTCTTAACATTTTTTCATACATTTGTAGTAATTGTTTTTAACGTATTATTATTTATAATTTTATTTAATAAAAATTTTATTTATTTATTTTTATAAATTTAATATTTTTTAACCTTTTTTTTGAATTAACATTTTTATTAGCATTTTATAGTCAATAAAGAAATAAAATATGTATATTTCTTTAATATTTTTTCTGGTTTTTGTAGCTTTTAAAAATTTTTACATTTTTTTTTTTTTTTTTTTCTTTTCAAAAAAAATGTTTTCTTTTGAAATTTGTTTAAACTTTTTATAATTTTTACATCTTTTTATTCTGAAGAATTTATCATAATTTTTATATTTTTTTAATTTTTTAAATTAAAATTATTTATAGCATTTATTACTTTTTAACTATTCTTGAATTCATTTTTTCATTCTGGAGAATTTATTATAATTTTCAAATTTTTAAGTTTTAAAACTTCCTAAAATTGTTTACAAAATTTTGCTTTTTTAATTTTAATTTCATAACTTCTTCCTTTGATTGATTTTGATTCGGTATTTTATTTTTTTATTAGATTAGAAAGAGATTGTTACACATTTTTATACAATTTTATAACTTTTTGCTTGCCGTAAATTTCCTTTTATATTTCAATTGCTTTTATTTTGATATTCAATTTTTTGTTAGCTTTTCTCTTTTTATTCTTAGAAGGAAAGAACGTTTTCTTTAAAAAAATATTTTCAGCACTTTATTTTGCATATTTTCCCATAACAAAACTTAATATTATATATTATTTTTCTTTGAAGTAAAGATATTATTTCCTTATTTTTTCAAATACTTAATTTTATATTTTTAGCTCTAACATTTTCCTTAAATTGATTTTCATATTTTTCACACAAATATTTTTTTATCTTTTCTTTTAATGTATTATATTATATTATATTATAATATTTTTTTACAGACTTATTAACAAAATTCCAAATATCTGTAATTTTGCTAATAAGTTTTTAAGCTCAAAATAGCATGATTTTTTACCACTTTCATATTAGAAACATTTTTATTTTAGTCATCTTTTGAGAATGATTAACAAAAATAAATATTTTATTACACAAATTTTCTACTTATTTATTTATTTTTTTTTTTTACATATATTTACATTTTTTTATTTAAATTTCTTATTAACGATCACGAATTTCTTTTTTTTAACAAATTTCACATATTCCATTTTCCGATTTCTCTATATTTACCGCCGATCGCCATAACTGTTAAATGAAAACTAAAATCCGCAAAAAACACAACATTTATTATCTATCAGTTTGCTATTTTTTTTTTTACAACAAAATAGGCAAAATACTACAAACAGCTTTACTATGAATAAATAGTTTTTCACCACAAAACTATTAAGAGAAAAACTAATACAAAGACAAGTTTTCTATCAAAATATTGCACTCACAAAAGCTATACAATACACACAGAAACGGGTCTAGCCTAGAAAAAGAGATGATGTTGTGGATGATGTCGTGGTACCAACTAGTGCCACTATAAGCTAAAATGTATACGCAATTGCTTTAAGAGACATAATAGAAACAAGAAATTGAAATTAAGGAAATAAAAAAGAGCTTAACGCAAAAAAAAACTATTATCACTAGAATTTAAAACAACAACAATAGCATAGAGTAAAAAAGCTTTTGAGCAAAAAATAGCAGATATTTCTGATCTTTATGAGACGAGAAATAGGCCGGTTTTTAATAGATAAATATGTTTATTGCTCAAAACAGTGGGTCATTATAGGAATAATTTCAAATTATAATTTTTTTTGTTTTTCGTAAAATATCGTATTTTTTTAAGTAAATAAGAAATATTTTATTTTTTCTTTTTTGACCCTTTTAGCATAAATCATTAAGTTACTTCCTTTGTAGTTTATTTCATACTAATAATTATAAACCACTTTGCAAATTATGAATAATATTTTCTCTCTAATATTAAAAACAATTTTATTTTTTAATGTTTTATAACAAAAAAAAACCATAAAGCCAACTTCCTTTATAGTTTTTTTTCATCAATCATGTTTATATAAATTTCTAACCCATTGTGCAATTACACTTAAAAAACCTATTTCCTTTCTAAAAACAAACAACTTTTTTTATATAAAATGTTATTGGTTTTTTTTGCGATCTTGCATTTTAAGGTTTTCTTTAGCAAATTAAAGCTTACAAATAAATAAACGGCATGTGTGTATAGAATATCAATAGAAGCCAACAGCAACCAAAAAAAGTGTCTGGTTTGTCACTTTGTTTGTAGGAATTTGCACAACTATACTTTTTCTGATTATGCTTTAATAGGGTTTAAAAACAAAAAAAAAACAATCTATTAAACACACACACCAGGGGTTTTAAGGTAGCTTCTAGCTAAAAACAAGCAGCAAAAAAAATTTGCTGAGTTTAAAAATTTTTATAAACATGTTTGAAAGCCAGTCTTTAGCAACGGAAACGGGTTTGAATACACAATTTCAGGGACCAAATTTGAAACTCTAAAATAAAATTCAATATATATAGTACACACATTATTTTTCAGTCTAGAAAAACAAAACGCAGTAATTTTTATTAGTTAAACCAATAAAAAAGATTCTTAGTTAAAGCTTATAAAAGAAAAAAATAAACGATCAAGTATAACCAGAGTAGGTAGTAGTATTTACATTATAGCTGACGACTACCACAAAGTAAACCAAAAACCCTTCTCCTCTTTTTTAAGTGTGTGAAATACAACACTTATGCCTACAAAACAAAATTCCCCACCAACAGTGTTACCGTTTTGGTCTGAATGGACCAAAATTGATAAATTTAATTTAATCTTTGAAAGTTTGGTAGTTTGGTTGGTTTGTTTCAAATATTAAGATTAATAACTCTTAAAAAAGTAAGAAAATTGATCTAAGAAGAAATAATACAGAAAATATCCAAAACAGAAAAACAAGAAGTGATGACCCACACTCTTACGGGTATACACTTATGCCTTTTTGACATGTTGTGCGCACTATAGAATGTCCAACGCCTTAAAATACTATTACCATTACGTAAATGTAATATACTATATATATTCATTTCCAGTTTATATTATCTATCTATCTATATATACATATATATACATATATATATATATATATATATATATATATATATATATATATATATATATATATATATATATATTTATATATATTTATATATATATATATATATATATATATATATATATTTAATAATATTTAATGTTGGAAAATATTTAAATGTTGGAAAATTTTTGGTAGGTTTTGGCATTTTTAAAGAAAATTTTGGTATGAAAAATATTTTCTTTATGGTAACGCTGCCCCCCAATATATAAATATTTATATATATATTTTTTTTAAAGCTTACTCTCTAACTCTCTGCCTAATTTTAACCAATACAAATTCACTTATATTTAATCAATTTGTTTTATTTGTTAGCTCTCTTTATTTTTTGAGATTTTATTTTTCTTTTTTTTTCTTTTTTGCTTTACGATCTTTATCACCCATACTATGATGACACGAAAAATTCTTTGGCATTAGTTGTTTGTTTTTTTAATAGAAAGCTTTGTTGTTGCTTAGTATGAGAGGGAGGGGGCACTATTTAGATTTTGTTTTTGGGGTAAATAACCGAAAGTCCGACAAACGATGACTGGGTTAAGGTGAAGGTCATTTTATTACTCAAAAAAAATTTTGTAAATTTTGTATGAGAGTATACTGAAATGCTTATCATCATGTATAAAACTAATATAAATAGCTTTAAAATGAGAAATACTAAATTTTGTGTGAGTGTCTTTTTCTTTATGGTTTCTAAAAAATATTAGATCGTGGGGAAAAAGTATTTTATTTATATTGAAGTTGAGAGACACGTTAAGGTCTTCGTTTGAGATTTTGTAGTACTCGTATTAAAGGAATTTAAAGGGATTTTTGAAAATTTTTATGAATATTTTTAAAATATTTGTTAAATATGCAGACATTTTGTTATTTCTTTATTTACTACAATTTAAAAAGTAATATTTCCCTTCTCTTAAAATTAGTACATTTTTTAAAGATTATTAGCTTTTAAAAAATATAATGTTTTAAAAATTGGAAATTTAAAAAAAAATAGTACTTTTTTGTTGAAATATTTTTCATATTGGTCTTTTTTAAAAAGAAATAAATAATTCATTTATATATTTTGTAAATTTTTTTAAAAAGTTTTATAAAATTGATACTTTGTTTTTTTATTTTTTTATACTATTTTTTATATTGACAAATTTCATGGAATTTAGTGCGTTTTTCAAAATTGTAACTTTTTTTATTAATACGTTTTTGAAAATAGATACCTGATTTTTGAGCAAATGGATACATTTTTTACATAATTCTTTTTTTTTTTTTTAATTGGTACATTTTTTAAAACTTTTTATAAAATTGGTACTTATTTTCAATAGTTCATTTTTTATTCAAATTTTATAATTATTATTATTATTATTATTAATTTTTATAAGTTTCTTACTATTAGTGCCATTTTGAAAGGTACTTTTTATAAATTTTCATAAAAATGTCTTTTTTTTTTTGAAAATCTATCTGATTTTTTTTTATTGGTACTTAAAATTAGTATCTTTTATGGAAATTCGTGCTTTTTTGAAAATTCATTTTTATTTATTTATTTATATATTTTGTATTTATTTTATTGTTACTTTTTTGTAAATGGATACTATAATTGAAAATTTACCTTATTTCTTTTTTTGGAAATCGGTAGTTTTATGGAAAATTGGTACAATTTCGAAAATTGGTCCTTTTTGGAAAAATCTTTTTTTTTTGAAATTTTGGGAATTTTGGGAATGGGAATTTTTATGAAATTCTTATTACTTAAAAAATTGGTATTTATTTTTAATTTGATCCATTTGAGAAAATTATTATTTTATTTTTTGTAAATTTAACCATTTTTCTGAAATTAGTAATATTAAAAAAATATACGATTTAATTTTTGAAAATTTGTACTATTGATTTTGAAGAATATTACATTTTTTATTTTTTATTTATTTATTTATTTATTTTTTTTAATTTTCGTACTTTTTTGAAATTATACGCCATTTTTTTTCTTTTGTACTTGTTTTTAAAAAAGTAGTTTTATAATTGTTCCCTTCTTTGAAAACATTTATCTTATTTTGAAAAATCGCACACTAGTTTAAAAAATTAGTGCAATACTTTTTGGAAGAAAAAATTTTAAGCAGGTAATTTATTGAAAATGTATAGCCTTTTTGAAAACAGGTAATTGTTTTAAAAATAATTTAGTACTAATTTGAAAATTGCTACTTTATTGTCAATTTTTACTTATTTGAAAATGAATACTACATTTTTTGAAAAATTAGTACTTTTTAAAAACTTATATTCTTTATTATTTTTAATTATGTAGTACTTTTTCTGTTGATGCTAAACTTATAAATTTATAAACGATCTTTATAACCATATACTTATACATAAGTCGTCTATATAGAAAAAAAAATATCTGACTCATTTGTGAATCAAAAAAAAAAAAAAAAAATTCTAAATTTTGACGTATTACCGCTATTCCTAAATTATTTGAGAACTTCAGAAATGTAATTTCAACACAGATATGCATAATTCTTTAAAATACCTGTTTTTGGAGACTAAAACAACAACTCTAGTGAAGGATATTAAAAAGAGATCTGTAACACTTCCACAGAACTAAATTTAAAGGTTGATATATTACAATCTAGTAACCAAAACAATCATAACCACCTTCAGAGTTATTTTCTTAAAAATTCTTTATTTCCTATTCTAGCTTTTTATTTTATTCTCTTCACATTGACATCACTTCTTTAAGATTTTTCTTAATGCCTAAATATTTTATCAGAAAATCGCTCCTTTTATTATATATTTGCGCTATTTCTTTTTTTCAAATTCTTCAAAGTCTAACAAAAACAAAAAAAAAATATATTTATTTCTTCTAAAAGGATCTGGAAATTTGTGTTATCAATAAAAATACAAATATCACTGCATTGACAAACTAAACAAAGTCTAAACCTTAAAAATATCCTAAAAACAACAACAAAACATATTGAAAAATATGTATGCGTGTATCAGGGATGGAAAATGAATATATTATTCGGCATCAAAAAAATATTCAAATGGTAATTTTTTTGCACTCAGAGTTCCGAATTTCAAATTCTTAATAGTATAGTCTACAGAATTTCTATATCTAAAATTATTATTACAATATATAAAGTTTTTAAAATATGTCACTGTTCTTGAAACAAAATTAATGAGAAAGGTATCTTCGAAGATCAATTTAAAAATTTGTAAAAGTAAATATTTTAGAGCGATTTTCGTTTACAGCGTTGGAAAGAAATGGCTTATATTTACTCTAAATTAAACTTTCGACGTACAGCACAAATTTGTATTTGCCCTATATTATTTATTTTTTAATTATAAATATGTGTAATATTTTGGGAACTTCAAGCATTTAGTCATGGAATAATGTCCATCACTATTTAATAATTATTTCTGAACACTGAGTGTAAATCAGAATAGAAGGTCTTTATAAAAAGGTCGAATAAGGTCTGGCTGAGTCTATTGTTTTTTTTTTTTTTTTTATTCTGGCAGACATTGTTGTTTTGTAAGACCTTGAACTTGAAATTTGTATAGTGGATAGAATTTTAAAAATATATATAAAAATGCAATTTTTCATGTCAATTCCATCAAAAAACTGCCGAAAAGGATTTTTTTTATCTGGTGTTTTTTAATTTCCATATAAATTAATATACACAAACTCCATTAAACCATTTATCGATTTCAGTTCTCAGTTTAGCAAAATTTCGAAAACTTTTTATTTCACTTTTTTACTCTTTGAATTTCTCCAAAATATTCTTTTCGTTCAAAAATATTTGCAAAATAGTCGCGATTCACATTCTTCATGGAAAACTAAATTTTTACGTTCTCTTTACCTCTATCGCGTACGAACTCAGAATTGCAGAACGATAAATTGCTGTGTGTTAACCCTGATATGAAAATGAAATTTTTAGATTTACTCATACTTATAATACTATAAAAATGAATTTTATTTGAAAATAATTGAAGGTATTAGGAAAACCGAAATAGTAGCGAAATAGTAGATATGTGCGTCCCAAAAAAATTTTTATTTTTATTTTAATATAAAAATTCCTTACTTTGTAAATATGCTAAAAAATCAAAAATCTGAAATATTCATATTTAACGAATTGAATTCTAGGATAATTTACCAATGGTTTTTAGAGTATCAAATTTCTCTCAGGAGTACTTCGGTACTTTTGAATATCTAGTATCAAAAAAAATACGATCGTATCAACTTTTCCATCCTTGGTATGTATGTATTTCTAAAAACAGTTCGCTAAATTGTTCCAATGATTATTTATTTTTTTAGAAAAAAATATTTAAGATTTTATTCTCTTGTTTTTTTATTTGAGGATCATTATAAAAAGTCTACGAACGTCTGGCTGAATCTATTGTTTTTTTTTTTTTTTTTTATTCTGGCAGACATTGTTGTTTTGTAAGACCTTGAACTTGAAATTTGTATAGAGGATAGAATTTTATTGTTTTTAATAAACACACATACACATACAGTTATAAAATAATAATAAACTCACTTTGAAAATAATTTTATAAGTCTATTAGCACTATGGGGAGGGTATAATAAATTTGTAGAGAATTTATATAGTACCCACAGTTCTGGGGACTACAGAATTTATCAGCAACAAAATGCTAAGTGAATAGTTATAGCTATATTAAAAACTTAAGGGCTAGGTCTATTGGAGAGATTTAAAAAAGTCAATTTATTATAGTCTCCCATACTTTAAAATCGTTACACTCTAAATTACTTAAAGAGAGTTAAATAATCAATTACAATTATTTCTAATATTACAAAATACTAGAAAATATTAATAATTTAATTTCAATATTAGGTAAGACTAGATTCAAATTGGATCCTATTCGACAGCAAAACATCAAAGTTATATTTACTAATCAAACATTTTTCATGTATATTATCTTGTTAACTATTGTGGTAGGCACACACTCCTAGAGTTTACATTTGCTCATATTTACTTATGTATGAAATCTCTGTGGGTATATGTACATATATGAGTATGTGTTGATTAGTTGGTTTCCCTCGTGTCAGTTACAATTAAAATCATTTTTAATGATTTTAAATGACACCATTTAAAAATCATTAAAAATGTTACCAAAATTGTTAGGGTTAAGCAAAGATTTAATACATGGAAAACAGTTATAAAATCATAGACTTTTTACACTCGAAAAAATTATTGTTATTAAAAATGTTACTGATGAGGAGAACATTGGAACGTTCTTTACCTGAAAAATAGAAAAAGAAATTATTAAAAAAATTATTTGTTTTAGCTTAATAAATCATGAAGTAAAAACAAGTAACTAACAATTTCATAATATAAAGATTATTATTGTTTTATATTTGTTATATAAATATAAAACATTGTACATTAATAAAGAAAGCTCTTGAATCCACTTAAACACAATATGGTCCTTAGGCCTACAATATGGATTTGTAATTTGCTTCTCCAAAATATTTCCTCCTTTAACATTAATTTATTTTACATATTAATTTTTATAATTACTAAATATTTTATAAACAGAATATTAATTTAATACTTTTACCTTCTCTTATTTTAGGTAAGATTTACTTACATCGTAAAGAAGACTAACAAAGTCGTAAGTATACATAACAATAATATAAAACCACAATAATATAACAAATAAACTTATAACTATTATCTGCAAATTTACTATAATAAAACTACCTAAAAGTATGTTATTACTTTATGATATATCTATAGATTTTTACATGCAGTAAATAAAATTCTTTTCAAAAACTTCTCTTGGTCGTAGACACATTTAAAATGCTCCAACAATTTTTAACAACAAAAAATTGTACTCATAAAAAAACTCCTAGTCTAGTTTTATTATCCTTAGCCCTGTCAACATTGACACACTACTAAAAAACTAACAAAAAATATCCCTCATAGTCTAAACTTTGAATGTTAAAAACTATGTGGACATAAAACAAAAAACATCATCTATCCAAAAGTCATGATGCCACGTGCTGTAGAAGACTGAACTAAAAAACACCGGTTGTATATCCTCAAAAAAAAAAAAAAAATTAAACGCCAAAAGGTTCCCATAAAAGTGTCGTCACTACTACGAACAGCAACCTACTACAACTATTTTATATCTACGATGATGATTATGATGTCGTCGTCATCTAAAGAGTAAACGTTAGAAAAACCTTGGCCATTTTCCATTGTATGCGTTCGTTTCTGTGTTAAACTTGGCGGGGTGCATTTATTAAAAATGAATTTAGCTATGTGTAAGTAGTAGTTTTGTGGGTACAAACAAAAACTTTCACTTTTCATTTCTCTGTAATACGTATGGAGGAGAGTCTCTATTTGCACGTCGTTGCATTTCTAGTAAATAAACGAATGAATGAAATGGTTCGTTAGTTGGTCTTGCTTAAATTGTGTCTAGCTGACATTGTGTATATGTGTATAATACAACCCTACAGTACTGATGCTAATACTAGCCATTTAGTCACTGATTGTCTTAAAAGACTTTTCATCTCTACAAGGAAAACTAACTAAATATGGTGAACTTTTTTCTAAATTTACAAATTTAGATAGTTTTGCTGCTTCCCCGAGACCTAAACGTAAAAGAACTGCTAAGTCATCATCAACACCTCCTTGTATTCCTAAAAATACAGGGGTTATTACTACTAATAATGATTCTATTCCTTTACCAACCGCAAATACAAGTATTTATCCTGCTGCTGTTGTAACTCCTAATACAAATAATTTTATTCCGCCTCATCATACTTCAAATGCTTCCAATTATAATATAATTCCATCAGAGTCGACTTCAGTTACTCCTACGGTATCTAATTCGTCGATCTTGCCCATGATTCCAAATCTTGCTACCAGTAAGCCTCCAGAGCTTATTTTATTAACTCCCTCATCGTCAAACATCCCAACTAATTTAAATGTGGTCAACAATCCTCTTACAACAGTAACTCCAAAGCCTCTAAAAATTATTGCTCCAAGGAAAACCATATTTGCTAGCCGTTTTTCAGTAGATACAACAATAAATGATGTTGAATTCTATATTAAAACGAACCTTGGCATCGAAGATTATAATAATGTCCAAATTTACAAGATAAATGCGCGCAATAGAGCTTCATTTAAAATAATTGTCCCAGAAAGTATTTTTGATCGTCTCGTTAATCCACAATTTTGGCCAAAAAATACAATTGTTCGACAATTTATTTATCGTGATGATAACAACGTAATTCTTCCTAGGGCTTCTGATCCAAATCCAAAAAACTAATTGAATTAAATAATCCGTTAAATATTAATATTTATCCAAAAAATGATTACAACTTCTCAGCTATCTCCATCGCATACCAAAATGTTAGAGGTATGAACACAAAGTTAAAATCCCTTTATTTAGAGAGCTTTGATATTGAGCATAATATCATTGTACTCACTGAAACGTGGCTCCGAAATAAATCTGATAAAGAAATTCATAATTCTGAAATAATGTGCAGTAAATTTCAAATCTATAGACGTGATAGAGTGGGCAAAGAAAGTGGGGGAGTTTTGATTTCTGTCTCAACTCTTTTTCCTTCAGAAGAAATATTTTTTAACAATGATCAAAATATTGAATTTATCGCCGTATGTGTTAAATCTAAATTTAGAACAATTTTTATAACTTGCTCTTATATTCCTCCTGCGTCAAGCATTCAAATTTATGAACAACATGCAAACGCGATAAAATTTGTAGCTAATCAATCCAAACCTGGAGACTCCATAATTGTTCTTGGTGACTTTAATATTCCAAATATTAAATGGTTCGAAATTCCTGATTCATGCTTTTTAAGCCCATCAATAAGATCGGAAACATCTATTGAATTACTGGATGCTATTGCTGATATGGGACTATTCCAAATAAACAACATAGTAAACAAGCTTAGCAAACTACTTGATCTTGTATTTGTTGATCAACCTGAAGAAATTAATATTCTTCGCATTAATCCATTATTAACACCCGAAGATGCGTATCACCCCACTCTTGAAATAAGCGTAAACGTTGAAACAAAAATATCATTACAATCCAATGTAAATAATGAGATGGTATTTGATTTTAGTAAAGCTGATTATTCCAAATTAAATCACCTACTTTATTCTGAAAACTGGTTTGAATATATTCCTTACAATAAAGTATGCCCTCGTAATATTGACATCATTTTGAATAAATTCTATGATGGCTTATTTAAATGTTTTAAGAAATCAATACCAATGACGAGAAAAAAAATTGCACATGGACCGCCTTGGACTACAAAGCAGCTCAATGGCTTAAAAAATTTGAAAAACAAACATTATAGAAAATACAAAAAATCCGGTTTACCTATTGATTATATGAGGTACTCCATATCAAGATCAGTTTACAATTCGGAAAATATCAAATGTTACAATAATTATCTTTTTAGGGTGAAAAGAAACTTTAAAAATAATCCAAAATATTTTTACCAGTTCGTAAATTCTAAGCGTCGAGTCTCTGAATATCCGTCCATGATGAAATTTGGAGATAAAGAATCCTCAAACGATGCAGATATTTGCGATATGTTTGCTGCTTTCTTCTCATCCGCCTATTCTGATAAAGATTCACATGAACTTTCCAATTATCCATATCCAATTCCAGCTGCAACCCTTATAAATTGTCCAACATTAGATAAATCGATGGTACTGAGAGCTGTACAGAATCTAAAATATTCTGATAAATGTGGACCTGATGGTGTTCCAAGCTGTGTTCTTATAAAATGTTTACATTCTCTTATATCTCCAATAACATACTTATTCAACATATCAATATTTAGTGGTTACTTTCCTGAAGTTTGGAGGAAATCTTATATTATACATTTGTTCAAATCCGGTAGCAGATCCAACATTTCCAATTATAGAGGTATTGCTAAATTAAGTGTTATTCCAAAACTTTTCGAAAAGATAGTTACTGAAATCCTTTCGCATCAAGTTGTATGTTATCTTTCGCCATTTCAGCATGGATTTAAAAAAGGATGTTCCATTACTACTAACCTTTTGGAGTTCACAACCTCAGTTATAACCGCATTTGAGTCCGGTTTACAGACAGACGTAATATACACAGATTTCAGTAAAGCCTTCGATAAAGTAAATCACGATCTCCTACTGTTCAAATTGGATAAGCTCGGATTTTCTCCTGTTTTCCTTAAATGGATCTCCACATATCTTAAAAATAGATGCCAATGTGTACTATTCAGAGAATGTACATCAAAAACCATTCCTGTTTTATCTGGTGTTCCACAAGGTAGTCATCTCGGCCCCTTACTATTCCTAATATTTATAAATGATCTACCAGCTTGCATTAGGAATTCTAAAATATTAATGTATGCTGATGATGTAAAGCTGTTCCATAGCTTTAACTATTCCTATCAATGTTCCTTACTCCAATCAGATCTTGACAATCTTTATGATTGGTGTATGATGAATCTAATGGATCTGAATTTAAAAAAGTGTAAACACATGATGTTCTATAGAAGAAGTCCAGTACTCTGTAGATACACAATAAATGAATATCAACTTGATCTAGTCGAAGAATTTCTTGATCTGGGTGTGTTGCTTGATTGTAAACTATCCTTTAACTCCCACGTTTCACAAATCGTTAATAAGGCAAAAGGAGTTCTAGGTTTCCTCAAGCGCTGGGGAAGAGAGTTTAATGATCCTTATGTTTCTAAGCAATTATTCATATCTCTTGTAAGACCAATCCTGGAATATGCTTCCGTGGTCTGGGATCCTCAATACGAAGTTCATATAAAGAAAATTGAATCGGTCCAGAAACAATTTCTCTTATTTTGTCTTCGTAATCTTCCATGGAATCCTAATATTAATTTACCATCATATGAAAGTCGATTACAGCTTATTGATCTCCCTACTCTTGAAAGTAGGAGAAAATATATGAATATTTCATTTGTAATTAATTTAGTAAACGGTTCAATTAATTCTGAGTTCCTGCTTTGTAAGATCGAATTCGTAATCCCAAATCGTCCAACTAGAAATTATACTCCTTTAAAAATAAAATATTTTCGAACCAATTATGCCAACTTTGATCCCATGAGACGTATATGCAATCAATTCAACAGTTTCTATCCATATATTGATTTCTCATTAAATCCAATCCGCATTAAGAGGATTATTTTTAACTTAGTTAAATAATAAGTTTTTGTTATTGAATGATTATGAAAATATTTTATTGTTAATAGCTTTAAGAATAATATATATGCTAGCCTGTAAGAAATTGTAATTTCATTGGCTATTAAATAAATAAATAAATAAATAAATAAAAAAAAGGATTCATATTTCAAAGACACAGTTTAGTGGCTAATGTAGTACTTAAGACTGTCTATAATATAGACTACTAAGGAGTAGTTAGGTAGTCAAGTTATTTTTTTTTCTTTTATTCCAATAATTTAAACTGATTACAATTTATATTACTTAGGAATAGCAACCAATTTATTTTTCCATAAGTGCAAATATTATTGGAAGTAGCCGAGTAATTAGTCTATTACATTTAGTAGAACTGCGGGGGAGTTACACTACTAAGCTACTTTGTTGTATGTATGACTATAAAACACAAGTGCATGATTGTGAAGTGCATTTGGTGAATAGTTTTTTTTTTCGTTTATAAGCAAAAAATATATACATAAGTAGGTACATTGATAATTTTATAAAGTCCAAAACAAACTAGTATTTTACGAAACAAATTTAAGCAACATTAAAACACATAAGAGATATATATTAAAATCTCGTGTGTCTTACGTGAGATGTTAAAGATCATTAAAATTGTTTAGATCATTGTTCGGCACCCTGGGGCATCATAACACATAATATAAAATACAAATTTCCTTTAATTATGCATTTAAATCTTAACATCCTCTCTTTGTGTCGATCAATTGTTTAGAACTTAAGGTCTAAAATTTTAACTGTAAATAATTGATTTGCACAGTGAAAAGATGTTTAAATTTGATTATTGATCTTTGTTTTGTTTATGTGAATTTGTCGAATGACATTCGGCAACACAATAATAAATACAATAAATTTTCCTATATTGTGATTGATGTATATTTCTCGGTACCACTGTACTAATCATTGATTAGCACAATGGGAAGATGTTTAAATTCTAATATATTATTGATCCTTAAGTTGTATATAAGTAATTCCATTTTAAATTTAAAAATCTTTTACCACTTTAAAATGTTCTCTACAAAAAAATTAAAAATGAAGTTTTTTAAACACACGTCTCCATAAATAATTTTTAGAAAATCAAATATGAATAAAAAAAATTATTTCTATATAATTTATATAAAAAAAGTTATGGCCATTTAAAAAAATATATTAGTCATCTTCAATGCTATAGAGATACCACAGTTTTCAAAATAAAAATAAATAAAATTAATTTTACATGCTTTTATATCCTGCTCTACATATGCACCAAATTTTATCCTAATCGGCAATAAAGGGTGAAAATTTTTGTAAATTTAAAATGGAATTACTCATATATGAAAATATCAACTGACACTCATCCCCTAATGGTTATGGATGAAGATAAATATTACAATAAATTTTACGATACCAATGAGTTTTGTGATCAAATACCAAGAATATTTTGCATAACGTAGAAAGGATTTTCGCATGTTTCGAATACCTTGTTAAGAACACCAAATGAAGGTATATATTTTTTTCTGTTTTGTATTATTTCTACAAGTAAAATTTGAGGCAAGAAAGGATTGAAAAATTCAATTAAAATATATGCGGGAACTTCAACTAAAACTTACAAAATTCGAAACATTTTTAAACACTTAATAATATTTCATTAATAAAATTTTGTGCCTGTTTCTGACTAAATCTGGACAAATTTAATAATTTTCCAATTTACCCTCTTTTTGCTTTTTATAAAAGAAACTATTCATTCATACATCATTCACATAGTTATTGTATATTAGATTGTTTATCAAGTTGTGGCGTCTATTCCTGAACACGCTTTTGGTCTGGTCTAGTTTGTTGTACATATTTTTTTCGTCATCATCATCCTCAACATCAGCAGCAAAATAGTATTTGAATAGGAAATGCATGAATGAATGTTACAAAATATAGAACTCGTTTATTTGTATGCATGAATGTGTAAGTCTGACAGTTGGTTAGTTCGGTTAGGTTCTGTATGAAGGTTATTTGAATATGTGTAGTTTTACTATTATATAGAAGGAAGAGAGGAGGAGATGTATAGGTTTCGTATGACGACAAAACCAATGACTAGACGTAGTGTAATCTAAAGTTGCCTAATGGTTTTACACACAAACCCCTCCATACTTACGTATAATCATATTTATGCATATACTTGTTTACAAATGTGTTCAGTTTGCACATTACATTGGCTTTACACATTTCTCTTTACATACAAATAAATGTATGTATGCATTTTATATATGTATGTGATGCAGCCAGCATGCTAGAAATCATGCATAGTGAAATACATGTGCAAATAGTTGTATGTTCTCGGTAAATTGTTCATAGTTGTGTATAAAGCTTTTTTGCTATTGTTTTTCTCCAACTAAAGAGACTTGTTGGCACTATTAGTTTTAGTTTAGAAGGTGGCATAAAAGAGCTTAAAGAGAGTAAGAGAAGAAGGTCACTTGGGGGATTACATGTGTACACATGTATGATTGTATATGTAAATCATAAAGTTTTGTTTTTGTTGGTCGTTCGGTCTGTTTGCTACTGGTGCTGGCTGGTTGATGTCTAACTATTTTACATTTGCTGTTTGTTGTTGTTGTTGACTTTTTGATGTCTAGAAAATGAGGCACGAAAAGCAACAAGTGGTTTTTCTATTACAGACCTAATGTACATATGTATGTATTTAATAGAAATGAATGCATTACTAAGAGTATTTAGAGTGTACATGTATGAGTGTGCAAATCTGTCTGGTAGGTTTGTTTGGGTCTTGATTTTTAAATGAGGATTTCCTGACCTTGTGATTCATTATATTAAGCACTTACATACGTATGTATGCAAATGTTTACATTACAAGAACTAATATACAAAGATGCTTTATAAGGAGACTGCTATATATACGATTGTGCCAAACTTTAAATACCCCCTAGAATCAACAAGTTCATTTCATTACTAAAAAAGTTTTAGACAAGCTAAGTAATTTGCAAATTAAACTAATAATTCAAAATTTTTATTGGTTGGTTTAGATTTGGTTTCATAACTTTTTTTCTATTGAAACGATTTAGCTGATTTTTGGAAAGCAGCAAATAATATGGTTGAATTTCATTTAATTTGGTTTAGTAATTTTGATGTCAGAATAATTGACTCAGAAATTTATCTTTTTTTAATCATATATATATATATATATATATTTTCTTACTAGACTTTTTTTTGTTTTGTTAACCCACATTTTATTGATGCTGACTTATTTGGTCACAAAACTATAAAACTTCTCTTTTTTTTCTATCAATTTAGTTTGAAACTTAAACAATTCTTGGAATTAATTTAATATGTGTTTGCTTTTTATTTTGCCTTTTGAATGAATGTTCTACAAGTTTTTATTTTTCTTTGTTAATCTGTTTGTTTCATTTTATTGTTTTTCGTTCTTTATCCACTTTATATTTTCAGTTCTTTTTTTTTTTTTTTTTTTAATTTGCACTGTGATGTTTTCTGCATTTATAATAATAAAAATTGCTATTATTAATGTATTAGTATAAGCAAAATGATGATTTGTTCCTAGCAACTAATTTTTTCCTCCAAGCTATTCTGTTCTATTCAACGAACATATAGTATTATCGCACTCAAACAAAAAACAACAGCTACAAACAAAACTACTACAAACATCATCATATGAAGAACTACTCTGCGTCATATGAAGAAAACATTTAAACATACCTACATATATGTATGTACATAAGTTTATAAATATATTTGTTTATCTGTTAACACTCAACTAGTACTTTGCACTTTTACTTTACTATATCGCAGTGTTATTCGTTGTCGTCGTTCCTAACTAAAATTTAACCTTGAAAATAGCGAAAATAAACGCATACAATCAAGTATATGAACAGAAAAAAAGCTGCAAAAAAAGTTAAAATAAAATATAATAATAAATACGTATAAAAAATATAACTTTATGGTGAGCTCTCCTCATAGTGCAAAAAGTATCAAAAAATATACATAAAGATAAAATGCAAAAAAATAAAAACAAACATACATTTAATTTAGACTGGAATCGAAAAAAGGAATATTTGTGGAAGACATACATATTCTTACATATAGGATTAGGCAACAGCTAAGAGCATTAAAATAGCAATATATGTATGTACTTAGTTTTAAAACTTAATAATAAAACTATTTTATAATAACTTTAACTTCACAGAAAAGTTAATTTTCCGGTCAATTTTAGCTATGTAAAAATATTTCGTAAGATTCTGAAATACCCATTAGTTTCCAATAGGAACTTATTCCCTCTAATCATTGATGAAAGATTCTACGGAAATATATTTCATAGCGGGAGATGTTAAAGGAATATGTTTATTTTCGAAATATGTATATATATTATTACTCTCATAACAGAGGGCGGACTAAGCCTTTTTAAACCCCATTTTATTTGTTATTTTTTTCCAGCTACCGAGTTCACTCGGAGACCAATAAGCACTTTTATAACACTCTTAATTTTTTCTGTACATTCCTATAATATCTGTTGCCCAAGAAATCGTCCAATTCTCTCGATTTAACTCCCCAGATCACTTATTGATATATTCCCCAAACTATTTAGATTATAAAAAGAACGCCTTCTAGTTTTGGCAGTAATTATTATGGAGAAAATTTTGTGATTTTATCATATTATACCGTGCCACATGAGGATACTACTTACGTTAATTGATTTCTTATCAAATGCCAAAGGAAGAGCCATATTAATTTAGTTTGATCAAAAGGTATCAAGATAGATATCATTATAGATAATAATCATTTTAAATCGAGCTTATCATATTGTGTCCGATTTTATAGTTTTTTTTTTCATGTTATGATTCGAGTTTTTCACACTAAATTATTATTCTATTCCATCAGATTATGATTTCATTTTATTATATTATTATTGCATCTTATCATATTATTATCCCATCTTATCAGATTCTTATTTCAATTTAACTTATTATTATACCCATCTTATCATATATTAGAATAAAACATATTAATTCAAAATTATTATTTTTTATAAATTTGTTCATGAATTAATGTTATTTATTTGTACCATCATATGTTGTCCAAGATGTTTTTATTAACTAAACCCTTTAATAGTAGTTAATTAATATCTTATATTGCTTGAATCACATCAAATATAATAAAACATTGTCTACTTACATTAATTCATGTATAAACTAAATGAGAATTATAATGAAGGTGGAAACCAAACGTTAGAAACGAAATATATTCAAAAACAAACAAGTTATGATTTTTTTTTTTTTAATTTGTAAAATCATATTTATTTATAACATTTAATTGTTATGAGAATAATATTAATGTGGTTTGAACACAAAACGAAAAAGACATGATAGTATTTAATGGTCGTAGAAATAATATATATTTTTGATATTAATAAAATGTTGTTTCTGTTATTTAAAAATAAAATTTTTGTAGTCAACTATATTAAAATTTTTATTGAATGTAAACATTGAATGATAAAACTGAAACAAAAGTATTGTTATCAAGAACATAGTATTATTAAAATTAATGAAAATGAACAGCGAGAACATTATTATAATGACAATGCCGTAACCATGTTTTTTCTCTGCGTGTAAACAGAGCATGATCTGCTTGCTCTCAGTAGCAATTCCTCTAGGATTATTTAAAGCGGAATCTTGAGACATTTTCTCCAAAAGCAGACAACAGATGGCACAAATTAAATACAAGTATTGCTTCCGGGATGTTAAATTATTAAATTTGAAAGATATTTCGAGGATAATGAGAAAAACGTCATTCAACTCAGACTCAGTTGTGAAAACTTTGGAGAGCCTTCAAAAGCTTCTAACTCATACAAGTTAGAAGAGAGTAAAGACTGAGTAAAAATATGTCAAGTAGCAACCACTCATTACTTAGTAATGCTTTTGGCAAGTTATTAAAGAAAAGAAATGGCTACTTGTTAAATCTTTTCAAAGATAATTCATCAACTTAGTAAAGGGCATCCAGTCCTTTTTTTAAATAAGAAAAAAATATATATTTTAAATTTTCCATTTTTTAAAGTTTAAATAAGTGTTTTTTATTATTATTAAATAAAGCAATTTCAAAGCTATTTAATAAAATTTATTTTAATTTGATGACACATTAAAAAAAAACAATTTTAGTGGGGATGGCAAATAACACAAATGTACTTAAATTGTTATTATTTTCAAACTAAAACTTAAGTTAATAGCTAATAAAGTAATAAAAAAAACATAAAATTATAATTAAATTTGTATTATTATTTTTCTTAGTAATAAATTTTACGAAGTCATATGAAATTTGATTTCATTTAAATATTCTTTAGACAAAAAAGAAATAGTTTTGAGTCTTTTTTTTTTCTTTTTTGGGATTTTATTGCATTCCTTCTCTCCCCTTAAAACAAAACTAACTCTCTTTTTAAGTAAGAAAAAACACTTATACCTACTACTACTCTAACATTAATGATTAGTTAAAAAATACCAGCAACAACAAATTTAATGTGCTTATTTAAACAACTACAAAAACCATTTAATATTCTTTTTTTATACTATAACATTATTCCCCAAAAATAAAAAAATGAATATAGAATAGAGTATAGAATATATGAAATGCGAAAAAAATCTCACGGTTTCAAAATTCGACTACGAGACTACAACAACTCAGAATATATTAATGCAGAATATGAAGTGCAACAATAACAACAACACTAATAAAATACTAAAAAACAAAATTTTTTTGGGCAACAAATTCTAATACATAGAGTAAAAATTGAAACGAGTAGAAGAGGAGAATATACACATATGAATGCAAAGAAATTCATTCTCCTCTAAAAACACACTCCCTCAAATAACAAGAGCAGCAGCAGCAAAACAATAGCAACAACCACAATAATAATACCAACAACAACATGAGAAAACAAACTTTAAACAAAAACTCCTGTTGGATGACGACGTCTACAGTGTTTTATTGCGTTGTTGGTGTTGTTGTATAGAATTCAAATGCTTTTTTCATATGTTGTTGCTGTAGTTGTATGCGGCGTTTTTCTGGGTTGTTGTTTTTGTATGTATGAATATTTTTTGGGCGCAGCAGTTCGCGCGGTTCAAGTGAATATTTTGGATAGTTTTTTGGCAGTTGCTCAATGCGCTTTTTTAACGCTAGTTAGGGTCAGTTGCGCATATTCTACCAACAAATATAAATTGGAATAAAACAACAACAAATTAAAATTTTTTTCGGGTTTTAAAAAATTTAAATATACATTTTTTTTTTTAAAATTTTTAAAGCGCTCGGTCGGTCGGTCGTTCAAGAACAAAAAAAAAAAAACGGTTAGAAACTAAATTTTGAAATTGTTAGACAAAAAAACGTAAATGAAATATAAACAAAACATTAAAAAATAAACAAAAATTAATAATAACAAAATTGAATTAAAATAAATTAATTGAATTAAATTAAATTTAAAAAATTTCAAAATATTTTCTTAAAATTTTCAAAAAGAAAACAAAAAAATGTTAAATAAAATTAGAAAAAAGTTAAACCTAAACTAAATATATATATAAACATATAAACAATTAAATTATCTGAATACAATACATTTTAAGATCTGAAAATGATAAATAAAAAACAAGAAAACAAAATTAATAAGAATACAGAACTGAACTAAAAAAAACTGTTAAAATTGTTAAAAAAAATATTAAAAAATTTTTTCAAGAATAAAAAATTAAACAGAAAATTTATACAAAAAATTTAAAAATTATCAAAAAATATTCAAAAATAAAATTAAAATTTTAAGTAAAATTAAAATATTTTTTCAAAAACAAATAAACTGAAGAAATAATTTTTTTTTTTTTAAATATTAAAAAAATAAAATTTATATTAGAAAAACCGAGTTTTAAGCTCCAAATGAAGGAAACATGAAAAAAGCTTTTATAAAAATCTAAAATAACTAAATATTAAAAGTAAGACTTAAATTCTTAAAAACAAAATCTAAATATAATAATAATAATATATATATGTATATATATATATATATATATATATATATATATATATATTTTTTTTTTTTTTTTTTCTCTTCTTATTAAAGCTGGAAAAAATGTTGACTTTCTTAAAAACTAATGAAAAAATTTCCAAATTTTTTAAAAAGTGCCTTAATTATCACAAATATTGCAAATAATCATAATTATAATAAATTAACTAAAAATAACCAAAAAACATACAAACACACACACAATAAAAGGTGAGACAGTGATAGACATAACCTTGAAATTAAAAAAATAAATAAATTCACTTTCATAGTAAAATAAACGAAACAGATCAGAACAAAAAAAACAAAATGATTAGATTATTTTTCTCTCCCTCTTTAGCTGTCGATCTAACAACAAACAAAATAAAAAATGCACTTAACAAAAACAAAAAACTTTTCTCATCCTCTCTTCCTTCCTCCACTCTTCTACTTTCATAAAAGAGAAAAACCTTTAAAAAATCTCTAAAAATAACTGTTTTTTTTTTTTATATCCAACTATAAAAAAAATATTTTTCTAGACATTAGACAAAAAAGTAAAAACATGAATTAAAATTTGCCTAAAAGTTAGCTATTTTACAACAACAACAAAGAGACAGCGTTGCCAGAAACTTTATGCAAAAAATCATCATTTGAGCAAATAAAAATCATAATTTTGCTTTAAAAATTATTATTTTTAATTTCAACTGATTCTGATAAGTTTTGATACAGTGTTAAACCCCAATATTAGAACATTCTTTTTTAATTTTAATTTTTTTTAATTTTATATATAGAATAAATCTAAATTTTATTAATGTATAATCATACAAATTCAAACTACTATTTTATGTACTCGAATTGTATACTGATTAGAAGTTTCTGGTAAGAAGTGAACTTTGGTGAAGAAGTTATAAAAACAAAAATATATTAATCGATGGTTTTCAAAGTCCTATATAAGAACATCGGATGGACATTTCATAATACAAGCATAATAAAAAGACATTTTGGCAGAACTTGCGAAAGTATTATTCGTAAGTTCTGCCTCATCGTCATTAGACAACTGGACTTATATATATATATATATATATATATATATATATATATATATATATATATATATATATATATATATATATTGCAGCAACACATTTGTTGCGTTCAACTCGACACAGTAGAGAAACCAATTCTTTCTTTTGTTATAATAATTTAGTAGGAAGCTTTTGCTAACGAATGTAGAATAGAATGTGCTAAAATAACTCGATATGTCTGGAAATAGAATCTTAATTAGTTCACTTTTCATCAACGATATTTTATCAGGAATAAAAAATTTTTAAGTCTTTTTTGCTCCACATTGTCTAGTGATCTATATTAAATATTTATTAATTCAAAATTTGTTTTCCTATTTGGGAAAATATTTTACGAAGGGGAACACTTGAATAAGTTTTTCCTAAAATTATATTTTCTGGAAATATTTCATATATCGTTTTAAAATATTGACAAATTTTTAAATTATCATTAATATTATTTGTTGAAAAATATATACAAATATCTAAGTACTATACATACTATAAAAAAGTCATAATGTAAACATTATTTTCCGAAAGGTTTGTGGTGATACATCTCATTTGTTATAACATTCTTGTTCTTGAAGTGGTAAAATAGAAAGATTTAAATTGGCAGAAATGCATACATTATACATCATCCCATTACATTTCTAAATTTATTTATTAATAATAATATAGAAAGGTTAACATTTAAAGACTTGTTTTAAGTTCATTGAATATTTTGATTTAGTCTCAAACTACTGTTCTATAATAAAGAAAATATGTTGCTATCTAAATAAAAAATTATATATCAAATTGTACTCAATTAGTCGTGGAAGTACCACGATACCAACAGATATGAAAATGTACCAAAAAAAAAAAAGTACAATTGTACCGTGTTTGCCATCCGTGCTATGACAATTTTACAATAAACAAAAAAACTGAGAGTGAAAGTTTTTTTTTATGGCTTCATAGTTGAATTTTAAATCTTTTTGCAGTGTTGTCAGATTAGATTGGGGATTTATTTTTGGAAATGGGGATGAAAAATTTCAATAAAGTAAAAAAAGAAAAAAATTAAATTTAGGGAAGAAAATGATTATTGTACGGATTGGTTATGACGATAATGTTTGAGCAATTGATGGATGCTCTATTATTGTTACTAAAATAGTAAAGAATTTAAAATCCTTCAATGAATATTTTTTAAAAGTTGAATAAAGTGTATTAAAAATAATTTAAGCAACAGAACTTTATTAATTATACTTTCATACCTTTGAAGAATAAATTAAAACGTAATCTTCGATCTATGCATTAACTATAAAAATGGCGTAAATTACTTATTGATACAAAGGAAATGGATTGAAGTACAAATAAAAAGAAATATATCCTAAAATTAAGGTATTATTTTAGTGGGGATCTTTGGGGATAATATAAGCGGTTGAGTTGAGGAAATTTTGGAAATATAACTCGAAAAAATCTGGGAACCCTAATTTTTTGCTGCTGTCTGTGGCTTTTTTTCTCCATAAAAAATGGCAAAAAATCACACACTCATAAAAACATACACATTCTTTTGGAATTAGAGTATTGAGTGTATAGAGAAGAAAATAAAAGCATATAGAGAAAATAATAGAAATGTTACAAAAAAGACTGAAATAAAAATAAAAACCTTGACCATGAAGAAACAGGAATGATTCAATGAGTTTATTAACACCAATATTTTTTTGCATATTATTGTGTTGTTGTTTTATTTATTTTTATTAAAATAGCTATTTATTACACATTTTTCTAAACAAACAATAAACTTTTTTAGTTTTAAATATTTAAGAAGCATCATTTGCATTTTTAAGAAAAATTTTGTATTCAAAAAAAAAAAAAAAAAAAAACCGTCAAAGCAAAATGACATCAAGTTTATTTTCTAATTTGATTAATTTTTTTTTTTTGCATTTTTTTCTATAAAATCATAATAGAACAGTTTGGAAAAAATATATTTTTCTAAAGATGAAATTTGCTAAAAGTATAGTATATATAGTTATTTTTGTATTAAATATATTTAAAACAATTTTGTTATAAAACTATTATAAAAACATGATAGATAAAAATTATTGTGATAAAATTTATTAGAACTTTAAAGAACTATTATAAAGATTTACTCATAGAGATAAAAATAGAAAAAATTTTAATTGTTTCAAGTCGTTATAACTTGAAAGTATGTAAAAAAAAAAATCGAATAATATTTTAAATATTATAATATTAAATAATAGATTTTGTAACTATTATAAAGTTGTATAATAATTTTTAAAATTGTTAAAATTTCTTAATAGTTTTATAAACCGAAATAAAATTGTATAACAGTTCTGAAGTTTTCTAAACTGTTATAAAAGTTTTTAAAATATTATAAAGCATTATAACGTTTCCTTAACTGTTATAACGTTTCAAAAATTAAAAATTGTATAAAGTTAAAAGAAAGATTTTGAAACTGCTTTAAAGTAAAAAAAAAAACTAACTGTTATAACGGTTAATTACAATTTCTTAAACAGTTGTTAAATTTTAAGCACAATTCTAAAACTGTTATAAAGTTATTTGGTAGTTTTTGTAACAAGTTTTAGAACTGTTAATAGTTTTATAAGAATTTCTTAATTAGTTACAACGTTTCATAACACTTTTCAAAAATGTTACAAAGTTTTATAACAGTCTTATAAGCAATTTTAAAATTGTATAACAATTTTTATGCTGTCATAAAGTTTTATGATAGTTTTCTGAAATGTAATAAAGTTTTATTATAGTTTTTAAACCCGTTATAAACTGTTTAATAACATTTTTAAATTTTCCTTAAGTTTTCTGAAATAATAGTTTTAACATAATTTTCTAAACTGTCCTAAAGCTTTATAAACTGTTATGTAGTTTTATAACAGTTTCAAAACTGTTATATAGTTTAACAACAGTTTTCAAAACTGTTTGAAAGTTTTCCAAACTGTTTGAAAGTTTTCCAAACTGTCATACACTTTTTATATTACTTTTCTAAACTCTAATATGTTTCTTAACAAGTTTTAAAACTGATATATACTTTTATATCAGTTTCTTAAGCAGCTACAAAGTTGTAGTTTTCTAAACTTTTATAACAGCTTAAAAACCGTTTACACTGTTAGAAAGTTTTACAACTCTTTTCTAAATTGTAAAAATTATTTTACAATTGGATAAATTTTATATTTTTTAAAACTCTTTAACATCTTTTCGGCTATTTTAAAATTGTTAATTTTATAATAGTTTTTAATAATCAATAGTTTTCCATCGCTTATAACAATTTAGAAGCAATTTATATTATATTATAATGAATTGAAAATTATAACATATAATATATAATAAAGATTTATAACACTTTCTAAACTATTATAAAAAGTTTCTAATAATATTTATTTTAACACTTAATTATCACTTTTAAAACTGTTTACAGGATATTTTACTAAAATTTTAAATTACATTTTTAAAAACACTTTACTTCTCTTATAATTATTTTTGATAAAAAAAATCTTAACCCTTCTCTTTCTTTAAATTCTCTTTACAGTTTACATTTAATTTATCAATAATAATTTAAAACTATTCACCACAACAACAAAAAAATAACAGAAACCAACAAAATCCCTTTCAAAACGGAATATTGGAAATTTAAAATAGAAGAAAAAAGTTTTATAAACAAACCATAAATAATTTTTGTTGAACAAAAATTTTATTAAAACAGAACAATTATTTAATTTCTTTAATTAAAATAAATCGCAGACACAATGGATGAAACACAACATTTTTGTCTGCGCTGGAATAACTACCAAAGTAGCATAACATCAGCATTTGAAAATTTAAGAGATGATGAAGATTTCGTTGATGTTACATTGGCATGCGAGGGTCGTAGCATTAAGGCACATCGTGTGGTATTATCAGCGTGCAGTCCATATTTTAGAGATTTATTAAAGGTGAGTGGAATATATATATATATATATTTTTTTTTTTTTTGATTTTATAGATAAATTTACCTTAAGGGAATAAAAATTGTTAATAAAGAAAAATTTTAAAGTTGTATGTTGTTATTTTTTGAAAAGTTTAAGGCCACAATTGCGTGTTACATACATTTATTTTTTAGCTTTTCTTTAGCATTTTAAAAATATTAATTTGTTTTGTTGATAGTTGTTTTTGCTTAATTTATTTGTTAATGTCATAAATAGCTTTTCCTTTAGTTGAGTTTTATTTTCTTTATATTTTTTGCTAAAAACACAACGTCAAACTTTGCCTAAGTAAAACACAAGTCATATTTAAACGTCAAAGGATGAAAGAAAATTAAACGCAAGCTAACATTATAATAACTCACGACTATTCTAAGTTTTTTTTTATTTAAGTTAGGCAGTATAGGTAAAACTGTCTTATGTATATTTATTAACAAAACTAAACAAGAATAAAATTCATATATAATTTTCCTTTATACTGCAACTGTAATGTTATAAATTTAAAACTGAAAACTAAATGATATCCTTGCTATTATCTCTCCCTCCTTCCTACTTTTTCCTACGTACAAACAAATAAGTTGCCACTTTAGACATTAGCAAAATTTTAAGGAAAACTTATGCAATATGCATTAACAAATCTAGCACGAAAACCACCAAAATGCAAAAAAAATAAATAGAATAAAAAAATTGGCAAGTTAGTAAAATTAAAATGTTTACAAAACACTCATACAAACAAGCAAACTGCTGCATGCAGCTCAAACAACAACAACGTTTAAAATATTTGTTATTTTTAGTTGTAAATAAAAAAATAATTTTTGCCTTCATAGTCTAAGAAGAATACGCCTATTTTATTATTTAGAAAAATTCCCTACAAAAAAGAACAGTTTGCAAGTTATTACAACAACTGCTGGCAGTACACAAACAACCAACTTTTTTTTAAAAAAAAGACGTCTAAATATGGTTTCAGTTTTCAGCACGTGATATTTTATAATTTTTATTTTTATTAATTAGGTTGCTATTAAAGTTTTTTCGGCTAAAGCTAAGTGCCGCAAAAACATACATATAAATGCAACAAAACAAAGAATATACCTGCAAGATACCTAACAAACCAGCCAACAAATGTGAATCTAAAATTTACAAACTGCGGCAGACATTTATGGTCTAATGTACTATAATATTACTAGTAGAACTATTCTTTCTTTATACAAATTTTTGTTGCTGCAAACAAAGACAAAATCAGCCAAACTATAACGATAAACTATTTTAGAAATTTGTGCTGTTGTTGTTTTGTATTGTATAGTTTTAGGGGCTTTCTTAAGAAATGCCCCTTTTTTGTTTATATATTTCTTATTATTGTGTATTGTGGCTGTTCGTGCTCTTTGTTTATTGTTTGTTGCATTAAAATGAGCAAATTTCGTTTTAGTTTTTTTTTTAAACCGCATCAGTTTTCAAATTTTTTTTAGTTTTGTTACAATTTAAATGCAATTATAATAGAAGTTTTTATTATATAGCAGAAACTGAGTTTTATTAATGTAATTCTTAGGATATGATAGCATTATTATATAATGGCATTAAATTTACTTTAATATTCCAAGGAATTTCGAAATTCTTCTGCAAATATAGAATAAATATATTTAATAAAATATTCCAGGTTAAATAATTTGTATTTCGTAAAGTTTTATAAATTGTCAAGTTTTACCTTGACAATTCATAAAACTTAATACATTTATGCAGCACTTGAAGTTTTCCAAACGACTATATGAAAGTATCGTTATATTAAATTTGGTTTAGAACAAAATTTCGTTGTTTTTTTTTTTTTTTTTTTTTTGAACGTCGGAAAACAGCAAGTTTTTCTGAAAAGCTTTCCTTAAAAAAAAAATAAAGCTTCGTTCAGTTTTAAAAATCATCAAATCTAAATTTTGTTTTTAGATCTAAATATTTGATTACATCTGTTTTTTGATTTAAGTTAAGTTTTTTAAAATTTCTAATTAAAGCTTAAACAAAAGATAACAAACGCTTTTCCGAAAAGCTTTTGGTTATGAAAATACAGTTTCGTTAAGTTTTAAAAATAGCCATTAATTAATTTGCTATTTTGATTTTAATAGTAGCTTATATATGTTAAATCCGCATAGTAAAATTTTTCCTGAAAATTTTTTGATTAAGAAAATAAAGTTTCGTTAAGTTTCATAAATCATTCAAAATATTTATTTTCATCAGATTTCGAGAAAAGCCTTTCCATATTAAACAAATATCTGAAATAAAGTTAAGTATTTTAAATTACAAAAAAAAAAAAAAAGTTTATCAGATTTTGATATAGTTTCTGCTCCATAAAAAACAAATATAAAAAAAGTTTTAATGACTAGCTTTTAGTTTTAAAATATAAAAATTTTACAGATTGCAATAGTAGGTTTTTATTGTCAGGCGAATGTCAAAAGAAAACTAATTTATTACAAGTCTTCTTTCTTAATAATAAATTTTCTATTATTAGCCAAGAAAAAATCTTAACATAAACTTATTTAAATACAAAATACAGTTAAAAACAAATTGGATTGAATTTATATACAATTCCCTAACAAAATTTGGCATTAAAACTTAATCAAGAAAAAAAAACTGCGTCAACGATATTACTTGAAATTAAATTGAAAAAAATAGTCGTTAACAAATTTTGTAAAACTCCTGCATCAAACAATAAAATAGGCCTACTTATGCAAAAATTAATGTATAGAAAAATAAAACTGTAAAGAAAAAAAAACTGAGACAATAACAACTTTGAAAAAATATATATAAAAAAATAAAACAAATCAACTAAAAGAAAAAAAAATGCTTAAAAAACATAATATTTAGTACTAGTAATGTCACGACATTTTGCATACTTTGAAGTGCATAAAATATCGCGCAACAAAAAATAATTGAAGAAAAAACTAAACTACAAAATCCAACACAAAATGCAAAGAAAAAAAGAACACAACATTTAATTTGCTAAATAGCAAAAAAAACATACATACTCTACAACAAACAATAATAAAAACAACAACATAACACACATTGAACAAAATACAACTAAAGAAAAAAGCTAAATTATTGAAAGACACACAAAAAAGTTATAACAAATGCAACTGAACTAAACTGAATTCATCAACAACTACAAACAGAAACAACAAAAAATAATAAAAACATGGTCAAGCAAAAAAATGATAATAAAATATATAATTTAAATTACATTAACAAAACAACAACAGCAAACAAAAAAATGAACAAATTTATAACAAAAAAAAGCAAATGCTTTGTAAAATGAAAGTGCAAGAAAAAGAAAAAAGCTGCTCGCTACAAATTAAAATGGCACAAAACTTTGTTGGCACAGTAGTTAGTTATTCTTTTTTCTTTTAATTTGTTGCAAGTGTAAGAGATAAAGTTTTCTTATATTCCTTTTTTTATTTTTCTGAATAGGCTTAAAATTTACCATATTTAAATGAATTACAAAATGCAAAAGGACGTTTTTTGCTTACCTCCTAGTCAAAGGTTTTTGTTAAGTGGACTGAAAGACATTTAGCAAAAACAATTACTACTTATGCAATATTAATAAGTTAAAAAAAATTAAATAAAGCCTTACACCTTTAAGAACAAACAATGAGTTAGGAAAATAATCCAATGAATATATTAAACTATATGGATTTTCCATTTTCCTTCCAACAAACTTCAAACTTGTTCCTATAGCATTCCCAACATCTTTTTTATATTAAAAATAATGCAGCTTCAAACAATAATATTTTATTAAAATATCTACTTTATTTTGGAAAACATATTATACTTTAACTTCTCAGTTTCTTTCAAACTGAAATTATTTGCTTTCAATCTTTTGTATTAAATGCATATTGACTATCATTTACACAATATAAATGTTGTTTATATGTGTCCCTTACCCCAGGTCTACAACTGAGATTAATGCTAATATAATATGTGAGATAACACCGGCAGGGGAGAGTAACCATTTTGTTTATATTATGTTAAATCTTAAATAAGGGGTACACGTATTCTAATAAATCCTACAAGAAATCATTATTTTTAATCAGTCGCAGAGTAAACATGTCCTTTTTATTTAAGCAATTCGCACTTTTTAGCACAATTTTTAGAAAAATATTTTTAACATGTAAAATAAACACTAAAAGGAAAAAATTTTACAAAAAAAAAAAAAAAAAAAAAACGTGTATTTTTTTGACAGTTAATCTTATAAGATGGTTGTGTAGACAAATCTCATCACAACAGTCTTATAATACATCTTATAATACTAATATTTAAATCTACACGTGAAATAATTCTCTCAGAGAGCGAATTTGACACTCGCTGACACAAAAATTTTACATATTATGTTACGTCCAGACGGGCTGTTAGCATTCATTGGCATCTTTATTCAAACTTAGCTTTAAACGTTTTCCTTCCGTTTTATACTAAAGTTAAGTATTTTCAATCAAAATTGTTTCTTTCCTTAAAGCGTCAAGCATGCTTCATAGAAGGCAATAGAACTAAATGCGATTGTTCTAGCCAATGAAATGAAACAGGTGGCAGCAGTTTTACAAAAACAACAATACGACAAATTCATTATTTTCATATTTTTTTACACGGAATTCGGCACTTCGGCGGGTAAGCAAAAATTGTGTTTATTCGGAATTTGACAGTTCGAAATACTAAAAAAAAAAATCAGCTGATTAAGTGAGGACACCTGTTTGAATTCGCTTTGGTTCTAGCTGAAAATTTTATACAACACTAAAATTGTATACACAATTATGTGAAGTTCAATAAAAACTTTTGAATTCTCTTCGTTTTGAAGTTTCTTCAATCTTCAAACGGTATAAAAAAACTACTATAAAACTTTATAAACTTTTTATTGTAATAATTAGTTTGTATACTAAATTATCTTTATTTAAGATTTGTAGCCTGTTTATATAATCCATGTCACTAAAATTTTTTGTTGAAATGAGTGCAAAAAATTATTTTTCGTTCTTGTAAGGCATCTGTCGGTTTTTTGTGATTAAAAAAGTAAGAACTGACATTTTTGTATACATTTTGTGTTTTTTTAACGCATTTACAAATGACATTAATATCAACACAGACAATCGGTAAAATTAAATCTTGAAGCTTTAATTCTATAACTAAATTGTAATTCTGCAAGCAACATTGTAAAAATTTCTTTGTTAATGTGAAATGCGTTGATAAAACTATAAATACAACAAATTTTTAAAAGTTATCTTTAAAATTTTTATAAACATACCGCTCTTCTGGCAAATCTAACACATTTAATGCATCACGAACATTTCTGCGACATATACGTGTGTCGCCAACACCACTCCCACTAGAATCACTCGATTCGCTTAAATAATATGCCACTGATGGAAACATTATTTTAAATTTAAAAAAAAAAAAAATTTTGTAATTTAGTTGTTGCACTATGTTAACTTATTTTCCTAATATTTTCCGAACACATTTTTAAGTAAACAAAAAACAGCTGTTTTTGTTTAAATTTAAGGGTTGCCAATTTTTTTGTTCAAAAATTATGATTTTATATGAAAAACATTTACAAGATGTAAAAATTAAACATAACGGCAACAATAACATTTGGCAATAGCAAAAACAACATAACAGCCCGTCTAGACGTAACATAATATGTAAGATTTTTGTGTCAGAGAGTGTCAAATTCGCTCTCTGTGTAGATATTAGTATTATAAGATGTATTATGAGACTGTTGTGATGAGATTTCTCTACACAACCATCTTATAAGATGAACTGTCAAAAAAAAAAAAATACACATATACGAAAATTTGTTTGTGTGTGTGTGCATGTGTATTTTGGAAATTACTGAAAAACAATGTTTTTTTTTTTTTTTTTTTTTTTTTTTTTTTTGTAAAATTGTTTTCTTTTAGTGTTTATTTTATATATTAAAAAACATTTTTATAAAAATAAAAATAAATAAAAAGGACATGTTTACTCTGCAACTGTTTAAAAATAATGATTTCTTATAGGATTTATTAGATTTAACATAATATAAACAAAATGGTTACTCTCCTCTGCCGGCGTTATCTCACATATTATATCAGCGTTAATCTCAGTTGTAGACCTGGGGTAAGAGAACGTAAAATAGACGAGTACTTAAAAAAACTCATTTTCTTACGTACTCGTCAGGGTATCACTCGCTTGTCTGAATCTTTACATGTCTTGTATAAACAGGCCAATAGTATAGATCAAATTTATTTTACTATAGCCAACACAATTAGCTCTAGTTTTAAACTGAACTCAGAGCAAAAAATCATTTATTTCCAACATAAATAGTTTATCTAACTTTAAACTTCGTAAATTTTTTGATTTATTATTTTTAAATAATGTTTGTGCCAACATGATTTGTTCAAGTTTATGTTTAAAATGGATACAATTGTAGCTTATATCAAATTTGTTTTGTTATAAACAACACAACTTGGGACAAGTATTCGAATTGTTAACAATTGTGTACTATTACAGGTAACTCTCAATTTACGCTGTTCATTGGGACAGGAGAAAGTACGCGTAAATGAAAAACGAGTAAAACAAAATTAAGAATATCTTCAAAATTACATTTTATATCGTGTAAATTGAAACACCAATTAAATGAAAAATGTTAGTTTGGACCTAAAAATTATGTTAAATTAAAAAACATAAAATTATTTATTTGTTACATAATATATTTTTTACTGATTAATAAGTAAATCATATGGTGCGTTAAATGCTTTTTTTGATAGATGTTTTAACGCGTTGTATCAAGTTCGCTTTTTAAATAAAAACGCGTATTTCAAAAAATGGTCACTATTATTAAATCGTGATACCTGTATTTTGAACTTTTGTATTCTGTAGACTTTGAACTTTCGTCTCCTTTTGGCTTCAAACTTAATTCAAACAAACTTGTTATTTATTTAAGTGATGTATTTAACACTAGGAAGGTAAGTTGTGAAATAATTGTTCAAAAAAGCTTTTATATACATCCACTTTAAAATTTATAAGAACCATTGTGAGTCCCTTCAAGGAGATGATAAAAAATAGAGCAAAAATATAAATTTTCAACGACTATGTAGTAAGATTTGCAATTCAATGATTGGAGATCATTAGGACCAAAAAGGATTGAATAGGATATAGTGAAAGACCTATACCTACTCTTGACGAACACCCCTTAACCAGATAATTCTTACAACGAGTCCTATATATTATCCAGCTTGCCGTTGGATACATCACCTAACCAATCGTGGAATTGCCTAACTAACTACTTAAGCGTGGACAGTGGCATAAAATATGTTCAACCGTCTCCGGTTCGTCGACACACTGCTTCACATACCCGATTAGATAATGACTCGTAATTATGCCTTCAAAGATCCTTCTACATTCCCTGATCATACTCAGCAGTAGCCTTGTATCTGTGGTGTCAAGTGTAGACCATAAAGACCTTGACACTCTGCTGTCTGTTATACTCTCCATGCATTATTGGTAACCCTTCTTTAATTGCCCTAAAAAAGAAAACTCCCAACTTCTTAGTTCCCTCTATTGTTCAGCCGTTTGGAGCCAACTCGTCAAATATTTCATTAATGATTTTGTTGCACTGACCATCAACTTTCAAAGTGTTGGTTGAAGAGTCGTTTACTAGCATAGAATCACCTTTTTTACTTCAAACTTTCTTAAGACTTAAAAGGTTGTAAGACTTAACCTGTAGGTTACATCAAATTTAGCTTGAGTTTAAAACTTAAGTTAAAATATCTCTAATTTTGGGAGTTTTTGTTGCTTTTAAAAGCATTAGAATTTAATACCGTCAAACTATTTTTATGTTAACAGCATTACTGTGGCAAAAAGAAAAAAAAACTATATAATTGATTCGTATTACTTTTCAGGAGACTGTTTTTTAGGTTTTAAATTGAAATTAAAAGTCGTAGGTATATAATTTTGAATTACCGTGTAAGTATATTTGCAATTCGTGCGAAAATTATCTGATATATTTTCAAATCGATATCTGTAATAATTATCGAAAAATATAGCAAAAAAGTAATGCCATTGTTTTTCCCTTTATAAAATTAATATTTTGTAAATAAATAATATCTCAAATTATAAATTTTTTCCAAAATGAAATTTTAAAATATATCTTGAATATATTATGTACTTATTCCATTTCCAAAACATTATGAAAATAAAATTTATGTCAATTCAATCATGAATTTTAAAATAGGAAATATGAAAAAAAAAACATGTTAAATTATAAAATTTTCAAATTTCGAAAAAAGTAAAATCAAACTATCTTCTAAAGTAATGGACAGATTTTTGTAAAACATTTACACAATATAGTTTTTCCTTTTGGACACAGATTTCTTGAAAAATGTATGCTTAATTTCAAGTCTTTGGATGTTTAGTTATAGATCTCTCAAACTATTGTTATAACTATTCAAAATTCTGGTGCCAATATGCTTCATTCTGTAATATGAAACCTTAATAAATTTAAAACTTCATTTAAAGTCTAATCCCTCCATTTCGAACTTTTGTATTATTTATACTTCAAATTGTTTTTAGGCTGTTTCTAAAAACATTAGAAATTTTTTTAACTTTTAATTTCCCAAATTAATTAATTTAAGACCTTAAACAATTTTCATGTTAACCGAATTTCTTTTTTCAATTATAAGTTTAATTTAAATATAGTTTTGGAACTTTGGATGCCTGTTAAACTCTTTGTTTAGACTTTAACGAAACCTAAGTCGATGAGACACCAAGAATACTGACGAAGTTTGTTGGAGTACAGAAGATACGTATTCCATTCTAATTATACACAACAAACTCTACTTTGGTACTGCCAATCAGAGATTACAAGGCAATTTACGATTGCAAACTTGTTTATTCTTGTTATTTTGCTTCAGACTTATGGAGTTTGAAGCCAATTTATATCAAACCAGAGTACACAGATTATTTGATCATTTTTTATGCATCAGGTATGGTGAGTAGGATTTGTCAAGCTTCATAAATAATAAAATTAAAGTATTATACAGCTCGCTCCGGAACGAGTATAGCTTATGAACTATAGGAACAAGTTTAAACTGAAGTATAAAATTTGAAGTATGTGAAACAAAGAATAATTTAAAATATTGATATTGGAAAACTGTTATAATTTTTATTCTAAAGATAGGATATTTCCATGGTGTAAGTTGATAGGAGAAAGTCAAAAGAAATCTATATTCCTTACCAACCTATTGAAAAAGAATTGATTTTGGTTTGTTTGTAACGTTAGGTAGGTCTCCATTTTACGAGGTACATATAATAATATCTATTGTATGAGTCTATTTTGAAGTATTTCAGAAGCAGTCAATTTATACCTTTTTCGTACCAAAAAACTTAATAAAAAAAAGTTTAATAGAATGCAATAAATAAAGAGCTACGTTTTTAAATATGTACCATACTTCTAGTACTCAGTGTTCCTTTGTTCGCTCTCTTCCCTCTGCAAATTTTGTCAAGTATTTAAAAATCTAGTAAATAAAACCCTTTTGCATAAAATACATATCTACATTTATTTGGATAGACTATAAAGGCATTAATATTTAATTAACTGCAGATAGTATTATTATTTTAATTAGGGTTTTAACTGCAGTCAAAGGCAGCACCTAGGAAATAACTACAAAAACAGCCTACAAAAATAAAGAAAACACTTAATAAAACGAGAGCAAAACTACAAAAATAAACTACCATTTAGATTCAAAAGAGAAAAAGATAACGGTCATCTTTTTTCTTATTTTTAACAAATTGAAACACTTGTAATGCTAATTGTCTCTTCAAAATTAAAACGGTTAAAATGGTGTAAATGTAAAACAAAATGTTGCAGCTGTTAAGCAAGCATTGTTTTATTTTGTTGTCTTAGTTATTTGTTTTTTAAGGGAGTTGATATTTCACATAAAGAGCTTTTTGGCACTTTTTTTTTGGGTTCTTTTTGTTTTGTTTCTGTGAAAATAGAATAAAAACAGCCTCTAGAAAGTGTAGTTGCATTTTAAGCAAAAATTTTTATTTAACAAAAAATTATACAAAAACTGAACAACTGAAATTATAACGAATACTATGGCTTTTGATTAAAAAAAATGGCGTTTCTCACCAATGAGCTCAATAAGAGGTGCCAGAGTTATATACTTACATATATATATATTTTTTTTAATACTAATGTAATGAGTGTATCTATGTATGTACTTATAAAAAAAATGTTATGAAAATTGAATGGTGGGGACTGAATGCTATGGCCCACTTTTTGGCTGCTTGTTAATTTCTGTTGTTGCTATTAAATGGTGTTATACGGACAACTCTGCTGTAGCAGCAACAGCAGCAGTTAAAAAAAAAAACAAATACAAAGTCGATGCAGTAAATTAGCAGCTTCAATATATTATAAAAAAAAGTATTAATGAAAACAAATAAACTGCAATCAACTAAACTGCAAGACGTTTGCCATATAGAGATCTATGTATTTGTATGTATATAGCTCACCCTATGTACTTGTAACAAAATGTATTTGTTTAAAAAAGATTTTTTTTATTTTGCCCTCAGTTTTTTTTTTTTAATTTTTTGCTGTTTATTTGTACGAACAAAGCATATTTATTACACACATTTCTTTTTTTAATTTTTTGCGAACATATTACAAACGTACTTGATTTTTTTTATTGTTGTTGGCTTTGTATAAGTTGTTTAAAAGTGTTTTTTTTTTTAATAAGTATGAATGAGTCTTTGTAATATATACGAGACCTAAACAAGATTTTCGATCTGTTGACCTCAATTTGAACAGCCACAAAAAATAACACAAAAACAAATATTAACAAAAATAGCAACGCAGCATTAACAATTTAAACAGCAACAATAAAAAATCTGCTTTTACTAACATGTAAGCTATAAACAGCAAAATATTGCTGATTTTTTGCAAAATCATGATCATCCTTTTGCTCTGTAACACATTACACACTAATACATACTATTAAAAATACAAACCAACAATCAACATCATTGTTTTTAAATAACTCACCAATACTTCAGCAAATTTGTAAAAAAAAAAATTGAAATAATTCCCTGGCTGCTTTGCCTTGGTTAAGAAACAATAAAGACGTCAGATGAAGGGAAGGAGTTACAGACAGACATACAGAAAGACAAACCAACTTACAGTAGAAGAAAATAAAGATATCCCATGTTTTATCATCTGATGCATGACCCAATTTCTAAATGAACGATCACATGTAGTATGCATGGCAGTATGTATAAATAAATTCATTTAAATGCCTACAAAACTGGAATGTTAAAGAAGAAAAAGGAATATATAGATGAGTGTTATAAACTATATTTAGATATAGATACATAAAGAAAAAAAAAAAAAAAAACAGTGGCTAACAAAATTATAAAAACAGTTTTATCATATTAATAAATTAGTATCTTTAAATAATTTCTAAAATAATAAAAAGAATTTTTTATTTTTATTTCAAATACTTTAATTAAATTTTATTCATTTTTGAATTTTTTTTAATTCTATTTCAGAGTACACCTTGCAAACACCCAGTGATTTTATTGCAGGATGTTAATTTTCATGATTTACATTCATTAGTTGAGTTTATATATCATGGTGAAGTAAATGTCCATCAAAAATCATTACAATCATTTCTTAAAACCGCTGAAGTTTTAAGAGTTTCCGGCCTAACACAACAACAAGCAGAAGAAACTAATAGTGTAAGTAGAATTCTATTTTATACCTCTCCTTACCTTTAAAAAAATAATGATAATTCATATATTCTTTTATAGCAATTACTTCAAATACAAAATCTCGCCAATAGTGGTGTACGTACACCTTTAAATTCACACCACTCCTCTATGCAAGATGACTCACCTTTATATCCGCGTAGTGGTTCACCACCACCACCACCATTTCCACCCACCCAGTTACCTTTGTATAAACGTAGCATTGCCATGATTAGACGTGAACAACATAATAATTCAACATCATCGGCTGAGGATCCCAATAATGTTCTAAAACGTATGCGTAGCTCGGATAATGGTTTACCACCCAGTAATACAAATAGTCCGGACATAGTGCATCCTCGTAGTACTTCACCCCAACTAACACCCACAGATTTTTCCACCATGAAACATAATAATAACAATTCACCACCACCAAAAGATGAGAAACGTTAGTTAGCATACCTTTTGTTGTAATACAAAATAAAATTTTATTTTATTAAAATTTCAGGTAATGGCTCCTCCCTTAATGTTAGCGGCAATGGCAATGGCTCTAATACCAATGGTAATGGAATCTCTTCTAGTGAAAAATTAGGCAGTCTTACTCCATCGCCCTTGACTCGTTCGGCGGAAGATGTTAAATCGGAACCTATGGAATTGGTTTGTCCTAATAATAATGATAATGAGCATAGCAATGATTCAACTGGTGAGAATGAAGTACATCGTGCCAATAGCGCTGATTGTGGTAAAGGTTCTTTGAGGTAAGTTTCGGTTAAAAAAATAAAAAAAATCGTTGTTATTTAAGTTTCAGTTGTTAATAATTTGTAATTTTTTTAGTTCGGGAAACGATGAGGAAATTGAAAATACCATGCCACCACATCCAGCTTCGGCTCCATTTCCGTTTTCCCCGGGAGAAAAGTTATTTCCATCCGCTCCGTTTCCACCGTTTTCAATGAGCAACATAGATCCAGCAGCATTTGCCAGTGAGTATTATTTTCTTTTTTGTATTAAAAGATAGTTGAGACATAATCCTATTATATCATTCGCTTATTAGAACTGGTTCGAAAAAGAACTTTTAGTATAGAATTTAAATCAAGTCCTATTGTAGTATCTTGTTCGAAAGACTACTTTTATTTTTAACATTTAAAAAAGGATTACTCCTCTGAAAAATAGTTGCCTTAAAAAATGCCTTCATAATTCTACTACGTAATCTGATTCAAAGAAATGTTTTTTTTTTAATGATATATTTAAGATCAAGTCCTATGATCTCCTCTAGCTTATGGTTCGAAGGACCATTTTTCTTATAACGTTTAGATCGAGACATAAAAACTATCACAATTTTCATACATAATATGATTCGAGGGACCATTTTTTATTTATTGTTAAGCTGGAAAATCTTAGTCACAAACCACCATGACAGGTTCGTCTGCCAATTAAAAAGATTTTGTCTCAGTTGATTACTTAAAAATTTGGATAATTCAAAAAACAAAACTTTAGGAAGATATTGATTTTAATGCGATTATGTATACAATCGAGTTATTTAATTTGAATTAGGCCAGTATTTAATCTTATAATACGAGTTTAAACTTCTAATATCCATAACTGAATTTATACAAAGAAATCCATTATATTTTGGGTCCTTCTTTATCCTTACAAATATTCCTGCCATTTCGGAAATATGATCCCGATTCTAATACAGTTTTGTTTTTAGTATTTTACTTAATAAGTTTTTGGATCGTACTGGATACTTCTGGCTTCCACAAATAACTACTAACATTATTTCTCTCTATATTTCTTTAATCCTTGCATCCAATTTTTTCCAATTTTTCTTCAACTCTACTCCTAATGAATCATTAATATGCCAAATCTGGTTCGAAGGACCATTTTTAATATTTTATACAAATTAAAATCTGCCACTTTTTACTATTTATTTGGTCCCAAGAACCATGTAATATTTTTGATACTTCTGGGAACCATTTCAAAATCCTTTTCTCCATAATTTAATTTCATTTTTAATATTTTCTAGTGTTTTTTTATCCTTTCACTTACTAAATTTTTTCCTTTTTTTCTTCATTTCTTTCAGATTTGAATCCTCAATTACAAACTGCTGCCGAACTAGCTGCCTCTCCCCAAGGTGAGTGCTTTCTCTCTTTTACTATTGCTTAGAATTCATTGACATTTTTTTACATCAATGCGTACAAAATTTTCTTAATATTTTTTTTTTTCAAATTATTTATTAATATTTTTTTATTAAATTAAATTAGTATACATTGATATTCTTTATTTAACTTTTGGTTTATTTTATTTATTATTTTTTTCTTTATAATTAGAATGAAAAGAAAAAATAATAATTTCTTATAATCGAGTTATGAAAAACAAAAAATAAATTTCATTTACTTCTACGCATTCACATAATAATAAATAAAAATATTAAAAAAAAATTTCAAAACTCAACTATAACAAAAATTCGTTAAATCAATATAACCTTAAAAAATAATTATTATTAAAAAAAAAAAAAAATAAAGGGTTAAAATAATTAAAATTTGGAAATTAGAAGAGATTAAATATTTTTTTTTATATTTAATTTGGTATTGTTTTTTTTTTTTTTTGAATATTTTAACCCTTTTCTTTTTTTGAAAACTTCTAGAAAATCAAATGTATTTAAATTATTTGGCCTTAAAACCCATAAATAATAAATTTCTTTCTTGTTTGATTGTTTCAAATGGTAAATGATTTCATTTATTTACGTCACATTTAAAGCTTTTTTTATATTAAAAAATGTATATTAAAACATAAACATCCTTAATATTAACATGAAAATTGAAGTAAGTGTTTAATATGAAAAGACACTTTTATGTAACGGTAATTACTCTTCTAAGATTAATACCTTATACATGCTTATACATATATGCATATGCTTTTAAACACATTATCAAAAAAGTTTTACTTCCGTTGAGGTTTTACAAAATAGATACATACATCCTTATTAAAAAAGCAACTACCTGTTGCTGGTTTTTGTTTCAAATGATGTTAAAATACCAAACTAAATTATAAACTGTTTTAGTTATTTTTGGTTTAGAAGTAATTAACATACTTCTCACACTTTTAAACACACACATACACAAAACACATTCTAATATTCACCATACACCTCATATAACTTTTTCCTCTATCTTTGCATAGAAAATGATGTAAAATTTGTATGTATGTAATTATTTTGTAATTGTAGTTGCTAAATTATACATGATATGAGTTTGAGTAAAACCACAACAATTTCATCACTAATAAACACTTTTACACACTACTACTACTATAACTCTTTAAACGTTTCCTCTTCCTGTCTTTTCTAATAAACGTTATCATTGAAAAATCAGTTTGTAAAGTTTTTATTTAAAACAAAAAAATTTACACAAAAGCCTTTAAGCATGTTACACACATGCATTATTACAAAAAACAACAACAAAAGGTTAGATGGTGGTTTTTAATCCCTTTCCCCTTTCCTACCCCAATCTCCTCACAAATCCTTTTTCCTCATTAACTAACTAACAAATTGTTTGGCTCGATGATTGCCTGCCTGACTGCCAGCCTTTTGTTGTTAAATTTTCTACAAAACTACAAAAGTTGTGGTATTGTTTCTGTTATTTTCAAATAAACTGTTAAACCTTTTTCCTTTCAACAACAACTTTTTATAGAAAAACAAACAAACGCTCAAACAAAATAAACACTAACACTTCAATTTTCATGGTGTTTTATATACAATATATATAAAAATATATAAATAATAAAAAATTGATTTTTATTATTTTTAACTATATAATTTTGTTCTATAACAATAATAAATATAATTAATAAAAAGAAGAAAGTTGAGGCGTTCGTTTTAAAATATTACACTCAAATTCCAAATGTTAGTTAAATCGGATCTATTAAAACTTCACTATGTTTACTAGTTACGAAATAAAACTTAATGTGAGAAGTAAAGTCTTACATTTGTTAAAAAAAAATAAATAAAAATAAAATAAATATATATTTTCCGTGAATTGTTTTTTTGTGTACTAATTTTTGTATTCGTACTCTTAATATATAATTTTTTGTTGTTTTTTTTCTATTAATTATCATAACTTTTCTTTCGTTCACATTTTTTTTAATTTCTTATGTTTTTTTTATTCATTTTATTAAATTAAAATAAAAATACATTTGTTTCATTTATTTTTGCGTAAATATCAATCTGATATTTTGTTTATTTTAAACCATTTAAAAAAATTGGTTTTCAAAAATAGTTTAGTTAAAAAAACAATAAGAATTAATTCACTTTTTTAATATAAAAATCATATTTAATTGAGTTAATTATTAATAATATAAATGTGCTTTGTTTTTTCTTTGTTTTAAATTCCCTAATATTTTTACTATTATCCACCAAAACAAATAAATTTTAAAATTAAAAATCTTAATTTTTTTTTAACCAAAAATACAAAATTAAACTAAACGTCGTCTATGTGTGTAATTTTTTTTACTTAAAACTATTGTTTAATTTATTTTCGATTATGATTTTATTTTATGATTGAAAAAGTATTTGTGTTTTTTGTTTTAATAAATAAATGTCTTTTTTGTTATATATTTTTTTTTTGTTAAATATTGTTTAACAAACGCGTTAACGCACGTTTTTATTAAAAAATTAAAAGAAGGTAAAAAAAAAACAAAACAAACTTATTGAAACAATATTTTATATAACTGTAATTCATTATTAAAAAAACAGTTTTAATGATTATTTGGTTAAATGATTATAAAGCAATCCATTTAGAACAACAAAACTATTTTTAGCAACTCAAATCATTCTTACAAACATCCGATTCGAAGGACCATTTTATTACTATTATTGCTGCATTAAAGAATTCATATTATTCAGATGTACTTCTGGACTGAAATGGGATCATGTTCGTTAATTTTAATATTATTCTTACCTTAAATATGGTTCGAAGGACCAATTTTACTACACCAAGAACTGGTCCATCTTTAGATTTCAATTTCATATAAAATGAACTTTACAAGAAATGCTAGCATTCTTACTTATTGTTTGCTTCAATGGGCCATTTTTATTATATTATTAAAAATTACTGCTGGTTCCATGACAGAAATAAGTAAAAGAGTTTAGGTTGTGGGGTAATTTCTTATAAAAACATCTCACCAAGATATGTTAAAGAAATTTATAGCCCGGATCAAGACTTAATAAATAAAGAGATTGAACATCAGGTTCGAAAAACCATTTCTTTTACTTTTGTGTTATTATCTTATACAACTGTTAAACAAAAAAATTTAGACGAGATATTCATTTCTTTAAAAAAGAACTCATATATAAATGCCAAAAAATTTTGCAAAGTGCACTAGGTGCACCGTTCGAAGGACCTTTTTGTTACGAATGATATGAGCCACATTCTAGTATAGAAAAATCCCCGAAAAGAGATACTATCAAATTTTGAAACCATGTTCAGAAAAACAGATTTAGATTTAGGTTCTATTAACATTTTCACCATCTTTTGTACAACAAAGGGAGGCTTTTTTTTTAATTTTAAAACATATAAAATATATATAATTTTAAACCCAGAAATTTCATTCCGAAAAATAAACTTCTATGTTTCGAATAGAATCATTCACTCACATAAAAAGTGTGACATCGTTTCCTTCTTCTCTAGGTATATGGGGTAGTTATGTTAAAAACTACTAGATAGAATAGCCTGACGGCGGGCTTTTTGGTAGATCTTTTTGAAAATTCGAGAATACAAATCGTTCCCCAAAAATTAAATTCCGTAATCAGACCTTCATTTTAAAAAGCATAAAACCATATAAGGCAGACCAAGTATTTAAAGGAATGAGATCTTACTTGAGCACGTAAGTAAGATCAAGATTAGTTTTAGATTTTTTTTTTTTTCTAGAAAAGTTTAATTTTCAAACTTAACTAAAGTTTAATTTAAAAAAGTTAAATTTACAAACTTTACTGAAATTGTTGGTGATCAGTTAAATGAATTTTAACCTTTAAAGTGTGAAAACTTCATGAGTTTAATTTCCAATTATATTTTTTAAAGTAAAAGGTTTTATTAATATATGGTTTAAAGAAAAATCTTTTCTTAAAATCCATATAGTGAATAGTCACGACCTAAAGGTTGTTTTCTCTAAACACAGTTTAATCTTCGTAACTTTGATTAATATGATTGTTGTTGTGTAAAAATGGTTTAAGTTTTACTTAAAAAAATAAAAATCTATTTAATTTGTTTGTTTTGTTTTTTTTTTAACTAAATCTTCATTTACTAATTATTATAATTGTTTTTTAATTTTAAAACAAGCTTCATTTTTATTTAATTAAAAAGAAACTAAAAAATATTAAACAAAACAGGCTCCAGCTAAGTTAGTAATTCTTTTAATTAAAAAAACACTTTTTTAAGATGATTAAAATTGGTTAAAAAATAGATTTTCCCAAACAAGTTAGTGAGAAAAAAAATACGAATACAAGAGTGTGCACCATGTTAAAAAAGAAAATAAAAAAAAATCGGTTAAAGCGTATAAACTTTTACAACTACTTTTTTGTGAATATTATTAGGCAAACAGTTAAAAAATGGTCCTACGTTTATCCCCCTTTTAAAATAAAGAGAAGATCCGTTAAAAATTTCTCCACAAATTAAAAAATTAGAGAACAAAATTTGTTATTAACCATTTGTTTTTCTTATTTTTTTGTTAAAAAAAAAAACAAAAAAAAACAAAGAAAATTGAAAACCACACATAAACATACACAAACACAAATCCCACACAAAACAGCCTCATTTTTACCACCACACATATACACACTATCATGCATTTAAATACACTTTTTTCTCATACTTACATTTTCAAACATTTGTATATTTCCTTTTTTGTTTTATTTTAATTCATTTAAAGCACATTTACCACCAAAATGTTCATTATTTATTAACCTGGCTTTTTTAGTTTTTATTATTATTAATTTTTTATTATTATACTTTGTTAATTAACCATTTACTAAAACTTCTGTTTAACTTCTCTCCAATTGCAAAATTAAACCAAAACAACCTCTACTAATTTTGTGTTTTCTTTACATGATTAATATGATTAGAAGATTTTTGTTTTAATGCTAATTATAAATAACCTGGCTAAGACAAAAACATAGAAATAAAATTTGTAAACAAAAAACCCTTAAAATTATTATGAAAAATCCCCTTAAAACCCAAAAAATAAATTAAAACATACAAACGAAAATTTTAAGATTATTAACTTATAATTAAAACACAGTTTTTATAGCTTTAAGTTATAATTGAAACAAACAAAACTAAAAAAATATTAAATTCCTTAAAACAAATAGAAAACAATTTGTAAATTATTTTAAGTTACACTGTAAGAAATTAAACCCTAATTTATTAAAAAAAATTGGTATTTTAAATTAAAATTGCATGAAAAATTTTATAGGAAATAAATTATAAAAAAAACAAAGTACTTGTAAAAGTTTCGGTTTAAATTAATGATATTGGGTTAAGGTTTTATAATTATAAAAATTAAAGACAAAAAATAAAAAATAACGTATAAAAAAAAATTAAACAAAAGATACATTTTAACTTTTTTTGCTTTTTTGTGTTATAATTTCAAATTTAATTTTATAAATGTATATTTTTTGTTTCTTTAAATATGTAATAAAAAATAGAGAATTTTTAGTTTTATTCTAAGTTATAAAATTATTATCTATTATTATCTAAAATTTTTATTAGAAAATAAGGCTTAAGAAATTTAAAAAGAAACACTTAAAAATCAACGGTTAAAGGACAAAACTATATACACAAATAATACTTAAACACTAAGAGAAACCAAAAAAGGTTTAAAACATCCAGGAAAAAAAGAAACCCCTAATTAAAATGACATACACATACACTATAAAAAGTACACTATCAAATCTAGCTTGTATAAAAGTTATAACTAACTAAAACTCAAAAATATACATATAAAATGGGCTATAAAAATCGGTTTTGTAAGGCGGGATATGGCTTAAAAGAATTTTAAATCAACTCCTCCTACCCCAACAACAACAAAAATAAGTAAAATTCTAAAAGTCTACCAAGCAAAGCATGTTTTTTTTTTTTTGTAACAACAAAAATACCACAAACCCTAGAAGTATGCTACAAAATTTGTAATATATGAAAAGTAGTTAAACAAAAACCCCTCTAAAACTCCTACTACAACCTACTACCCTATAAAAACACCCTACTACTACCACTACTACAAAAACCTAAAACAACAACACACAAACTTTAAACTCCCTCTCCCCCACCAAACCCAACTATAAATAGTAAATTTAACCAAATTTAGTTTAAAACTCCTTTAAAAATTAAATAAAACACAAAATACACTACAAGAAAAAAATATGGTGATGGTGTTCAACACGTAAATGATACACAACACACACAAAACAATCAAGAAATAAAATCAACGATATTTTAGGCCGGCGTTATTTTCAGTCCTATAATATACTTAAAAACATCAAAAAAGTATATTAAAAAAAAAAAATATATATAAAGAAACGACCTCAACATTTCAACAGTTTCCAAAAAATTTCCACTTATCCCCAGCACTTATTAACCCATTATAGTTAGAATTTCTAAAAAAATAATCACTTTAAAAAAGTATTAAAAAAAAAAAAATAGAAAATGTAGTGAAAAAAAACAATCAAAAAAGAAATAAATTTTTTTGTTAACAACCAAGTTTTAAAAAACACAGCAAGTAAACCCAAAGTTAAATTGAGAATAAGTACAATAAAAAGTAAAAAAATAAATAAATATCCCTAATACCACATAAAAATTCAAATTGATGGCAAAATTTTGAAATTGAATTCTAAACCTTAAAATTAAAAAAAGCACAATTCAATTAAAAATTAAAAAAAAAAACATTTGTATAAACTATGGTTTAATACGACGTTTTTCTTTCCCTTGTCGTCAGGTCAACTGACGACAATATCACTTTCTACAAACAACAACAACAACAACAACCATCACTTCTACAATAATAATAATGATAATGACCATCACTTCCAAAACATCAACATGACCAACAACAACAACAATAATAATATTAACAATAACAATTTCTGTAACAACTTTTTCAAAAACAATAAATGTTTCTCCTCATCATCACCTCTGCTAACGGCTTGCGCCTCACCAGCCATGTCAGCCGCTTCTGCAGCCTCCGCCATGTGTGGCCTTAATTTATCACCATTTTCCAATAATTGTAATGCCAACAACAGCCATCAAACTGGATCCTCAAACAATCAAATCTTGCCTTCCTCTCTTATGCAAAATAGTGCAACGGGTGGCAATGCTGCAGCCGCAGCAGCCAATTCAGCCAATAGTATGGGCAATAATAATAGTAGTAATATGTTTGCAGCCGCTGCTGCCGCCATGGCCAATATGGCAGCCTCGTCTAGTAACTCGAATGCCTTAAATACATCCACGAATAGTTTAAATACTTCGAGCGGTGGTGATGATTTTCGCTGTGATCCCTGCAACAAAAATCTATCGTCCTTAACACGTCTCAAGCGTCACATACAAAATGTACACATGCGTCCGACCAAAGAGCCGGTGTGTAATATTTGTAAACGTGTCTATAGTTCATTGAATAGTTTACGCAATCACAAGAGTATCTATCATAGAAATCTTAAGCAACCGAAACAAGAACCCCAATCACCGGACATGGGTGGACATCATGCCAACAATATGGGTGGTGTTACGGTTAATAATCCCTACTATACGGCAATTAATCATCGTTCATCTTCATAGGGTTTTATGTATTTCGATTATTTAGCAAATGTTAATTTTTAACCGTTATCATAATAATTTTAATTAATATTATTATTAAAATATTAATAATATGAAAGAAATTTTTATAAAATGTTAAAAGAGTATAACAACGTTTTATCACAAGAAAAAAAAAACAAGAAAAAGACCTTAGAAAGAAAAGAAGTTTGCAAGAAAGTTTGTGGTTTATCAAGGAGAGGGAATGTTTTGTGATCATTTCTCATTTTTATCACTACTCTCTCATTTAAGCTCAATTTATATTTTTGAGAGCTGTTTTTATAAAAAATGTATCACATTCACTACTTACTTGCAATATATAACAGCTAAATCATCATTTTCATTATTTTTTTAATTCTCTTTACTGTAGCATTTTATTTAAACATTGACTCTTATTTATTTTCTATGTTTAAAAAGAATTTTAATTAATCATTGCCTCTTAATTCCTTTTTATGATCATTAAGCTCTTCAACTTAGCAGTAATAGTGATCATTTATCAAATAATTTTAATAAATTTTAAAGAATTTATCCACTAAAGCACAATTTTTACATTTATCAGTTACATTTCGTTAAACAGGTTTCATTTGTTTAATTTAATGAGGACATTTGTTGCATTTATCAACTCTCCTTAGCTGCTAATGATCATGCATACATTTACATATATTTCTCTTAAGTCTCTATAATAATTCTATTAAGTTGAAATCGTATAGTTATCATATCGTCATTTTTACATTTCTTTTAATTGTTATTAGTTATAAAGTGAAAAAAAAATTCCATTCGAATTTTTTGTAGAATGAGTTTAGAGGCGAACCGAAAAGTGTAGTGAAAAGAGAAGAAGGGTCAAAATTAAAAAGTTTCAACCAATGTTGAAAAAAGATGATTATCTCGGAATATATATATATATATATATATATATATATATATATATATATATATATATATATATATATATATATATATATATTTAAATATTCAAAAAATTAAAACCTAATTCTGATACTAGATCGTAATAAATTGATTAAAATTTAAATAAAAGGAAACCTAATTATTAATTATTGTTTTTAGTGGTCTCTCAGAACATATAAATGATCAAAATTCGAAAAAGAGAAACGTAATTCTCATCAATGTTCTATTATAACTTTCAATGATCTAATATAACATTCGGCGTAAATAAATTATAAAATCATAAATTCCAAAAATAATTTTAGAACTTTCTCGGAGTAAATTAAATATAATAAATTAAAGATTAAATAATTTATTAAAATTAAAAAAAAGAAAAATTATGATTCAAGAGTCAAAGAATAAGAGAAAGTTATTTTTAACGATAAGTGATTACTCATTTCTAATATAATTTTAGAACTTTCATCGAGTAAATTAAATATCAAAATTCAAAGAAGAGAACAGCAATTGTGATTCAAGATTCAATGATCATAAATTTCTAGTATAACTTTAGTACTCTATTGGAGTCAACAATTTATCTAAATTTTAAAAAGAGAACTATAATTTCTTGGAATAGTTTTAGAACACTTTCAGAGTACATAATTGGTTCAAATTCTTAAAAGAGAATTCTTATTATGATTCAAATGTCAATGATCATAACTTTCAAACCAGAAACTTATTTCTAGTGTATTAGTATTTTTCTCTCATAATAGTTGCAATAATAACAAGTTCGAATAAACAATGTAAACTTTTCGATAAATATTTTAAAAATTTAATTCACAAAAAACATCGTTCTCTAAAGAACAGAAAACTTTCTAAGAGAAACAGCAAATGATTATTACTCTTTGATGAAAAATAAAATACTTAAATAAAAAGAGTTATGTGAGAGTGAAGAAATGAATTAAATCTTCTCCTAAGGATGAGATAAAGATCTAAATGATTTAATTCTCAAACATTCTGCAAATTGTCTTAACTTTTCAGATAAAAGGATTTAAAATATGTATATTAAGGTGCTTTTATAAATGAACATTTTTTGAACATAAGTATTCTATAAGAATTTTTTTTGTTAATTTTTTGTGAATTAATATTTTTCAAGAAAAAAAAAAGCATAAAACAAAAACAGGATACATAGTATATACAATTAACTTTTTTTCTTAAAAATAAACTAATCTTCTTCAACAAAAAATAAAAAAACAAAAAAGAAAGTTAAGCAATATAGTTAATAATATATATATAAAATTTTTATGAATTTGTCGGGTTTTTTAAAAGAAAATAGTTTAATGAATTTGTTACTAATATTTAATAAATAAATAATAAAAAAGTGGCTTTAATATATATAAATAAGAAAAGAAAATGAAAAACAAAAATTAAAATACCATTAAAATATAATATTAAAAATTATTATATTGAATATATTATTATACATAATTAAAAATAAGCATTTTTTTAAGAAAAAATTTAAAATTTTGAATTTTTATACATAAAAAAGAAAAACTATATATATATATATACATATATTTAACAAACTTTAAATAAAAAAATCATTGAATTAGTTGCAATAATTTTAAGAATTAAATAGGAAATTAACAAAATTTAAAAAAGAGTAAAAATCGGGGCTTTAAATGATCGACCGACCGACCGACCAATTGTTTTTTAAGCTTGATTTTTTTATTAAATAAAAATATTATTTTTTACAAAAATATATTATAAAATATATTTGTGTAAATATTTTTTTAATTTTAAATAATTTTACAAATTTTACAAATTATTAATTATTATTTTTAAAAGAGATACTTTTTAAAAAATTGTGTTCGCTTAATTTTATATGAATAATGTTTAATTTTTTATTTTGATTTTTAATATTTACATATATATTTTTTTTAATATTTACATAAATAAGTCCTTTTAATTGTAAAAAAAATATTTATAAACTTTTTACTAAAACATTTTATTAAAAATCACCATATTTTACCACAAGTCAAAGCACCTATTTTTCATACACATTTTTTTTTTTATAAATTGGTATTAACACTAATAGTAATAAAACAATATTCTAGAAATCCTTTAAAACCCTTTAAAACATTCCCCCTAATCCCTAATTCTTTTTAAAATTATTGATTTTAAATCTTTAATTATGCAAAAAACCAAAAATCTTGAATTTTTATATTATTTAAAAAATTTAATAAATTTTATAGAAGTTAAGCTATAAATTATAGCAAAAAATCGATTACTTTTTTAAATATTAAAAAAATAAACAAAACCAAAAACTTCCCCCTCATAATTGTAGGTGGTGTGCTAACCATGAAAAGAAAAAAGAGACACTAGTGACATGTTATTAAAAAAATAATAATAATAAATATAAAAAATTAAAAAAAAGTATAAGAAAATTGTACTTTTATACAAAAAAAAAAAAAAAAAAAAAAAAAAACCAACAAATCAATCAGGCCAAAAATGTTTCAAAATTATTCTAAAATTAAATTGATCCCTTGGAAATTCTTCTTAAGGATCAAAATTCTAAAAAGCATGCTTTTTACTTAATAAAATTAAATGCTAAAATTTTTCAAAAATTCCTCAAATTCAAAATCTTTTTATTTTGAATTTGTTTAATGTTAAAAAGATAAAACTCTAAAAATCGTTTTTATTTTTAAAAACAATTTTTAGATTATTTTTTTGTAAAGAAAAACGTAAGTGTTAATTAGTTTTCTTTTTTTATAAATGTATCAATGTGTTGTTCATTATTTTATCTAAACAAAAATTTATATAATTAAAAAAATAAATAAATAAAAAAGTTTTTAAATTTCCCTTCCCAAAACTGCCTTAAAAAAATCTAAATTCAAATTAACAGTTTTTCAAAACTAAAAAGTAAAAAATAAAACAAACATGTAACCAAAAATTAAATGTTATTAATACTTTATTTTTGTTTTTAAACGTATTATTTTTTATCCAAAATTAAGAAGAAATAAGAAAAATTAAAGGCAAAAATTTACTTGGTTTCCCCTTATCAAGCCAAATTCCTAAATAGATCAAAACTAAACTCCAAAAAAAATAAATAAATAAATAAAAAAGTATATTTTGAATTTGAACATTTTTATAGAGCCTGGATTTGTTAGTGTACCTAGAGAAACAATTAAACAACAAAAACAAATACATTAAAATAAATAAATTAAAAAAACATTTTTCCCAAAAAAAGACACAACAAAAAAATATAACAAATAAAAACACTTTTTAAAACATAAAAAATTAAAAGAACAGTACAAAAAATTCACAGAAAAAAAAACAAACAAACTACTACTTATTCAAAATGTTGCAAGAAACAGAAAGTCACTATTGTCTCTTTTCTCTTCTCTTCCTATATTTAATATAGGTGGAAGCACTAACCTACTCGGTGGCGTTATAGTACCCGGGGTCAATCCTAATACAAGTAGCAACCACCACCACCATCATTCCACTCATGCACTACATCAACATGAACATCATATGCACCACCATCAACAACAACAGCAGCAACAACAACAACTACAAGGAAAAGAACGTAATTCTGAACAACGTGATAATGAATTAGATAATGAACGCGATAGAGAACGTCATAGTCAACGTGAGACGCCCGATCTAAAGAGCCAACATCAACAGCAACAACAACAGCAACATGGTTCCTTTCCAAATACTCCCTCCCCCCACCATCATCAACCTTCCCAATCCCAACAATCTCAAACTCCTCCTCCTCAATTTTCCCATGCTCATTCTCAATTTGCTTTACAGCAACATCAACTCTCCTTGATGCCCTCTCATCATTTACACTCCCATCATGATCTCTCACCCAGCGGACATCATCACCATCATCATTTGACCAGAGCCCCTTCTCCGTATGATCATCATCACTTGTTGCAACACAGACGTTCCTCTTTGTCACCCTCACCCACCGGTCGTTCTTCGAACACTTCTTCGGCGGCTGGTATTTTAGCCTCTTCTAGGGCCTCCGAATTAGGTGGCGGTAATCGTTTACTATTACCTCTTCCTTTAAATGCCTGTCATCGATGTGATGTTTGCGGCAAACTGTTAAGTACTAAACTGACGCTCAAGCGTCACAAAGAACAACAGCACTTACAGCCTCTCAACAATGCCGTTTGCAATTTGTGTCACAAAGTTTTTCGCACTCTCAATTCGCTCAACAATCACAAGAGCATCTATCACAGACGACAAAAGCATCATTCGTATTTTCATCATGGCTCGGTAGCTTCCGGTGTGGGTTCTTCGGCGGGACCCGGCAGTCGTTTACATCAATCGCTTAGTTCTTTACAGGCTGCTGCGGTCGCCAATAATTCTGTAGCAAATCGTAATAATGATAATGCTGTGGCTGCCGCGGCAGCAGCAGCCGCCGCCGCTGCCGAGCTTTTACTATCGCCCATTGTGGGCGCTGGTGCTGGTAGTGCCGGTCCCACTATGCAAATGTCATCACATCCACAACAGTCTTCACCAAATATAGTAAAACCTTGTATGGATTACTTATAAGATCAGCATAATTTCTTACAGCATCTCTTCAGTTTTGCAATGAATCCAGCCGCCACCGCTGCCGGTACTACACATCCGGTATTAAATGCAAATCTTCAATCTCCCTCATCTACGACGAATACAAATGAGACTGTTGGTATGTCAGCCGTCTCTTTAAACCCGCCGCCGCCACCACCACCAATAGTTGATTTAACACAAATAGAAAGTTATGCCATGGGTTCATGTGAAGATCCCTATAGTAGTATGAATTTATTAAATCACTAAAGATATTTTTCTTTTCCCTAAATATCCACGACCAAAAGCACAAAGTCCTGTTTTTAAACCTTTCCAGCCGAATTGGCTTTAATTGGTCTTTATTGAAAATAGTTTAAATGTTAACGAATATATTAAATCCGGAACGAATGTTTAAAGTTTTTAAAGTGGTCTTAAGATGACGAAATTTTGTCTTAAAGTGTTTTTAAAGTTCTGCATAAGTCTTGGCTTTACTAATAAAATTTTATTAATTTTTTTTTTACATAAAATTAAAGAAATTGCTTACCACGAAGACTTGTTGTGCTGATATAAATGTATTGCTAAAATATTTGGGAAGTATTTTTAAAGCCTTACCTAAACAAAAATTGAAGTCTTGTAATATTTTTTCATATTATTCAAGATATTTCTAAGACCGTGATTAGGCAAAATTTTATTTTTCTTTCGAATCACCTTATATAACATTTTAAAAATATTTAAAACAAAACCTCAACCATTCTCAATTAACTTCTAAAACATCCCTTTAATCCCTACAAAATCCTTCTCACTCCTCGTTTATTTCCCCTTTTTTGGATCTCAAAAGTAAGAAAAAAAACTAAAACATAAAAACTAACAAAAAAAAATCAACAAAAACAAAACTTACAAAGATTTATTTTTTATTAATATTTAGGCGAATTCAAAACTGTGATTTTTACAAATATTTTTTTAATTTCATTTTGAAAAAAAAGTATGAAAGAAAACTCATATGATGAGCATCATATGCAAGAAAATGAAAATAAATTATTATATATATTTAATAAAGGGTTCGATTGAATATAAGATAATCTAAACAAATTTTATATGTTAATAATAAAATAAGAAAAAGAAAATTTAGTTAAGAACCTTTTTAGTGTATGAAAAAAAAAAAAAAAAACAAAAATGACTTGTGCAATTAAACTCTTTTTCGTTGACAATACATTTAATTTTAATTTTATATAAAAACAAAATTAAAATCATTAAGCAAAAGAGTATATAGAGAAAAGGAAAACCCATAATAATATGTATTGTAAACTTAAATTAAATTTAAAGAAAAACCTAAACTACATAACTAACTAAACTAATTACTTTTAAAGGACTTATTGTGTAAAACTCAAAAAAAAAAAAAAAAAAAAAAAAGAAATCGTCAAGATTTAAACAGATTTAAAATCATTGTAATATATATTATATATTTTTTAGACTTTAAGCTAGAGCAAAAGTTTTATTTCAAACCAACAAACAAGAAAATGTAAATATGTATGTATTTAATACATTTAAACAAAAACTATACACACACTAAACACACACACACACATATATATATATATATATATATATATATATAAAATTATTAATAACATGAGAAACATTAACCTTCCATTTTTATAAAGTAGAATGTGGTTGAAAAAAGAAATCAAGGAATATTTTCAATTACTCAACAATTTTCTTAAGCTCTTCTAACAAAATATTAAGAGTATTCAATTAAAGCAGTAATTATTAAAAAATTAGCTGTTTTAAGCTTCAATAGTACAATAATCTTATGAAATTATTGCTGCTTTTATAAAAACTTTTAAACACTTCATTTTCTTTCGCCACCCTTAAAAATATTCGTTTAATACTTAATAATTCTTTAAAATAAATTCTTTATTTCAATTTTTAGTTGAATCCTTAGAAATTTTGTTAAAAGAAATTCAATTTCTTTAAAACAATTAATTTTAATGGCCTTAAAAACAAAATTGTTACTATAACTAAACACATTTTTTTTGTCCACATTCTACTTACTAAACATTCATTTTAATTTTTTCTTTTACTTTATTATTTTATCCTTTTTTTTATGATTTTTCCTAAATATTTTTTTTTTTTTTTGGATATGTGTAAAACACAATTAAGAAGAAAAACATTTTTTTATGTTTTTATTTTAGGCATTGAAAGCAAGGACTGATAGTTTTTAGGTTTAAGATCAAAAATTTATATATTTTTTGGCAATTAAAATACCAAATTAAAAAAAATAAATAAATGATAACGAAAACATAAATGTGATTGGCATAAATAATTTATTGTTTTAAAAAACAAAATCAAAATTTTTCAAAATCTTTAAGAAAAAAAGCAAAATTTTTTGTGTTAAAAAGACTGAATTTATTTTTTTTTAAACTTTTCGCAAGAAATAAAATTTTTTTCTTTAATTTTTGTCCAAATTTTTAAAAATTATGTATTTTAAAAATATATACAACTTAAATAAAACTTTATTTTTTTTATTATTAAAAAATTTAGCAAAAATTTAAATATATATATATATATATATATATATATATATATATATATATATATATATATATATTTGGAAATCAAAAGTCTGAATTTTTTTATTTTTTGTAATACCAAAATTTTTTTATACAATTTTTATTTTATTTTTTAAAGGTATTCTCTCATGTATAAAAACAAAACAAAATAAAATTTATAACTTTTAAGTATTATTATTTTGTATAATGTTTTTATCTCTCAAGTTTTATAGTAATTATAAGCAGTTATTATTTTTTTTAATATTCAATATTATTATTAATTTTCATTTAGTCTAAACATTATAAATAATATAATTTACCATATACCATATACCATATATATATATATATATATATATATATATATATATATATATATATATATATAATATATTTTTTATTTAATGTAAATGTTTTTTTCATAATTATTTTTTTTTTCTAAATAAATTTAAATATGTAAATATTATCCACCTCAAAAAAGCAAATTATTATTATTTTTGTTTTTTTTTTTTTTTATTATTGATTAAAATATTTTCTTTTTTTATTTAGCGGTTAAAAACAAAGTAAAACCACAAAATATAAAATATAAATTAAAAATTAATTCCTATTTTTTTTTTTTTTTTTTTTTTTTTAATGTATGTCATAACCTTTTAACAAATAAACTTTAAATCAAACAATAGTGTTAGACATAAAGAACCACAAACAGTAAGAAAAGATAAGATAATAGTTAAAAAATCAGAATTTATGTTAAAATAGCTCAAAGAGTCCAAACTTTAATTGTTACTAAACTTATTTGAAATGAAAATGCTTTAAGGGAATTATATGCATAAAGAATTATTGAGACATTTTGCTCATAAGGAATAGTTGACGCTTTATAACACAACAAAGTTTTAAAAGCTTTTAGCAGGGCTGGCAGATGTATTAAAGAAAACTAATTTTAGATGATTTATCAAACCTGTAATACAAATAATTAACTTTGAAATCAAAATTTTATTCAAGCTTTGAATAATTTTAGACCAAAAATGTTTCTAAATAATATAGTACTTTATCTTGTTCTTCACTTTTTTAAAAAAATTTCAAGTTTTTTTTCCCGTTACTTTTTTCTTGAATTATTAAAAAGTAATTTATCGATATATATTTTCTTCAAAAAATTAAAATTTTGTGAAATATATGAAGTTCTTTTTATAAAAAAATAAAATTTATAATTGCCTATGAATATAAGTTTTGGATAATTTTACTGCACAAAAAATACGGTATCGATAGTTTTTTATAGTTTTATGAAGTTTGAGTTATTTTCAGAGTTTGTTTTAAGAAATTTGAATTCTCTATCGATAATTTTTTTTAACATTGTTGTTAATAAAATTTTTTCTATAAAAATAATAATAATAATAAAATTTCCGATAAATCTTTAATACAAAAATAAAATTCTTTATTCTTTAATACCGAATTCAAGAAATCGATATTTTTTTGTGCAGAATTCAAATTAATCTTTTATTCTTTTATTTTTTTATAGAAAATTCAAGTTATGGATGAATTATTTATAACAAATAAAAGTTATCGATAAATTTCTGCAAAAAATCGATATATATTATATATTATTAAAATTTATGTTTTCGACAATTTTTCTATAAAAATTTCAATTCCACGATGTATGTTTTTTATAGGTGTGATGTTATCGTATATGTTATCTAAATGTTTCAAGAAATCGTTGTGTTGTTTTTTCATTAAATTACATTTATCGTTTATTATTTTATTACAATCGATAAATTTTTGTACAAAGATTCAGTTATAAATAATTTGTAGTTTTTTTACGATTAAAGTTACCGATAATTCAGTTTTGTTTTCAGTTATCGAACAGTTTTAAACCTATATTGAATTCAAGTTATGGATAACTTTTTGTACAAAAGTGCTTATACATCATCCAAATTATCGATAAGATTCTATAAAAAATAATATTTTTAAAATTGTGCTTTGGAATTTTATTATCGTTTATTTTTTATATAAAAAATCAAGTTATCGAAAAATTTTCTTTAAAAAATACAATCATTGATCACTTTTTTTTTGCAGGAAAAAATATATATAATTATTTAATAGAAACTATTAAATTATCGATAAATTGTCGATCGATAACTTATCTATAGAAAATTTTTGATATCTGTTCTCGAAATATACTAAGTAATAGATATATTTTTTAATAAAAAAAAATAAAGTTATCGATAATTTTTTCGAATTGTCGAAAAGTCTTGTTAAAAACAAATTGTGATCGATAGAGAACATATACAAATTTGATTATAAGTTTTCGATAAATTTTAAATCGGGAATTTATCACAAAATGAAGATGGATCAATTAAAAAAAATAATAATAATTTGATCAATTTCCAATTCATTTAATTTAAAAAAAATCCGATTAATTTTCAGCAAAAAAATTGATTAATTTTCTATTAAATTCCAGTTATTGTTTAATTTTCTACAAAATAAGATCGATTAAAGCAAATAAAACATTTCTTTATCGATAAATTTTTAACAACATATACAGTTGCAGATGTTTTTCATACAAGTTATCGATAAAATCTCAATAATAATCTATATAAATTTCAAGTTTTCAATTATTTTCCATTAAAAAATTTTAGTTTTTGATTAAGTTTCTATACTTTTTTAAGAATATTTTTTTTAAGAACAAATTAAAGATCGATTAAGTTTCTATATAGAAAAAGGAATATTAGTTGTGGATAATTTATTTAAAAAAAAATTATTATTAATAATTTTTTTAACAACAAACTTGATTTATTAAAAAATATACGTTTTAAAAAAATTTAAAAACATAAAAAACAGATATTTTTTTAAAGTAAACGTTTAAGTTATCGGTAATTGTTAAATAAAATAAGAATATTCAAGTCTTTATTGAAAAGAAACAAGCTTAACATTCCTTAACGTAATAATATGTCTCTTAAACCTTAATCAGAATTTAAAGCATAAATCCCTCAATCAAAAATATGAAACTTTTTCTAAAGGAGTTTTCGGGAAATCAAGACATTTTTTCCTGCTCTAAAACACCAGCATTTAAAAGTTTAGTAATGAATCTCCTATTAACTATATCATCAAATATTATCACAAAAGCAAAATAAATAAAACAAAATAATAAACATATAACAAATAAAATAGTAATAATTTTTAATTAATAAAACAATATAAAACAAACTCCTATACATAGTAACAATAAAACAATATTTAAAGTAAAAATAAAACCAACTTATATATGTTATAAATATACTACAACTACTACACAACAAACTCATACACTAAACAAATCCCATAGTAAAAATAATAAACCAAATGAGAATTTTTAAACGAAGTAAATAAAAAATTAATATATTAAAAACTTTTACTTTCTTTGACATACAATATAATTAATAAACAAAAAAATTATATTAAAAGAAAAAAAATGAATAAAACTTGCAAAGAAAAAAAAAATAAAATATTCACATAAACTCCATATGTATGTACTCAGAAAAAAATATAAGTAATTAAAATAATAAAAAGGAAGAATAAAATAATATTTAATTAATTAAACAACCAACCAATCCCCCACAAAACAAACAACAATAGAAAAGGTCAAAAACAAAACTTTAAAACTTGTAAAAAGTTTTAAAGCCACAAATTTATAGTCGTTAATTTTTTTAGTGTATATTTATTATTATTAATTATTTTATTTGATTTATTTGTTATAATTGCAACTATTCTCAGTTAAAAGGAAAATAAAAAACAAAGAATTAAGTAATAAGATTTAAACTATTAAACTTCATGTTTTAGCAGTTAAAAATAAAACAAACAACTACACACAATTTCACTTCCATTTTCTGTTTTTTTTTATAATTTTAATTATTATTACTTAACTACTACAACTATTTACTACTATTATTATTATAAATAATAAAATTTAATTTTTTATAATTATATAAATATAAATTTTGTTATAACTTATTTAAACTATTATTGTTTTTTGTTTCTGAACTTTTTTTTGAATTAAGGTGTTTAACACATGTTTGAGAAATCATGGATAAAGTAAAATCTTTTAATAATTATAAAAAAAAAATTCATTTAAAATAATGATTTTATGTTTTTTTCTTGGGACAAAAACATTTAAACCACAAACATTTTATTTATAACAAAAATAACAAACATATTTTCGTAAAAATAAACATAATTTAAAAAGTTATCATTTAAATATAAACAATAAAAACAACAAAATGATGAAAAAAAAAGTAACAAGTGTTTAATTTTTTCAACAAATAACTAATTTAAAAAACCTGTAATAAATATAAAAGGCAAGGCTGAGATTCATCCATTCATATCATAAGGTTAATTTTCTGCACTTTTTTTTTAAAGGGAAAACAACTAAAATTTAGGTCTTATGGGTAGCACTTCTTTCTGGTTATAAAGTCTAATAAGCTTTATCTTGTTTAGTTAAGCTTTATTAGCTTTAATAATTTTTAAACTTTATTAAGCCTCATTTAAACTTTTTCTTATGTCATCAATTTCGTATATCATTCTGCTCATAAATGCTGTGATTTTAATTTGAAGAAAAAAAATGTGTGGATTTTAAAAGTATTCGTATTTTAAAATCAATATAAAATTTAAACATGGTGTTATATATTTAGTTCAATAAGCTGTGATATTATTTAAGGGTTAATAAACATGTTTGACATTTCATGCAAATCAAAAAAATTATATATCATGCTTTATTTTTTGGCATTTATTATTATTATTATTTTTTTTTTTTTTTTATTATTAACTATTAATGTCTCACTTTAACTGGCTTTCACCCCCCTTTTTCGTGTCATTATAATATTAATGCCTTATTCTAGTCATTTTACATTTAAACATTTTAAATTTTTAAGCATTTTACTCATATTTATTATTTTTTTTTGTTCCTTAATAGTATTTAACTTAAAAAAAATCTAAAAAATAAAAATAAAATCTGCTACAAAAATACTATTTCCTTTTTTTAACAATTATAAGTTATAACCTTTTTGCAATATATAATACACAATTCCAGGAAATTCGCCTAAAAAACTCTTCTCATGCCAACTATGTGGTAAGCTTCTTTGCTCAAAAGCTTCGCTCAAACGCCACATTGCCGACAAACATGCTGTACGCCAAGAGGAATACCGTTGTATCATCTGCGAAAGAGTCTATTGCTCGCGTAACTCCCTGATGACCCACATTTATACCTATCATAAATCACGACCTGGTGAAATGGAAATGAAAGACATTAAATTATTCAATCAATATAATAATACAATCTGAAATCAAAAGTTGCATGACTGTGGGTCATGTCAGTTTTGTGCAACTAACAATAATAATAATAATAATATAACTAATTGTAACGATTCTTTACACAGTTTAAGAGGAGATCATCATAATTTTCATTACACGCATACTGCTCCTCCACGACCTCCTCCTCCACCACCTGCGCCTCCTGTTCCACTTCTTAATCATCATCAAACTAAAACTCCTCAGCAGCAGCATTATGAACAAACTAATAAACATCCTCAACAACGACATTTAATGACAAGTTTATACGATTATTATTTATATCATTTGAAAACGACCTAAACACTTAGAAAAGACACATATACACATAACTGAACATAAAAGCAATGCCATACCTAAAGTAGTGATAATACATTTATATACAATACTATACTTATACATACATTTAAATTTACTTACAAAAACAAAAACTATTAAATTTACTATTTTTAAAAGACAAATTTAGCATAATTTTTACATTAAAACTTTTTATAGTGACTTTATTCTAAAAGCAACCTAAATTACTATTGTTACTGTTATTAACTGAAAAAAAAAATCAAAAATAAAATTGTAACGAAACACCTTAAAAACCTTATTCTTATGGACCATTTATCTTCTACGTGGCCTTCTACTTTTTTACATTTAACCTCTAACATTAGTAGTCAATTTATATAAGAAACTTAGGCCTATATCTTACTTATAACTTTATTTAGAAAACAAAAAAAAAAAAAGAAGGACTCAACACATTTCCCTAATTTCATATTGAAAAAATCCTTTAAGATATAAATGTGGTAACTCATCAGTGGAGTACAAAGGCTTTTTAAACAAAATAATTGAAATAAGAAAATTAAAAAAAAGAAAGAAAACACACATAATATAAACATCTGAGTGGTAATAAGAAAAAAATTTAAGCATTATTAGAGGATCTCACACAAATATATAAACATGTCTATATCCTGTTAACCAATGAGAGACGAGGTGAGGATCATACTTAATCATTCAAATAAGTAAAATTTTAAAAACCAAATACTTAAAACACAAAAATCAAATTAACTTTTAAGCTTTTTCCTTATGAAAGCTCTTTTTAAAAAAGCCTTTAGATGACGTAGTTAGTCTAAATTGCTAAAAGAATTATCAAAAACAAATTAAACTCACTGACTCTCTATATCACTCTAAAACTAAACTCTCTCCTCTCTGTCACACTCACTCTCTGTCTCTGTCTAAAGACTTACTAAAGGGCTTCTTTAAAAATAAATACACCTCGTTTCATATTAAAAAATAATTCTAGCAAACAAATTTATAAACAACAAATAAACCTGTGTTCTCTTATTAACTGTTTGCCCACTGTCAACTTTACACTTTTGTATATTTGCCATATCTCTGTCTCTCTCTATTTCCTCACTGGTAGTCACACTCTGGTTTTGATACCATTTGATCAGTTATACATTCTCTGCCTCTCTATATACATATATATCCATACATGTATTAATATTTATTCTGTAGATATTCTTCATTTTTATAAAAAAAAAAAAAAAAAAAAAACACACACACACATTTGTTATAGAAATATCTCCTCTATCTTGTATTTGACCATTTCAACTGCAGCGTTTTGATTCATCATTAGTAGTTTTCGTTAACGTTCTTATCTAAAGTTGAAACATTCATTTTGCTCTCTTTATATATATATATAAACTTGATTCTTTCCGCTTTCACCTTGAGATGTAAGTATATTCTACAAAAAGCTAAAAAAAAATTCCTTTAAGACTAGACGAATTTATTTTTAATCTCATCTATTTTGGAAAAAATAACTGCTTTAGCTTTAGGAATTTGTTTAAGATTTAGTATAGCTTTTAAATCATTATTAATATAAAAATTAGAAATTTTGCTAAATTTTCAATACATTTAACAAAAATATAACAAATTAACATTAATGCAAAGTTAATCAGTTTTCTTTTACTGAGCTTTTACTCAATTCATAGTAAGAGTTGTAAAGTTGTAAATGTAGTATATACTGCAAAATGAAACGTTTAAAGCTTTATCACCTGTTATGAACAGCCTAAGTGTATAACTCAATTGCAACAGGGCTATATAAGGCTATTCACATCAAGTATTGTATTATAGTATAATTCTTTCTTTTGCACTATAAATTGAAATGTTAAACACTTTTCCACCTAGTGTAAATAGTCTAAATGCAATATTAATTCTCTTGTTTCTATTTCTAAGGCAATTCACCTCAAGTATTTTATTAAAGTTAATATTGTATAATACAACTCTGCATAGAAAAATGTTTAACATTTTACAACTTAATATAATGCAATACCTGTTATGAATTGCCTAAATTATTTATTTTCTCTTCCTATTATTAATTACCTAATTCATATCAAATTGTATTACAATTTGTTTTAAAATTTTACAATTCCTGCTGTGATTAGCCTTCTTGAAATTTTGCTTAACTCCTATTAATGTTAACATAAACATCATTCTTAACTCCTGTTATTTTTTATCACCAAGGGTAGATGCTGTTCTCTCAATATGCTCTAAAAAACATTCTATTTACTCTCTCACTCTTTCTCTATAATTCTCTCTTTCTCTTTCTTTTTTATTTAAATCAAAACCAATTTAAGCGAGCTTTTGAAATCGTGTTTAAATTTTCGAAGTTTTCATTATTACTTTTTTTTTTTTTGGTTTCTTTAAAGAAATATTATAATTTATTCTAGTTAATTCTTCATAAGCAGTAAGTTTAATTCATTATAATTTAGTTCAATTTTTGGTAAGTTTTATTTTTTATTTTTTAAAATCATTTTTCATTTAAAGCTTAATTATTTATTTTTTGAACATTTAAAGCTTTTTTTTGCACGTATTTTGCTTTTGTGGCTTTTTAGTAACATTTAAATTATGATAAAATAAAATATGATCGCATTAAGCAAACATTTCAAAACAAATCAAAACTAAACTTACTTTCGTATAAAATATTTCATAAAACAATTTTACTTTAATCAAATTTTCTAAAGGAAAATGTGTTTTCCCTAATTTGTCAATTATTTGCTTAATGTGTTTATATCTCAAGGTGCATGGTGTATATAGCTTTTAAGCATGTTTTTTTTATTTTTTTTTATTATTTTAATAGTATTTTGTATTTAAAATGTATATAATTATTTACTTTTAAGTTGGAAAATATATATATTTATAAGAAAACAAACTGTAAAAAATACCCTAAAAGAATAACACCAATCTAAAGTATCTATTCTTGCATGATTAGGAATAAATACTTTTTAAAATTGGTATTTTATAAAAAAATAAAAAAACAAAACAACATTTGTAGATTTTTACTATCGCTTTAGAACAATTAAAAAAATACAAAATCCAAACAACTTTCTTTGAATTTGTTTCTCTTCTTAAAACTATTTTTTCTATCAAACAACAATTTTAGTCGCGTTTTTTGATCTTATATATAATAAATAAAAAACAAAAACAAAATTTTTCAGCTATTTTAAAACATATTTTTTTTTTTTTTTAATATTTCTAACACATAACTTAATTAACCTAAACAAAAAAACTCTTCTTTATAAAACGAAATCAATTGAAAAAATTAAAAATGCTTATAATCTATCATAGTATTAAAATAAAAAAAGAAAAAAAGCTTTGGGGATTTTAATTCGAAAAAGTTACTAAAACGTAATCAAAACAGTTTACCAGCAACATGTATGGTAAGAATAATATGCAAGGATTGATTATTTAAATGATCTCTTTTAAAGCAACTCATAAATCTTATTTTTTCAATACGATTTAGCGATATTTCTTAATAATTAATTAAAGTGAATAAAATCAAAAAACAAGAAAAAAATATTTCCTTTGTTTTAGTTTAAGTTTAGTAATTATATTGAATAAATAAGGCATTATTGAAAGCCTTTAAAATAAGCTCTAATAAAAAATCATCACTTCGGTAGTTATGTTATCAGCTTACTCTACTACTTTAAAGTAAGCAGTATTTTTTCAAATTTTTTGTCTTCCTAAAGCTTTTTTCTTTAAGTAAAAATATAAAAAACAAACTATGAACTATACTTTCCATATAACTTTTTTCATTCTATATTCATTTAATTTTTTTCATTTTTCACTTTCAACCAGCACTATATTTTTTAATACTTTTGAGTTTACTCTTTTTCTCCAATTACCACAAATTAAAGATATTTAAAAACTAATATGTAATTTTTATTTATTTCTTTCCCCTTTACGCACATATAGGTCCACATAATTCAATGCGTTCTAATACCTCTTCACCCACAAGTTCTACCTCAGCACCACCGTCACCACCCACCGCCATGACTTCACCCAACTCATCGCTGGGTTCGATGATGTGCAATAACAACAATAATAATAATAACTCCACATTAAATAATGGACCCGGTCCTTTTAATATACACACCTCACCACCCCGACCAGGCAGTGGTGGAGCGTCTGGTATAGCACCTTCCAACAGTAATACCCCACAAATGCCTTTACGTATGCCACCACCTACTAGTGGCGGTATTAATGAACCTCAAGAGTGTCCCTATTGCCGTCGTACATTCTCCTGCTATTATTCGCTGAAGAGGCACTTTCAAGATAAACATGAACAATCCGATACCTTGTATGTGTGTGAATTTTGCAATAGACGTTATCGTACCAAAAATTCTTTGACCACCCATAAAAGTCTGCAGCATAGGGGTTCAAGTGGCATGTTGAAAAGGCTATTGAAGACATCCATGAAAAATGTTTTAGTACCTCCACATCATCATCATCACCATCATCATCATGCTATGACGCATCAGAGAACTGCTTTGTTTGATTTCAGCAGTGAATTGGGTCAACCACCACCAGGCATCCAATAGGATTTATTATGGAATGCAATTTTTTAGAGAATTAAAACTACAACAACAATAGCAGTAAAACCTTAAACAGAGTTTAAAATCTAAATGAAGTCAATTTTTTTTAAGGAACTCTGTTACACTTTTGTTGTCCGTGCAATATTTGAAGATTTGATTTAAAACACATAGAAAGAAACTGCATTCAATTAATAATTTTTGTTATCATTCGTTAGATTGATTAAATGATTAATTTTGATCTAAAAAAACCTCTTCAGTTTTTGTATATATAAAGTTTAAGTTATGAAAAGGTTTTTTTTTTAATTAAGATATTTTTCTAATTTCTTTTTTAATAACTTAAGTTACTTTTATGATATAATTTAATAAATAATTTTTAAACTCAATATATAATTATTTAAAATTAAGTTTTGTTTATAATAAGCTTTAAGCCTGTTGCCACTTAATTAAAATTCAGGCTAAACAAAAATAAAGGAAGAGAATCAAGGACTTTTATTTTTTTGGTAAAAAAACAATTTAAAATTTTATAACAAAAATAAAAAAATGGGAACTATTTTTTATAGAGGTATAAATAAATTTAAAAGAAATTTAACTTTATTCCATAAAACATATCACAGCGTATACGCTTTTTTAAAATATGAAATTAAAAAAATAAAATATCATAAAAAAATAATTTTTAATTTAAAATAAATAAATAATACCCGTTTTTTTATTTTTGTTTTATATTTTTAAATTCTTTTAAAATTTATTAAAAATATTAATTATGTTTTTGTTTTTTTTTTTTTATAATAATTTGTTAAAGCAAAATTTTATATAAACCTCAAAAAGAAAATTCTTTAAAAAATCATATTCCAACATTAAAAAAATATAAAAAAAAACAAATTCGAACTTCAAAGGTTTCGAAATTTTTTTAAATAAAAAATTTAACATTTAATGAAATTATTACTTAATTTTAAGACAACAAAAATAAATATATTATTAACAAAAATATATTAACATCAGGGAAATTTATATATATAGAAAAAAACATTTTATGCAAAATAACATTATATACTTCTAAAAAAAAAAAAAAATATTTTTTTTTTAAATACAAACAAAAAAACTCAGTGATTTTCACCAGTGAAGTACAAATGTCATGAAAATTAAATACACAACAACAAGCACACACAAAAAATATAAAAAAGCTAAACTAAAAAAAAATAAATTTTGAAAATTTACAATTTTAAAATTCTTAAAAAAAAAATAAAATGTAAATAACAAAAAAAATCACTGATAACAAATTTAATAAGAAGCAAATATTTAACATTTTATAGATTATTTTTTAAATAAAAAAAATTCAGGTATTAAATTAAAAAAGAAAAAAAGCTCAAAATTTATTAACTTTTTTTAATTTTTATCAAAAGAAAAAAACACAAATTTTTTGCACATATCTGTAAAATGTCTCAGGAATTTTTCAATTTATATTTATATATAAAAAATATTATATACAAAAAGAACCTTAACATATTTATTAAACAACAATTAACAACCTCTTTAAATATTAATGAAAACAAAAAGATTAAATTATTTTATATGGTAAATAATTTAAAGAAAAAGACGACGATGCCGCCATCTATATCGTAGCATTATTAAAAAAAACTGTAAGAAAAAAATATTTATATATATAAATTAAGCCTCTTCTACTCCCTTAAAGCAAAAAAATTAGTAAAATTTGAAGAACTTTACTAAGAGAACATCTTAAAAAACAACAATGAAAAATTGTGTGCCATTTCATAAATATAAGTTATACACTTGGTGACACAAAAACATTTAAGTTTAAAATTCCTTTTTAAATTTTTAAATTGAAAAAAAAAAAATGAACAAAAAATAATAATAATAATTTCATGATATAATGTTGACAATTTTTACTCTTAAAAATTTTCTTAAACGACCTTATAAAGTGATAGAATTTGTAAAATCAAACTCTCGCAAAATCCGAAAAAATATTCATGATTTTAAAATTTAAACTCAGGAAGCTTAGATTAATATTTAAAAAGGCTTTTCTTTTATTACTAATAAAAGACTACTTAACTGCAAGTGGTTTTCTAAAGAGATAATTAAATACTTATAATTAAAATATATTAAATATTTCTGTCTCTTTCAGAAATAAAAATATAGACTCGGAATATAGAGATTTGTACTTTACAAGAACTTTTAGTTTATCGCCCAGGATAATTGGCTCCCCCGTGATCAATCTCTCACCTTCATTTTTCACTTAAAAAATTTATTTAAATTAAAGATCATTAAAACAAACATCAACTTTTAAAAGTTGATTTAATCCGTTTTTGATAAAATTAAATTTTGAAAAATTATTTTCTTTTAAATAAATGGAAATTCACTCAGGGAAATTATATTCCAATAATCAAATAAAATATCTAACATTTAGACGCACATTTCAAAGAAAAAAAAAAAAAACTGCGAACAAAAATTTCAATCAATTCCTCCCCCTGACTTAATTTGCTTGGCTGTTTTTCTGCTACCAAGTGTATACGAAAAAGTGTTACCTCATCTACAAAAAATATATCAATATTCACCCCATGTTTTATTAATATTTTTTGTAAACTACGGGCGTTTTATCATTAAAAAAATAATTTTAAGAACAAAATTGTTTATTTCTTTTTACATCTGTAATTATTTTTTAATTTTTTAGTCTTAAGTTTAGTTTATAATTTACTTTTATAATTTGAAATACCTCGTAGTTTTTAGTTTCTTAAAAATATGGTCTCTTTAAACATTTTTTATTAGTTCTTTAGTTTTTTTTTTATAATTTTATGGTAAAAAAACTATTTCGAAAAGCTCAAATTTTGAAAGAAAAAAATACCTACAAACTGTGATCTTTATTTTCAAATATCCAATATGTTTTTACAAAAAAAAAAAATTATTCTAAATTTATGTTTGGCTGTTATCTATTTTTATAACTATATAATTTTTTATATATATTTATATATATATTTTTTTTAATTTATAACTAATCAAAATTTTATGTTTGGAAAACAAAAAGCAGAAATAAAAAATTTACGTTTGTTTGAAAAAAGTTTATATTTGTTTTGTTCAGTTTGAAAACGAAAACCCCAGTCTATAGCCCAAAAACCCTAAAAAATATATTTGCAGTTTTTTCCATTAAAATAAAATAAAAAAACAATAATAATGGATTATAATAAAGGACCATGTAACACCTCAGGTTGTTAATATATAAAAAAATAAATAATTATTAAATTTAGAAGAAAAAATCGGCTTAAAATAAATAAATTCTATTATGTTTTCTTTTTATCTAAAATCAAAACAAATGTCTTTTAAAACATATTACAATTTCCAAGATACTTGTGTAGTTAATAGTAAAAAATCTTATAAATTAATATAAAAAAGAAGTCTTTAAAAGAAAAGTTTTCTATTTAAAAATTTCAAAAATATTTTTTTGTATTTATATAAAAATAAAAGAAAACTTTTCTTAAGTTCTTAATAAAACACATAATTTGTGTAAAATAAAACCCCCAAATCCCTGATTATAATAAATAAAAATCTTTAAAAAAATCTTACAAAAATAGATTTTTTCAATATTTTTGTTTGAAATAAATTTTTAACATGGACTTTGTTTCAAAATCTAAAAAACGATCTGTATGTATTATTGTTGTTATTACAAATAAAATATTAAAAAAAAAAATAAAAATAAATAAATTTAAAACAAACATGTTAAAACAAATCTCAAAAAAAAATTTTTAAATTTAAAAACAAAATGAAAAAATGCAACGCATATCAAGGAAATTAAGAAAACAACATAACCTCAATATTATTAAATTAACAAAAAACAAAAAAACTTTAGGCAATTTAAATTAAAAAGAAGCAAAATAAACACTTTAGTCAAAATTACGAAATTTTTTTTAACTTAACTCTTAGTCGTACTACGTCTTTTTTATTTTGACATTTTTTAAACCAAAATCTGTGATTTAAAACAAAATTTAAATTTTTATTATTATAAATGATATATAGTAAATACAAAAACAAAAAAAAAACGCAAAATTAATTATAAATAAAAAATAAAAAAATTTCAAAAAATGTTTGGTAAATAATTTTTGAAATTTTCTTAAAACTCTCTTAAAAAAATCTCTCTCTAGGCCAAAATAAATATTTGTTTTAACATTTGTTAAAAAGATTTAACAACAAACATTATCATCTACAAAAAAAATGTACAATTCTAAAACTCTCCCCTCCCTCCTCCTCTCACTCAAACAAATAGAAACTTATACAGCTGGACACACAATATATATACTAGCATACATACATAATCTCATATCCTTTTTAAGTATTGAAAATATTGATTAAAAAATTAAAAAAATAATAATAATAATAAATAAAATAAAATCATTTATTGACAAAAGTCCGAATTTATATAAAAAGAAAAAATTTATATAAAAAAATTAACAAAAATAAAAAATAGTTTTAATGTTTTAAATAAGTTTACCAAGATATGAATGATGAAAAATACGATTGAATTAATTAATGATTCTATAATGTAAATGTTATATTTTAATGAAAAATCCCCAAACAAATAAAAATTATTTAAAAATTAAAACCGAATGAAGAATATATATTTATGAAAATGTAAGTTGAAGAATAACTGAAGTAAGAAGTTTAAATAATGATAAATTTATGAAATGTATTTATTTTAACCTCTTCTTAAGAGGCCACAAATAAATACAGGCAGGATGAAGTATAATTTTTGAATAATTATAAATCAATTGCATGTATACAGAAATAAAGCAGAAACAAACAAAAATCATTAAAAAAATTTAAATTATATGGAGTTTTATTTGATAAAAATCGAAACATTAATTAATCTTTTTGTGGATTAGAAATGTTAGGTATTAAAAAATAGGTATAACAATTGTTTACAATTAAGAACATATCAATGCTGCTTGTTTTTATCAGAAAAATATCAATTTTAAAATAACACCGTGCGGCATTAGTTTTTGCACATGTACAAGACCATATACATATGAAACTATATAGTCTTCATTTTCTTATCTTTTCTCCTTTTTAAAGTTTTATTATTTCTTTAACATATGGTTTTCAAATGAAAGAGAACAATATATGGAAACTAAAGGATTTTTTCCTTTCAAACAAATATCCTTTCATACCTTCATATCCTTATAAAAAAAACATCAAATATTTGTGAATAAAATATATGTCCAATAACGACATTAACTCTATAATGTATTTAAATTTTGTATACGTAGCTGCATTACTTTATTAACAAATAAAGAATTAAAAATTTTAACCTAAAAATTTTCCCCAAATAAATTTTTATTATTTCAATAATAATTCAAATATATAAATATGGCTAAAATTAGGTTTTGCAATTAAAAAGGCTCGTATATAAGAGAATCTAAAGATCTTATATAGTAAATATGTAAGCTAAGTTTTTTATTTTATGATCTTATTTCATCTAGAAAAGGATTTTACAATTTTAAAGGAATAGAAAAATTCATAAATTATTTTAAATTAGATAACTTAATTAATTAAATAAAACTGCTCTAAAAAAATTAAGTTTGGGAAAATGCAATTTCTACATAAGAGAATTATAGCTTACAGCAACATAGATGGGAAGGCTACAGGGCTGCGAAAACCCAAAATTTGGGGAATTTTTGTTACAGAAAAGGATGCAAATTTTGGTTTGGGGAATTTATTGTGTATTCTAAAATATTTTGGTGATTTTTACGAGGAATTTGTGTAATAATTGTATCTTTGATTTAGTTAATAAAATTGGAATTTTGGACAAAAGTTTATAGTTTTAAAGATGCTACATTTACGAGTCATTATAAAATTTATTTGAATTTTCACTTATTCAGGAAAATAGAAAATATGTCATTTGGCAATTTCTTAAGGTTTCGATTTACTCAATGTTCGTTTGGAATTTGACTTTTTTTGGTAATATGATGCTTTTTTTGCAAAATATATCGTCTGTAAATGTTTCCTTACTTATTTTTGTAAGAAAAACACACAAAGAGAGCCTAATCTATATTTCAAAAATTTTTCTTTTTTATGCATCAAGTATAAACAACAGTAACAACAACATTAATATGTTAATATTAATAAAATCTGTTGGCAAGTATTTAATCTGAATCTGAAGTTTAATACCCCCATCATGTACTTATTTTCGTAATACATATGTATGTTGTTATGTAAAAATATTCATCCAAAAATTATCTCTATAAAGAGAAATCACAAATACTTGTTAAAAGCAAAAAATTAATTATTTTGAATGATAAAACATATTTTTTGTTGAGTGGGGATTTTTGGGTATTTTTTTAATTTGAGGGTTAGCCAAAAAAGTATGTGGCAACCCTGGTAGGGTACAATTCATTTTTATAAATGTTTGTAACCCACTACTCAATCGATTTAAAGTTCAACTGGTTGCCTCTTTTTCAATCCATGTACATTTTGTGTACAAACTCACTTATAAAGTGCGTTCGTTTACCCAAAAATTTGTACTGCCTAGTAAAAACTTTTACTGGATTTGCGTTAGCGAGTCCAAAATCCAGTAAAGGGAGAAAAAATTGAGAGAGAAAAATTACAGTTTATAAACTGAGTATTTACAAATTTTACTAATTTTATTTTTGCTTCAAAATTCAGTAAATCATATGGTTGCAAAAAGTAAACAAAAAGTAAAGAAATGTAAACAATAAAAGAAAATGTTCGAAAAATTAAAAAATATATAATTTTTGTATTAAAATTTTATTAAAAAACAACAAATATATTTATAACAAAAGGAAAAATGAAGGTGTTACTCCCTAAAGTTGATATATTTCGGTAAAAACTCTCACGATTTTTGTTGTTTTATGTTTACTTGTTTGCAACCAACCAGCTGTTGTGGTTATTTTAATGGATTTAAAAAAATTTTCTTTAGCGTACTTTTTTGTTTGTAAGTATTTTTGAGAGTAAATTCTTAAATTTACTCAGTAAATACAAAGTTTACTGGATTTTACTGGAAAAGTAAAAGAACGGACCTTATAGGTCGCACGTGTTAAGATAATTAAATATGATTTATCGCATGATTATTTTGGTACATGGATGAAGTCTACTGAAGCTGTTTATGGTCGATCCATTAATTCTAGCATATAAATTTCAAAATGGTTTTTATAAGACTTTATTTTATTTTATTATTATTGAAGCAAAAATATGAGTGCAAATTTTTACGAATTCTTAACTCCCTCGTAAGCTTGAACGGATATAATATTTTTAATTGTTTTTAAATAACACTCTTATACTGAATACAGATCAAATCTTATAATTAGTTATCGAGATAAAAGTTATCTGATAAAAATTCAAAAATAGTAATACATATCTCGAAAATTAACTGAACGCAATTTATATAATAAAATATAATTAAAATTGATAGTAGTTTAATTATTTAGGAGTTACAATTTAATTTCAGAAATGCGTATTTCCCTTGAAAATTAAAAGTCCCTTTGAATAGAGATAGGATCATAAAACAAAAAAACTAAGTACGCACTTTTAATATATAGAATCTATACTTTCTAATATTTATTTATATATTTTTAAATTCAGAAACTAATACCAAGTAATTTTATAAAATTAACTTCTTTATCGATAAGTAAATGTATATAAGTAGTAATGTTTTTGTACATTAATACTCAATAATTCTTAATAATCGTTAACTTCAATATATATATATTTTTTTTCTACATATATTTTTAAATTTTTAAACTATATTTTTTCAAAATTTTCGTCCCGATGATTGAAACAAATAACTTAGTTATGCTTCTACAGATTGTTGTCTTTCATTTGATATCCATATTGCTAAAAAATATGGTGTAGAAATAATTCAATTAAATTTTTGAAAAATTTATATCGTTAAAACTTAAAAAAAAAACGAGAAAGTTCAGAAAATGAAAAACTGCCCAGCAAAAACTTTGCTTTCCTGGTAAGCTAGCAGGTATAATTGGAAACAAAAATAAACTACTTATTTTTTGTCTGAATAACTAGTTATTTTTGTTCGACTTGTCCACAAATTCATGTAGTTATTTTTTGACTCTAGAGGTACTCAAAAATATGTACCTATACGAAAACAAAAATAAAAAAAAAACAAAAAAATTTTGCTGTCAGTGAGACTCGAACTTGGACACAACTAACCATTCGTTTTTAATGACTAATGTCTTACTCAGTACACCATCTCGCACATAGCATCCTAAGCGACAAAAACTCTTCTTAGTTTAAAATATCTTTTTAGACATTTTGTTATAAAAAACTAACAGCTTCAGAATGGGGTTGAACCAGCAACCTTCTGGTTGTTAATCCGGCGCTCTAGCCAACTCGTCCATGTGATTGCAGTATTACTGTGCTATTATACTATTGAGTACTTATTAATGTAATACAGAGTAGGCAAATAATAATGACGCCTCATTACCAAGAAACTACTTTAATAAGTAGTAGTCATTACCGAAAACCAAAAAGTTTTTGCTGGGTGAGTACGCAATATTAATACATTTAAATCATAGTTTCAGATGTATATAGTTTCGTTTAAGTGCAAGAGAAAAGTCTAAATTTGTAACACAGTGTGATTGATGAAAATGTTCTGATATAAAAGTATGCCTTTAATAATGACAATTTTCGAAGAAATTTTATCAGACAATGCTTTTAAAAGCAAAATGTGCGGAAATGTGCTTTAAGTCAAAAATATCGGTAGTGCGCTGACGAAAAGTCTTATGTTTTTTTAAACAACTTTTCAGGAGAATGAAAAAGCAATTTATTTTTTGTATGAAAGCTATACAAAATTACATGTTTATTAATTTTGATAACTCCGGAACTAATCCAAATATTTGAATTAATGTTAAAATTGAAATGGATTATTAGTAAAGCTTTCGGATTATTTTTACATATTTTGATATATTTTATACTTAAAACCGTCATTTTACATATATAACAGAAAAGTGCATAATTTTGCAGGTTTCATGCGCAAAATTTAGCCCTCAAATGAATTTTTACATAATTTACCATTTGAGCATTTTTCTTTTTACTTTTTTCCTGTACTTCAACTGAACTAAACTGTTAGGTATTTAAATAAAAAATTTTAGCATTAATTTGTTTGCATATTTTGGTACTGACAACATATTTTATGCTTAAAAGCTTGTTTTGTTATATTTTCCTATCCTAAGTATTTTTGTTCTGAATCCTATTTTTTATCTCCTTAAAGTATATTTTAGCAATTTAAACGACATATTTTGGCTTATTTTTTACTAAAGAGCATAATTTTGCATATTTTACACTTATGAAAGAAATTTGGCATATTTTGCATTTTTTTAAAACTAAAGACGAAAACAATTTATATGAAAATTTTTTTAAGTGAAGTGAAGGTTTTACAAATTTAGGCCCTTAAAAAGGGAAAATTTAATTATTTTTGATTCCGACAGATTCTTTAGAGAAAAATGAAGTTTGTCTAAAAGCAATTTGTTTTTATTTTCTTATGAATTTAAAAATTTTATTATAAAATTAATATATAAAAATGTATATCGACAATTCTATGAAAGAACTCTTAAAATTCCACAAAATCTTCCCTGTAAAATTGATATTTAAAGTTACATTCTTTTGAAATTTTTTGGTTTTTTAGAAGATGAAGAAGCGGAATAAAATCGCAAGTTTTTGCAAATTTCCGGAAACTGAAATCGATAAATGGCTGTGTAATGGAATTTTTGTATGCAAATTTTTATGACAATTGAAAGACAATAGGTAGAAAAATTATATTTCGGGCCATCTTTCATGGAATTATCAATATACATCATAGGGTCAAAATTGATTTTTACTTAGCAAATGATTAACTTACATATTGTATACCACTTTTACCAAAAGCATAAAAAAGTAATATATAAAAAATTCTGTTCAAACTGAAAGATTTGATAGTTAAAATAAACTTATGTGTTAAATTTAATGAATTACGTACTTTTTATAATTTGCTTAATGTTTCTGGTTTTATAATTGAAAATCTAGAATTTTTCTTTTTTCAATTTGATTTTACACGCATTTTCTTTTGAAAAAATACTTATTATTTTCATAACATTAATTCTTTTAAATACATATATTATTCATTTATTTATTATTTATTTTACTATATTATTGCAAACCGCTACCGAAACAAATTTTCGATATTTCTTCATAATGATATTTTTTATCGATTTAAAAAGCATGAATATCGATTACCGTTATAACTGGAAATGCGCTTCGACCAATTGAATTTTTATTTTACAATTTCTTTATATTTAGCTTATTTAAAATATATTAATTTAATTATAGGATTATTTACACAATACTTTAATTTTTTAATATTGGACCATTGGCGAAATAAAACCTAATTTCCGACATTATTTAAAATTCATTTTGGATCATTTAAATAAGCGCCGCGAACAGCATTTTACATTCAATTATTTTATTTTAAATTTTAATATGTTATATGAATAATTAATTATATTTATTACTTTAGATATAGAAATATTTTTATTTAAATAAAAATATATTAATAACTTTCTGAAACTGAAAACTCAAACACTTGTTTAAAATTACTCTACTTCATATTTAATTTATTTTTGTATATAAATTATAAGTCAAAATGTTGAAGGAACTATTTACATATTATTATAGCTTCTAAACTATTGGAAAAAATATATTAATACTCTTAGGGCTATTAACTTATAAAATTTTTACCCAGTTAAAGCTTAACTCTAGGTGAATATTTTTATGAAAATAATGTCAGTTTGTCTAAGGTTATGATTTAACTCTTGGTAAAAGTTTGATAAGTTTACAATCCTTAAATAATTAAAAAAAAATATATTAATACTCTTAGGGCTATTAACTTATAAAATTTTTACCCAGTTAAAGCTTAACTCTAGGTGAATATTTTTAGATTTAACTCTTGGTAAAAGTTTGATAAGTTTACAATCCTTAAATAATTAAAAAAAATATAATCATTTAAAAAATTATTCGTTTTAATTTTTTTTAAAATAAATTTTAAATTACCCGCCTCCTAATTAATTGAATGGCAATGCTATATATAATGTAATGCTGCCACATTGTTAAAACTTACTTCTATATTAAAATCATATGGTAATCCCTATTTGAATAAAACGTTTCCTATTAGATAAACAGAACAAATCTATTTAGAATTTCGACAAATAAAAAAATTATAATTTTAATAAAAAATCTTAATATACTATATTCTAAAAAATACAAGAGCTTTAATAAAATGCACCATACAATAATTATAGTATCATTATTATTGATTTTAAGTCGAAAGGATAAAGCAGGAAATTTATTTAACAAATAATAACTTTTCTTTTCAAATAGTGAAATATGTATAACTTTTCAAGGTTTTTTTTTGATGCAAACTTGGCTTTTTTAGCGAAAAGTCTTTCTTCTTTTTTGGTGTAAAATCACATTCCACTTTTCAGGAGGAAAAAAATAGATTTTGTCAATCCCAAACTTTTTTCTCATTTTCGATTTTTGTATTTTCCTTTAAGATATTTGAAAATTTTATGCTTTAAAAAAAAAATTCGAGATCTTTCGGCGTTTGCGAATTGCAAAAAAAAAAAAAAAATTTAAATGTACACATATGACTTTTTATATAAGAAACTTTATTTTTTTTTAATATTTTTGGTTTTAAAAAAGTTTTTTCAAGGAAATCTACACATAGAACTTTTTGTAATTTCAAAACCCGTAGAGATAATGAAAAGCGTTTTGGTGGGTGAACATATGACTAATAATGATACAAGATGCGATAATAAAAAAATTAAAAAAATTACACATAACACTCTTCGTCAGTCCACCAACGATATTTTTAGTGACAAAACGAATTTTTGGTGAAAGATTTTATTATTTATGAAAAATCGTATTTTTGGTAAAAAATCAAAGTGATAGGCGCAAGTCTGCTAGCAATAATATTTCTTAAAACACTAAATTAGAAAACTTATCGAAAGAGTTGGCTTAAAGCTTTTGGTTGTTGGAAAGATGTTTTTTTTTAATGAAAATACGTTTTTTTTCAAGATTTTATATTGAAAGGAATAAGTCGAAAACATTATTTAAGAAAAAATGTATGTGAAGAAAATCAAAAAATATTGAAACTCGCTGAAACCGATTTAAAGTATTTTATATTCCACTTTTATAAATATTTAAATTGTCGATTCTGTTAATGAAAGCTAATATCTATTAAACATGTAGCGTTACTCAAAAGGAACTATCTCTTAGTGGCACATTTCTTCCCGAACGGTGTTACTAAGTAGATCGGAATTCTTAACGCTTTAGTGAAGTTTGTACGTCACGTATTAAGATCTACTATAACGCAGTAAAAAGTGTCTAATAAAAAATCCTAATTCGAATCTTCCAATCCTCACTAAAGCGTTACTCAAAAGATGCTATTTCTAACTATATCAGAATTCGATAGTAAAAGCGATACACCTTCGATAGAAAATATTTAAAGAACTTTAAAATGTTAATAGTGCCAGTAATACTTACATTTTAAAATGAAATTAATTGCACAATAATATTTTCAATTCAAATTAACATTAAAAAAAAAAAAATAAATAAATTAAAAAAGGATGCTAAGAAATATTTTAGATACAAAATTAGAAAAGAATATTTGTTTTTTCAAATTTAATAAAGTAGGTATGTATAATAAAATAAGAATAATTATTAACATTCTAATTTATTTTTTTAATAACAAAAATAACACTTCCTTGTATTTATTACAGAAAAAAAAAAAAAATGAAATTAATTGCACAAAAACATTTTGAATTCAAATGAATATTTAACATCTATTAGAATATTTGCAAAATTTTCTGCAATTATTAGTATATTCGGAGACAATGTATGATTTTTAGAAAGGTTATGATATTCGCATTATAAAAAGTGTAATTCAATATTTCCAAAATGTTTCTCAGTAATATAATATACGATTTCTAAATATTACAAGACTACATTATTATTTATTTTAATTTTGTATTGAATTTTCTATGTAACTAAAATAAATAAAATTTTTTAGTTAATTTTTTTCTAAAATCGCCAGCTTTACTACAGAAAAACAACTGCACTTTTTACAAGCCGAACACTATATACTTTCTTAAAATCATAATTTATCTCTGAACAAATATCTGACTACAATATTTATAACAATTTTCTCTAATTTCTCTTTCAAATGTTTCTATTTTTACAAAGTGAATTCCCTTTATTAAAGATTACATGGCATTTTAACCATTTCCATACTCTATTACAAAATTTTAATGATGATGTACCATTTTAAATCATTATTTAAATCTCATCTTGGCCATGAAAGTTTTTTCAATCATTTTGCCAATATTCAAGAGTTTTTAAACTCAGAAATAAATACCTCTACTTAACCAGAAATTATTACAATCTACTCCACATTTCAAGCATTACAACAACAAAAGAATTTCTTCAAAATATTTAATAACAACAACGTTTGAATTCTTTTCAAACTTTAAAAAAAATTGATTTAAAATTTTGAAAATTATAAATAAAATTTCGAAAATTATAAATTCCTTTTCAAATTTAAAATGCAAAAATTCAGCTCTGCTAAAATATTTTTCGGATACTCCAAAACGATGAATTCCCAAAATTTTATTGCTGTATCTACAAATTTTAATCTTCCACAGAATAGACTTTTTAATATATTTTTAATTTTTGTTCTATAGAAAATTATTGTAAAAATTAGCGACTTGTACTGCGGGCATGTCAAACTCCCACACTTTTAAAAAATGTTGTTTAGGTTATTAAAAATTTTATATAAAACAAAATTGTCTGTATATGTTCTGGCCCTCAAAGTGTTAATAACATATTTTAATTATGTAGAAAATGTTTTCCTAAATGTATTCGCTTGCCCGGAACTAGTTAAAATATTGATAATTTCTTTTAAATTATGATAAACGCTTACCTTATTTTCTTAATTTTCCTTTTATAAGTAAAACTTACGAATTTTTTGTTTCACTATGAGCTTACATTAATAATTTTAGTTAATGTTAATATTTTTTAATTCCAATCACTTCAAAATTTATATTTTTACTAAGCAAAATTATATTGTTTCTGCTTGTTCTTTTCCCCATTATGAAATTTAAACAATCGCCAAAATCATGATTTTATGATAAAATTTCGAACGTAATGTGTGTTGTTTTTGTAAAGTTTTGCACGTCTATTACTAATCATCTTAGAGTGCCAAATTCGACAGATTATGTGGATTAATAAAAGTCAATCTTCCAAATACTAGCAAAAGTGTTGAAAAATATTCATTTTTGAATAACTGTAACTGTTATCCAAACAACTTCTAATAGTGATTAAAGAAGTTACGTTTAGAAGATTCAATTCGTATACCAATATATATTTTGTTGCTGGAAAATTGAGAAAAATCTTCTATTGGACTTCTAAGAGTGGCGAAGAAGTGAGCTATTTCGAAAAAGACTTCACTAAATGCTTTCTGGGTTTATCTACCTTAACTATTTTTTACTTCCCAAGTGTAATTGTATTAGTAAACACAAATCTAACGGCCATTTTGCTTGTTCTTACTTCGTATTTTTCTTATAAGATCACCAACCCACTAACAAATTCTTTAACGACACTACTTGTGTTTAAACACATTTTTCTCATAGAAATTCATATCGCTCGCATCAAATTTTATATGCAACAAATAATACACACTTTAAAGAACATTTTCATGTAAGTTTATTTGTTAAAGCGTAGTTATTTACCGTTTATTTAAATTAATCATTTGCCCAGTAACACTTCTACCGACATTTACTTAAAACAATGACCGCGGGAACTAAAGTATGAAGTTAGTGAAGTTACTAATGCAACCCTGTAGTGTTACTAGTCTAAAGTTAGTGATGACAAAAATCAACAATTTTAAAATGTAAATAAATGTTAATTTATTAAAAAAAGTATTGCTTATAAAATAAAATGAATGAATTAAATTTTATGATTTTTATTTAAAATAAAGTAAATTAAAGTGGTATTTCATTTAAAATTTATTTCGTAACGGTCATTTTCCCCGTTTTCAGTTTAAAAAATAGTTTGCTGTATATTCTCTTTTGATGTAGTCAGGTGTTTGGAATAAGACTTTGTGTGGTAGCATAATGTAATTAAAAAGTAAATGCACATCTACAAAAACAACAATTGCTTGTATTTTGTTAGAGTAAAACCATTGCATATAATGTCAAAATGCTATGAACAAAAAATGAGAAAATGAAGAAGAATGAATAAAAGTGCAAAAAATATTATATATAAATATAACAACAATTTGACAGTTTCGTGCATGTACATGAAAAAATTGTAAATCCGTTGCGCTTACGAGGTCACTTTCTTATTACACTATGATGTGGTAGTAAAAACACAGACCTGCGCCCGCCAACTTTATAGTTAGCTGGATGAAGCCGATGATAATTTTTAAAAGCCGCCGCCGCTATGAAAATTTGGGCTAAACACGACTTAAATGTAGCAAATTCAATTTAAAACCTTTAGTAAATTATTATATTTTTGAAATTTGAAACTAATATTATTTTTGTAGAAAATTTTCATAATTTTCTTTATGGCGTAGGCGACATTTTTAGAATTAGCTGCCGTCTTATGAATTTGTAAGTCCAAAATTTGCTCCATAAGCTATGAGATTTGCTACAGCTGACATATGTTGCTGCGCTGTACTAACATAGTGTCTATATTAGACAATTTTTTATCAAGACAAACGTCAAACTTAACACGAATTTGTGGAAGGTGGCAACAGTTTTACAAAAACAACAATATGGCGTATTCATTATTGTTTTTTATATATGCAGTTTGACAACTCTAACAACCAAAATAATAATCAGCTGTTTAACTAAGGTTACCTTGTATATATTCGCACTGATTTTGACGTTTGTTTTCATAAAAAATTGGCTAATGTAGACACTAAGTAATGTACGAAACATAGGAGCTTATTTGTCGTGTATGAGTAGTTGTAAAGGCAGCCTTTGGACAAACCTTCATACACATTTGATTTACATGGCGAAATATTTATTGTTACCAAAATTTAAAAAAAAAATTAACCAACATAGAATAAAATAACAAAAATGAAAATTTTGAAGTTATTTATGTAAAAGATGATATAATTTTTATATATGGAGATATAAGATGATATAATTTTATGCTATCTGCGGATTTAAAAACTCTTTGTTCTTATGTCCTTTATCAGTGGCATCAATTTTGAAAACAAAAATAATTCTAACACATATTTTTTGTATATTTATTTTTGAGCTATCTTCAAGACATATAATATTTTCGAATACTAAATGGGCTATACGCATAGTTTTATTTGATTTTTAAAATATTGTGATGTAAAAACTCCTTAAAGAGCGTTTCTGAATGTTTAGTCACAATTGAGTTATTAATAAGAAATTTGATGCAATTTTATTCTGTTTTTTTTTTTTTTTTTGCAATTTGTATCATGATCACATTTCCGTTCTCTTGAGTACCCATACCTGTTATTTTACAGCTTATTTTACAACTTAGTTTTTTTTTTATATCTTGATTCGTAAGATGTCATAAATTTAATATTTTGCATAATTTTTACCAAAAATATGATATTTTACGCCTTTAATCTTCGATAAACAAAAAGGGCTATTTGAACGAAAAAAAATGGGCTGTCTACCATAACTTCGCGAATAATGGGTTTAAACGATTTAGTTTTATGTGTGAGGTTATAATATTAAAGACACTACGACCCAAATGATCTTTTGTGCAGCAACAAAAGATTTAGTAGAAGTACTTACGTGGAAGACGTTATTGCAAAATGTTAAAAATGAATAAAAGAATTAGTTCTCTTATTACAAAACATTAAAAGCTCTATAATAAGCTTGTTGATGGCAAGCTAAATTATAATAAATTGAGAATTTTAAAATCACTGATTCGTGTAGTAATAGAAAATAAGATAAACTTTTTCAATAATCTATGTTCAAATAAGGAGTTAAAAATTAATGCAAACAATAGCTATTTTTTACTGGTACTTTATCAGCCTTTGATACATTTGGTACATTTTGGTTATAATACTTTTTTTTACTTTTTATAAGCTTTAAAAATTAATAAATATGGCTTCTATGAGAGGTAAAATAATCTATCAAAAATTGGTAGTTATTTCAGACATGAATATGATTGAATATAAACATTTGTCACATCTTAAAGATTTAAAGGCAAATATATTTCAGAGAAAAGATTGTACTTATTAAATAGATATCGTTCATGTTATTGTGTCTGTTTGCCGAAACAAAACTAGAGTTTATGGAGTGTAATTATAAAATTGAATACGCATTTTCTGTGGAGCACTCTAAATTTCTTTAAAATTATGTTTTCTTCATCGTTGTTAGTTAAATTTGGAAAAAGGAAGTAATGAAATTGATGATGGCATTTATCACAAAATCGTATCAATGTTCATTGTAGTCAAATATATTCGAGATTTTTACAGTATAGATAGATTATGAAAATGAAATTTTGTTAAAAAAAAAAAAATGGGTGAAAAAATAAAATAACAAATTTTGATTAAAATTTACCAAAACGGGAACGCTGTTTTTTCTTTCTATTCTACTGTTAAAACAGTTGCAAAAAAGAAAATTTTTTTTAAAATAATATTTGTTATTTTTAATGAAAATTCAAACTTTAAAATTTCTACTTGCCTATAAATATAAGTTGTTGGTGTTTGATGTATTTTTATTTTAATTTTCTTGCCATTTCATGATTTATCATATAGTGAATCTGATATTAAATTTTTCATAAACATAGTCAATATTTTATACCCATAATTTTTGATAAGATCTACCCGCTTGAATTAAAATATTTACAAAAATACTATTAAATAGAATAAATGACAAAAATTAATCAGAAACAACATCTTATATATTAAAACAAGTAAAAAGTAGAAAATAACAAGCAATATTTTGAAAAAAAACCTTGAAAAATAGGATATTTTGTGGAATATAGAAATATTGGGGTTACTCTTGCAATTTACCCTTTTTTGTTGAGTATAAATTGCAATAGTATCTAGCTACTCAGTGACCAAGGGCTTACTTCCATCATTTACCAATCATGCTATCATGGATAGCAACTGCCACTTAACTGATCCTATGGATCAGACGCAGAGGCACTACATTTGTAAAACAATTAATATGAATAAAGAATTAAATTAAAAAAAAATTACAAAAATGTTTTACTGATTCATTTTAACCAGTAAAATGATTGTGTGTGCACAAAAGTGCCACTCGATGTTCATGGAATTGACAAGGTACTTTTTAAACCATGAGAGTGTCGTACGTTAATTTGTAAGAAGTCTCATTAATGTAATTAATACAATCTGCGTTCAAATGAACAATTGGTAGAATTGTTTGTGTAGAATCTTATCCATCGTGGAAACAATAAATTTGATATGGGTGCATAGATAAAATAATTTATTTAGGTTAGTATTAAATGTATTTACATTTGTTTAAGACGTTTTAGGCCCAAGCCATAAAAACATGACTAAAAAAATATTTTGAAATATACATATTCATTTTATTCAGTTTAAACAGAATTTTTAAGATTTTATGAGATCAAAATTTTATAAAAAAAGGTGTGACATATCTTAACAACGCATCTATGGTCTATTCTTAACTTTGTGAAATATTTTATTTTAGATATATAACATGTCGTTTTTTTTTTTTTAATGAACAAAAAATGATTATTTCAACTTTATTTTACAAATTCGCAAATGTTCTATAACATTACAAATTTGTTTGTTACATTTTGTTTTATGTATATTCCTTTAATGGGTTTTACCAAAAAAATAAAACGAAAGTATTACAATAAAAAAAAAACACATACCCGTTAATCTACCTGTCAAGAAATTGTTTTTACATATGAGTTTTTGTTGCTATTTGAAACAATTCTTAAAATTTTGAAAGTTTTTATCATAGAAAACTACTAGAAGACCAACACTTTTAATTCGCTCAGTAAAAAAATTATTCTCTTTATTAGTATAAATTAGTTCTGCAGAAAATTGTACTAACGCATACAAAGTGTTCGGTTTTTTGACAGATGTGTTACGCTTTTTTAGAGCAAGTTGGACTTTTAGTTGTTTTATATGGATTTTATAGTCACCAAGGCTTCATTGCGATGTTTATAATCAAATGATTTATTATAACCTGCAAGTCGAAGAAAGTATCAAAGATATTGCATAAATGTATTCCTTACTAAGACAGATATTTAATAGCTTATTAAATCGCTCCAAGAATGACAAAACTTTGGTGCTTAAAAATAGTAGTCGCCATCTGCATAAAATATTCGGCAGAGTAGTAAGTAAAAAAGACAAGGAAACTTCGTAAATATGCACCAGAGCTCTTGTTAAAGGACTATAGGAAGCGGAAACCTTAAAATTAAAAAGAATTAAAAGAATTAAATTAGAATTAAAAAGAGATATTCATATTTAAAAGATATTATTAAAGTAGATGGAAATTGGGTGATTCTTATGAATTTACATAGATGTGCAACAATATTTGAAGACTTTGAAAGCTCGTTTAATAAAGTCCAAGAATTGATGACTCCAAGCACTTAGTGACAAAGTGTGATAATGCGGATATTGTTGAATTGCACAAACTGTTAAATATAACAGCACAGAGTCCACACTTGAATCTCATATTAAATTTGTGCCCTTATATGAAGAAGTATGAAGTAAGAGATATTACAAGACCATAATGAACTAAAACACCGCAATATTGGTGGAATATATTAAATTTTAAATCCCGAAATTTTGTTATTTTCTTTAGCCGCTTTATAAATGTAAAAAAAAAAATCTTGACACGAAAGTTTTTGTGTTTGTTTAGCTTTTTGATCTGCTTTTAATAGGTTAAATCTTTACCACCATAGGAGGTTGGGATATTATGTTTGTAACACATAGAAAAAGTTGTCCAACACCCAGCTTTTTAAATCGATCTAACGATGTTCGTCCATCCGTCCGTCCGTCGGATGAAATTTGCCATGTGGAACTTTTATGACATAAGGACGAAGCTTATTGAAATTGGTTGTGATCGGTCCATTATTTCACCTAGCCCCCATACAAATGTCCCCCCGGAATAGAGTTTAAACACTCAAAAATGGTTTAAAAATAAGAATATTTTAATGAAATACGTTGAAAAGAAGTTCTGTACAATTATCAATCTTTGTAAACAATTTTATGAAGATCGGTCCACACAAGTCCCATATAAACCCCTCTTCCGAAAATCACTTTAACGTGCATAAATCCCATACTAATATTAATATCAAGTTAATATTCGACGCAAATAATTTCTATATAAGTAACATTGCCAAATTTTATGAGAATCGGTCCATAATTTACCATAGCCCCCTTATAAACCCACTTCCAGGAATTGCCCTAAATTGTATAAAATTATCTAGATGCTAGTATCAACTCATTATTCTGTATTTGCATATTTTATTTTACAATTAGTAAAATTTTCTACAGGTATAATATAAGTCCCCTTCCCGAATTTTTATGCTCGTACACAATGGTGTAGGGTATCATCAAGACCGTCTATATCTTTCTCGTTTTTCTTTGTGTTATATATTAATAAATATATATTTTTAGCATATTCCAATTAAAAATATGAAATTAGCTGAAAAGTATATACTTTTTTTTAAAGCCAAACTATGAAAATATCTTGTTTTCTTTCAATGTAAAAACAAATTGTTGACATACTGCATCTTGGTGAAAACGTTGTGTGATCGCATATTCTCACATATTTTTGGGGATTTTCACAATTTTACATTACATGTCATGTTCCCAAAAGACCCATACATTTTGGGGACATGACATGTTATACATTTGTGTACCGCCATTCCTTGACTAATTTTCTTTGTCTATTACCCAGAAAATTATATAACCTAAAAACTCCACAGAGAAGCATGTTTTCTTTGGGTTAAAATTGTGACGTGATGGAAAAGTTTCGTTTAACTTTCTACACTATATCAAGCCTATATTATCCGCAATATACATTTCTTTCTGATTTTGTTGACCTATGTTATTATTGAAGTAAAAATTATTTATCGCTTAAATTAAGAACTATTAGAGCAAAAGTTTTAAAATCCTGTGAGAATAATTTCCTTATCAAGGGTCATAACTGAGATGAAAATAGGGCGTGCAGTTATATGGAAAGTGTTAACCCGTACAGGGCAAATCTTAATTATACCGTATCTAAGTCTCTCGCGATTTTGTGGGAAAAATTTATTTGCCAATTTTCACCAACAAAATGAAAATAGTTAGTATAGGATTACAAGGGGTAGTAGCCGCCATACGAAGTTAATGTTTATTGTTGAATATCTAAAGAACTATTCAACCGATTTCAAATTTAGCATGCATAAATTAGTTTGAAATGATATATGTATGTTATGTTTATATTATAAAAAATAAAAAATTTACTGAGAGATTTTTGCACTCAAAAATAAAAATAAAGTATTTATTTTGCAAGATGGAGAAATACAACTAGGAACATTCATTTGAAATTTATATCACAGATGATGGTTGCTATAGGGAATATAACAGCATCAGAACTGAAATTTCATGAAAATTTGAGATCGAGGGTTTCGAGTATAGGTCCTGGATATATAAAACTACATACGTAAATGAAAGATTTAATTGATTTCAAAAATATTTAACTGTATTTATATTTGCTTTAAGTTAAATAATTCAAAAATAATATTTTAGTGTTAAATTAAATTAGATACATGAATGCGTTTGCAATTTTTCAAGAGCATTTTTTATAAAATTTATTCAACAAAAAATTTATGAAAAGTTATTTCATTCATATATGACAATTTTAGTGTAAATTATTCATATATAACTTTATTTGGATACATATTTCCTAAATTTTTTATAAATAAACCAAAAAATTTAGTAAAAAAAGGTTTATGTTTTTAGTCCAAAACACAAAGATATTTAAATGTTTTTGTGAGGGAAATTTTGTTAGTATTTTTTTGGAAAAAAAAGAACGAGAAAGATATATATCAAAATTCATGAATGGGTCTTATATTAGACATGTGGTCTATTGTGGACCGATACTTGTACTAAATGTAAAATAAAATATACGAATACGGAATATTACGTTAATACTAACATTTAGATTAATTTATGCAATTTAGGATGATTCCCGAAAGTGGGCTTATATGGGAGCTATGGTAAATTATGGAGCGATCCTCATAAAATTTGTCACTATAAATAATTCTACTTATATAAAACTTATTTGTGTCGAATATAAACCTGATACTATCATGAGTAAGTGATTTATGCAAGTTAAAGTGATTTTCGGAACTATGATCAATTATGGACCGATCTTCATGAAATTTGGCACAAAGATTGATACTTATACAAAACTTCCTTGCACCGAATTTCATTAGAATATTACTACATTTAAGGCATTTATAATCGTTAAACCAATATTCCGGGAGGACATTTGTTTGGAGGCTAGGTGAAATAATGGACCCATCATAACCAATTTCGTCCTTGTGTCATGAAAGTCCTACGTGCCAAATTTCATTAAATTATCTTCAAAATTGCGACCTGTACTTTGTGCAAAAGGTTTACATGGATAGCTAACCAGCCGTCCAGAGTCGATTAGTATACTTTAAGGCGGGTGTTGGATGATTTTTTCTGTGCGTTACAAACATCAACACAAACGCATAATACCCCAACCACCTATGGTGATGTGGGGTATAAAAAATTTTAAATAATATAGCTTCTCGTTACAAAAATAAAAAAAATAAAATAAAATAAATAAAATTAATTTTTTAGTCAATATATCAAGTTTTACGTTTATTTAATAAAATAAAAAATTGAAGGAGAAGAAAGTTTTCAAAAATGCATATGAAAAAATAATTTCTTTGAAAGAAGAATTAATTGTCTTTCTAATGACTTTTAAAACAATGAAATCATACTTAAACTTTAAAGGATATATTTTCATTTGTACAAAATTAAAAACGTGAATAAAATTGAAATTTTTAAAATTTAAAAAAATTAAAATAGATATGTCAATGTGGTTTTACAAAGCATGCAAGTGCCAAATATGAACAAAATCTGAGACCTAAGGTATTTTTCACATATGATGTCTCATGGAATTCATGATATAACAATTTCCGGTACCATGAAGTCGTTATTCATTGTTAAATCTATCGAAAAACGTCGTTAAGATTTCTACGAACGAGAAGAAAAAAAATTATTACCTAGTAAATGTGAATGTGAATGAATTTAAATAACATATGTATCACAAGTATCACAACTTTGTTATTGTGTTATTTGTTAAAGTATTATATGAAGAAAAATCTGATTTTTAGTGCAGTATTGAGTTTTTAGTGAAACATCGAATTTTTGGTGTATTTTTTGTGAAAATTTGGATTTTTACCATTGTAGTATTAGCAACAATGTTTCAAAGTTTATGATATTTGATATAGAAGTATTCCTTGTAGACTTTTTCAATTCTGGTGTATTTTTTTTTCAAAAAATATCTAAAAGTTTCTTTTTTAATCTAAAGTAGTTAACAAACCTTTAATAAAACGAAATTTAAGCAATAATCATTTTAACACAAAAGCTTTTCCTGCTGTTTTAATCGCCTTCGTATAATATTTAACTCACGTTCTGTATACTCTTCTCATCTGCAGAAAATGAAAATAGAGCAAACTTGGTCGAATTTATATTTAGATTATCACGAGGACCCACAATATAAATACTTTATGGGGTCTTAGATAATTATTTCGACATGTTACACACGGAATGAGAAGCCCATTGTAACCGCTCATTTTTTGAAGGTTGATATAAAAAGTTATTCTTTTTGCCTTTCAGCCGGCTAACAGTCGATTTTGATACGCCGCCGCCATTAAAATTGTTCGGCGCAGGTCTCTGAGTAAAAATTGTTAATCTCAGAATAAGAACAATTTGTAAATATTTATATTTGCAACTCAATGCGACAAAGCATTTTATTTAATTATTTTTATCGCAAACAAAAACTTAATTACAATTCAAGTGGCAATATATAGAAAACTAAAGTCTGATTATTAATATCAATGGTGTGCTGTTTTTAAGACCAAAACCAACGTAAAAATTAGTAGAGAAAATTAAGCGGCTTTTGCAGGAATCCCTTAAAAATACAGAGTGCGCCATGGCGCTGCAATCAATACGACAATTTTATCTTGAAATACCACCAGTAACACGTTTTTATACAACAGCATGCGTTATCACAACATTGGCAGTGGTTAGTATTTGATGAATCGGTCTTGTGTTATTATGGACACGTCATCCACTTTATTTTGTATTTGCTCAATAAATGCATTTATTGTTGTTATCTTCTATGTAGCATTTGGATTTAGTATCACCACTACAATTGTATTTTAATCCCATCCTTATTATACGTAAATTGCAATTATGGCGTTTGGCCACCACTTTCCTGTTCTTTGGTTCAGTGGGCATAAGTTTTTTCTTTAATATGGTTTTTACATATCGTTATTGTCGCATGTTGGAAGAAGGTTCGTTCCGTGGTCGTAGTTCAGATTTTGTTATGATGTTCCTGTTTGGTGGTGCTCTAATGACCTTCTTTGGTTTGTTTGTTAACCTACTATTTTTGGGTCAAGCATTTACGCTGATGTTAGTGTATGTGTGGTCAAGAAGAAATCCTTTTGTTCGCATGAATTTCTTTGGCGTTATGAATTTCCAGGTAAGTTTTTTGTTAGTTTAATTTGTTTTCTTTGATAGAGTTTATTTTTTTATGTTCCTTACAGGCTCCGTACTTACCTTGGGTTTTGTTATGTTGTTCCATGATATTGGGCAATACTATATGGGTGGATATTATTGGCATGGGTGTTGGTCATATTTATTATTTCCTAGAAGATGTATTTCCATTCCAAAGAAACGGCTATAAATTTCTAAAAACTCCCAACTTTTTGTAAGTATTTCTTTAAGAAATTTGATATTTTTAGAAGAAATATTATTTCTATGTGAAGTAGATTTTTGAATTTTTTTTTAATCATGGGGCTTATGAGCAATTTAATTCGAAACAGAAAATTTTTAAATTTAAAACTAAATTAATGCAAGTTGTTTTGTATGTATTTCTCATACAAATTCAAAGATTTTATTATTTGATTTACGAATTTCGCAATGGATCTTTATTACTGCAGCATATTTGCAAATATGTATATTGAATTTTTTAATTTAATATAAATATATTTCAGATTCACTAAATGTGACTAGGTTATATATAAATTATATAAGGACTGAGCACAAAAAAGTCCGTGCACACTTTAAGACATAACTTTTTTATTGCACTTGAAAATATTAACTCCGTTAACTTGTTTACACTTGCTCTTATTCTTAATAACTATGTGATAAATTTTGTTGTAATAGCATATTTATTTATTTTTTTTTTTATGAAATTTAAACAAAATTCGTTTAAACACAATTAAAATTTATTATCCAACCACATGTCGAACATATAAAACAATTGCTAGGTGAGTCGTAGGTGAGTCGGAAAACACAGTTTCTTGAGTCACAATATAAAGAGTTCGCGATCATCGAAAAGAATACCTATAAATGAAGAAAATTTTCATTTACATACTGTACGATTGTAGACAAAACAATACGAATTTTTAAAGAAAATCTCTTCATCCATGGATGAAATGTGACTCATCCATTAAATTTCTCTGTATCTTTTATAAGAAATGTTAAAAAAAACTGACCTAAAGTCCCATGAAATAATAGTAACGCTGGAAAAAATGTGAAAACAAAGGAGCGATTATTGAGATTAAATTTTTTTCCAAAAATAATACATTTGTACATGTGGATAAAAAAGCACTTGATAAGAAATGACACTTGTAACAGACAAATGTACGCAAATGAGAGCCATCAGAAAAAAATCCCTCCTATCATTAGTAAACAACGAATACTGATTCTTTTTTTTTTTTTTTTTTTTTTTGACCTGATCTCTTCTAACTATTACCACAAAAAAGTAACTGAGTGGTATCAAAGAAATGATGCTGCTGCGGTACATAGCTGCCATCAAACTGTAAATAACTCTCCATTTAAATGAGTAAAAAATAAAATAAATTTTAAAAAGAAGTAAACATATTCCAAAATAAGTAACCAAAAACACGATAAGGCTCTTATGGGGGGTTTTCCAGAAAATATTGAATATTTTATTTAAAACTAATAAAAAATAATATTTATTTTTATTTTATTTTGTTTTTTTTTTTTTTTTTTTTAATATAAAACTTGAATATAACAGCCTTTAACAAATCCAAAAATTTCAAAGGAATTGACCTATTCAATGAATTAATTTGTGTAAGCAGAATTATATGCACTCAATTTTTCGTGGGCTGTCCTTATATTTGTAACTTCTTCAGTATTCACCTGAGACCCCATAAAGTATATACTATATATTCTGAGTCTGTTAAGGTAAGGAAGTCAAATTAACGATATCCGTCTCATCGCAATTGGAATCTTTCCATAGGCCCTGCGATAATAGTTTTTTATTTTATTAAATTATCGATACTTAGCCCAATTATAACTTAGCGATATGTTTTAAAATTCTATATTTCGTATGAGGTTCTTTGAATTGTGCTACTAAACATGATCCATACATATCAGAGATATAAGCAAGAAATACTATTTTTTAATTTTCTGAAGTCTTCGGTTGATCTAATTTGCAAAAAGTAGCAATTAAAAAAATTAATAAGAATCTGGTGAAATGGTGCCTATTAAAAAAAAATACTAATTTTCAAAACAAGTCATAATTTTTTAAAAAAGGACTGTTTTTCGAAAAAGGATTTATCTTTCCCCAAAAATCTTGCAAAAAGTACCAATTAAAATTTCTTTACTTTAATGTCTTCTGAGAACATATTAAAACATAATATGAGTCATTATTATTTTTTTTTTTTTTTTTTGCTTCGGCATCTGAGACTCGTTTCTGAATCAATTAATGAACAAATTTCAGTCGTTCATGTAAATATGATCATTTTTTAATATAATTTGTTAAAAGACTAATTAAAATCATAAATTAATCATATTTTCAAAAGGAAATAAAATAATTAATTGATTCTTTGAAACCTTTGTTTTTTTAAATTATTTTTATTAAAGAAAATAAAAAATTGAAAATATATTTTACAGATTCATACAATTAATTTTATTTTACATTTACATTCACAGAAAAGTTCTCTTTAATGAACACATTGATCGCAATTATCAGCCTCTTCCCGAAGATCGTCCCGGTGGCTTTAACTGGGGTGGCGAAGAAGTTGAACCTCAACCAGCACCAGCGGCTGATAATGATGAAGCAGCAGCAGCTGCTGGACCACCAGAGGGTGCACAAATTCCAGAAGAAAATAATGACCAAAGAGCAGCAAGACCAGCACAGAATTAATCCTTAGTTGTAGATTAAAAAAATAATAAAACACAAATAACCCGCCGTGTTTTGCCGTGTACAAAATAAGAAACAAAAATGATGAAAAAAAGAAAAACACACTAGCACCACAAAACATTTCCTAATGTAAAACACTTATTACCATTTTTGTAATTTTTGTTTTTATAACATTAAAGGTAAAAGTCTATTAATTTGTATTTAAATAGATTTTGGGTAAATTTTAATTATAAAAAAACATTAAAATATTAAAGTAAATTAAAAAAAAAGAAAAAAAAACAGATTTGTTGGAGGAATTGAGTGAAAGAAGTCTAGACTTATTAAAACAAAAACACTGCTGACTAAGTATAAAAAGAATTAAAAACTCTGTATAAAAAATAACAATACACTTTTTTTAGAAAATAAAATAATTAATAATTTAAATGAAAACAAACGGTATTTGGTTTATTTTATTATTGTTAACGGTTTTTATTTATTATGTAATATTTTATTAATTCGTTAGACTTAAATCATAAATTTTATTTTAATTTCCATATAAATCTTTGTTTTAATTATGATTTTTTTCTCCATTGTTAAGACTTCAATAAAAAGATCTTTAAAAAAAAAACAGGCTTAATTTGTTTTTTATTAAAAGCAGCCAAATGTTTTTTGTTTGGTATATATATATTTACTTTTTAGTTAATATTTTAGGAATGGTTTATTATTATTTTTTAATTTGAATAACAATTATAACGCGATTTACAAATCCTTTCTTTATTCAAGACAATTTTCCATTCCTTTAATTAATACAAGCTTACATTTACAATTTCAGTCCAATTATTAATGATTTTTTTTTTTTTTTGAGGATAATTCATATTTTTTAACTAGAATTTCATAAACATCCTAAATGTATATCTATTACATTACTATAATGCAGTTTTTGTTTTTTATGAGTAATATTTTTATTATCATTTTTAGCTAATATTTAAAAAGGAAATTAGAAAATAAATAAAAATCATAAAATTCAATCTGCATGTTTCTCGATTTCGAATAAAAATGAAGGGAAAAGTTGGTAAAATTATTTTTGAAAGATTCGACTCATTGTTGTAAACCGACAGAATATTTTAAAATAAAGGTCATTTATTTTATTATAGAACAACAAAAATATACATATTTCATTGTAACAAATATCAGATTTATCTCAAATTTATATAAAACATAGTCCATAATCTAAATAAACGTTTTCTTTTTAATGTTAAAATTTAATTTTTATTAAAAAAAATATTTAAAGAAAGAACAATTGCACGTTTTCGACATTTTTAGTAGATATTTATAAAAAAACTTTTTGGACTCAACATTTGCTTAATTACGACTAAAATTAGAGAATTAAAATTCGAAAAATAAATATTCGATAATCTATATAGTACATATATAGCTTATATAGTAGTCATTCAATAAATAAATTGAAAATTTCCAGTTATTTTAACAGTTTTTGTGTGGTATAAATTTAGGTAATTCTGTTAATTTTCAAATAATGCATGAATCTGTACATACTTTTTAAATTAACTTTTCACAAATAATTTAATGTTAAAAGAACGAAAGAGTTCAAAAAAAAAATTGAAATAAAATTAGTTGACTATTTAGAAAATTCACATAGAACTGTCTAAGTGGTTATTTTTTAAAATGTCAATAAATCAACAATTAGCTAAACAGCCAAGATATCGGCAAAAAAAATCTTTTTGTTATAATTTTGTTTTTTTTTTTCAAAAATTGAAACAAAAACAAATAAAAATGTAGCAATTACTAAGAAAACAATTAAAAAAATACCTATCCAAACAATTTACTCATTTTTCAAAAAAGTACCAATTTTCAAAAAGGTGTCAATTTTCCAAAAAGTACCAATTTCCAAAAAAGCACTAATTTTTAAGTAAAATATAAAAATTTTCAAAAAAAAAAAAAAAATAATAATTTTTCAAAAATATACCAATTTTTTTAAGAAAGGTATCAATTTTCCAAAAAAAAAAAAAAAAAAAAAAACACCAACTTTTAAAAAAGATTTAATCTCAAAAATATAAATTTTTAAAAATGTAGCATTAAAAAAAACAATTAAAAACAAGGACCAGTTTTCAAAAAATTTAGCCATTTTTTAAAAAAAGGACTAATTCTCAAAAAATGTACCAATTTTCCATAAAGCACTAATTTTTAAGAAAAAATATAAAAATTTTTCCAATAGACCACACCATTACTATAATGTATTTTATAAATTAATTTTTTGTAAAGTACTTTTCAATAAATAAATAAATCAATAAAACAAAAAATTTTTCAAAAATTAACTTTCCAAAAAAAAGGTTTAAATTCGAAAAAAAATTAAATTCTCAAAAGTAAAATTTTTCAAAAATTAGTAATATTCAAAAAAATAAAAAAGTACCAGTTTTTAAAAATTTACCATTTTCAAAGGTGACAATTTTCAAAAAACACTAATTTTTAAGAAAAATTATGATTTTTCAATAAAGTACCAATTTTTAAAAAAGGTATAAATTTTCCAAAAATGTACTTTTGAAAAAGAAATAAATTCCAAAAATTTTAATTCTCAATTTTTAAAATAGTGGTAATTTAAAAAATAAACAATTAATAAAAGTACCAATTTTGAACAAATGTACTAATTTTTCAAAAAGGGACCAATTATAAAAAATATCAATTTTTCAAAAAAGCGCTAATTAAGAAAAAAAAAAAAAAATAGAATTCTTTTAAAACATTTAATAATTTTTCAAAAAGGTCCAACCCTTAAAATAAGTAAATTTTCCAAAAAATGTACCAAATTTTGAAAAAATAACTAATTAAAAAACAATTTTTAAAAAAGTACATTTGTTAAATAAAAAATTTAATTATCCAAAAAAGTACCAAATTTAAAAAAAGGTTTTTATACATACAAATTTTAGAAAAAAAAAAAAAACATAAAAAAGGACTAATCAAAAACGAAAATTCTAACGTAATTTTCTAAAAAGGATTAATTTCCGAAAAACTAACAATATTTTTCTAATTTGATTTCCGTACCTGGAATATTATTACTTTTTAATAACGTTTAACTGAACAAAAAATTAAATTTATAAGCCGAATTGAAACCGATAAAAGATTTGAAGATCTTTATTGCAATTAAGTCCCCATACAAAAATTTTTCCAAAAGCTGTGTTTTAAACGTTTTGCTATCTTAAAAAACTTAATTAAGAACAATTTGTATTGCGTTTTCTTTGATGGCTTATAACTAAAGCCTATAAATTAATTCCCGTTGAGTAATTTGGAAAATTTAATAATTTCTTTCAATGCTTTGTTACACAATAATTCAATTCATAATAAAAATCAATAAAAAAAAAATCTACTTATACGCGACCCTTAGCCTCATAAGGTTTAGAATCTCATAAGGTTTATAAATCGGCCAGAATTATTTAAACGGAAGCCAAACTATTGATTTGAAAATTCCATTGACCCACAGAAAAACAAGCAAAACAATGTTTTTTTCTTTTATTCAGCTAAAGTTAAAATTGTCTTAATTGATATAAATTAATTGATAAAGTTTAATCAACTAAAAACATTTTTTTCCTGACAAAACATGCATGTTAATAATGCCTGTTGTAATCACGCATGCCAGTTCTACAATCTGTAAAAAGATGTCCCTTGCTTATATGGTGCAGTTCAGAAAAATTACTCAATTATTTTAATAGTTCGGTGATATTATTTTATAACTTTCAAACATATTTTACACAATTTCCAAAATTTTTTATTTTTATTAAAGATGCATGCAATTAAGAAAATATAGTCAATTAATATAAAAGTATTATCAAAATACGAAAATAAAAATTAGAAATTTTTGAAAACAAAAAATATTTTTTCTGTATATTATTCGCTTATTTTTAAAAGGAGACATATTATTTAAAAGTATTAACAAATATGTTAACATATGTATGTATATATTTCTCATCAGATTACAATATTTTTAGTTTCAAAAACTTCCTTTTCCTCAAAATCAAAGAAAATAAAATGACACAAAAATTAAAACGTGAAAATAAAACATAAAGTTCATTAAATTCATAGTATGTACATTTTATTATCAATTCATTTTGCCACATTTCTGTAAATTTATATAATTTCCAAAAATAAATCTTTCTTTATTGCAAATTATTAAAAACTTTCATAACATATAAAAAAGAAATAATTAGCCAATTAAAAAAATTTTGTACTCACTCGAAAATTTTTAATTAATAAAGTAAAATCTAAAAAACTTTTTTAAAATGTTTACATAATTTTGTACAGACTCGTATTCTTTCTTTTTTGTGAAACACTTAACAAAATAACTTAAATTTAATATATTTTTTGGAGTTATTAGAAAAAACTTGTTAAAGCAGTTCATTTGTTTTTATGAAATCGTTTATTGTTTTTTAACTTTTATAGGCTTCTTAGTAGACATCTTAATTTATTTATATAACTTTAGAATAATATTTAAAATTTTTTAAATATTTTTCTAAAAATTTCGTTTGATCGTAAACAAATAAATACACAATCGAAATTATTAAAGTTAAAAGGGATTATTGTTGTAGCAGGGATTATAAGCAAAAATTTATTTGCAAAGGGGTACACAAAAATTACTATTAAACAAACTTAGCCAACAAAGACCTGAGGAACTTGTTTAACACTCATACACACGCAGCAGAAATGAAATGAAGGATATAGGGAAAAACAAACGAAATTAGAAGATACAAAAAAAAAAAAAAAAAAAAAAAAAAAACACAATAGGTTCGTTTTTTACTTCTCTAGTAAAATCCAGTAAACTGAGAACTTACTGAGTAAATTTAAGATTTTACTCTCAAAACCATCTGTAAACAAAAAAAAAAAAAAAAAGTACGCGATCGGAAAATTTTTAAAGTCCGGTAGAATAACTACAAAAAACAACTGATGTTGTTTTATCGAAATATATTCACTAAGTAAATAAAAACTTTATTTTTCCTTTTGCTATAAATATATTTACTGTTTTTAAATAAAATTTGAATGCAAAAATACTATATTTTTAACATTTTTCTTTCATTATTTATATTTGTTTACTTTTTTTAACTTTATGCAACCATATGATCGTTCTGGATTTTCAAGCAAAAATAAAAGTAGTAAAATTTTTAAATACTCAGTTTATAAAATGTCATTTTTCGCACTAAATTTTTTTCTCTACTGGATTTTGGGTACGCGAACTCAAATCCAGTAAAAAGTTTTACTGGACAGTACAAATTTTAGTGTAAACGAACGCTACTAATATGAAATATATTAAACTTATAAAATTTAAATATTTTAAATGACACAAGAGAGAAAGAGAGAGAGATAGAAGATGAAAATGAATTAAATGATCAGAAGTAAAAGAATTATATTACAAATTTGTTATATAGTTATACCTAATGACTATTGAGACAATTAAGGGCAAAACAATTAAGATTTAACTAAAGATCTTAAACTAATAAGTCAGTGTTATGATATGAAAGAAATATTACAAGAAAGCGATGTAGACAATTACAAACGAACGTAACAATTTTAGGTGAAGAAGGTCTAAAACGCACGCACGCAATTAATTACAAAAAACAAATAATAGTTACACAAAATAATTATCTGTTTTTTGTTTAAACACAAATCGATATTTAGCATTAACTTAAAAAATATAATTTAAAAATAATAATCACTACTACAAAAAAATGAAATAAAGTTACATTGCTACAGTTGCGAGTACCACAGTTATATCATCAGGTTTACCTCCTGTAAAAGAAAAAATATTAAATATGGTTAAGGTTTTAAAAAAGGCTGATATTTAGAATTTACCCGTTGCATTAATATTATTGCGTCTAGCATTAATAGCAAACGGTGACATAAATTCACTATCAAATGACAATGAACGCGCCATCAGCGCCAGCGAGTTGGCAGTCATCTGTAATTTGACAGGATCTGTGACGCCCTCAACCTGTGAATGAGAGATTTATAAATTATATATATTTTTAAGTTTCAGCAAAAATAATGCGAAAATTTTAAAGTAAAGAAATTTATTTCGATTATACAATTTTTCAAATTTAAAATCTAGTTCGAATTTTTAAATTTACACTTACACTCAAAAGTCGAAATTAAGTTCAAATTTTTTTTTAAACATGTCCAACTATTTTCAAATTTAATAAATTATTTGTTTTAGGTAATAAATTATTACGAAAACAAAATATGAATTAAATTTGAATTTTCGAATACGAGAATTTTGTTTATAGCTAGAATTTTTATAATTAATGAATGATTTATTGATGTTGTAATTTTTACAATTTTCTTGAAATTTACGTTTTGTCCAAATATTATTAAATAAAGGAAATATTCGATTTAGATAATACATATTTGTTTGTATTAACGAGATAGAAAAATTTAAATTAATTTTGATTTTCGAATAGGAGAATTTTAATTCTATTTTGAATTTTCAAAAATAATATTTATTAATATTTTTATTGTTTATTTTTAAATTTTACGTTTTTTCATAAAGTTCGAAAATTCGAAATTAAGTTAGATTTTTGCGAACATGTCCAAATATAATAAAAATTATGTATTTTCTTGATTTGAATAATGAATAGTTTCAGAAAGTTAAGAAAAATTTAAATAAAATTTGAATATGTAAATTTTAAAACTAATTAGAATTTTCAAATTAGTTAAAATATACAGAAATAAATTTTTTATTTTTTATTATTGACATTTTTTTAATGTGTTATTTTTTATACGGTATTTTCGAAATTTGCACCATTTATAATCAATATTTGTTTATATTTAAATATTATTATTTTTTTCCTTTTTTGGTATTTTTAAAATTTTCACTTTTGTATGATCTTCAAAAATTTCGAAATTAAGTTCAATTTTTCCAAATATCACCAATACGAATAATTTATGATTTGGATAATAAATATGTATGAAATGTTAGAAAATTTAAATACATGTGAAAATTAAAATAAATGTTGAATTCGAATATGAACATTTTAATTTTAGTTCCAATTATACCGTTGTTTTATTTATGATATGTTTATTATTTATTTATGTTATTTCTAAAATTGTTTTGAAAAGGTATGAGTTTTTATGAAGTTCGAACATGTCCAAAAATACAAAATATTGAGATCCCTTTCAGTATTTGTTTTTTATGTAATTTTTATTTTATATTTTAAAAATTAATTATAGTGATCTTTTGAAATAATTACAATAATATTAAATTTTCTTTTCTTTGAATCCGACATTTATTAATCTTACCTCCTTTAAAACATCTAACAATAGTTTCTCGGGAACATTATCGAAGACACCATCTGTGGCTACTAAAATAACATCACCCTCTTTAACGGGGAAACTTAAGGTATCCGCCGAATCAGGACTATCACTTAAGACGTTGTGATCATGACCGGGTGGCGGTAATGACAACTGGAAGGGTGTATTAAAATAATGTTGCTGTTCTTCGGATTTATGAACAATTTCGCCTTTGCGTACGACCATAAAACCACTGTCACCAATATTCGCCGTATAAACCGTGGAATTCTCACGATTCAACACTAAAACACAAGCAGTACTGCTACCTGAGAAAGAGATAGAGAGAAAAACAAATTTATAAAAAAAATTAAAAAAAAGATATTTTTATCTTTTCTTTTTTCATTTAAAAATAAACAAAAATACATAAAACATTTTTAAATAAACGCAAAAAACGCAGTTCTATACAAAATTTAACAACAAAATAATAGAGAATAAATAAAAAAAATTAATGCTGGACATACGCCAAAATAAAAATCTAATTTAATTTATAGAATACTTTTTGGTTTTTATTTTATAAAAAAAAAAAAAAATATTTAAAACAACACAATAATAATTCTTCTAAAAACAGAAACAAAAACAATTGAAAAATAAAAATAAATGTATATTTAATAAACAACCCTACACTGTTTACTAGACATTTTTTATTTAATTAACTTGTGCTCAACAATTGTATAACAATTTTAGCAAAAACGTGTTAGTGGTAATTAATTTTAATTTTATTAAGTTTTATATTCAATTAGAAAGCTTACAGATAAGATGACATCTTATTAAAAACTCATTAGGTAAATTTGACTTATATGTAATTTAAAAAGTGAAACTAATTTGTTATGAAAACGGTATATGTATACATTTCTTAATTAATTGCAATCTTTCTTGAATTCAATACAAACGTTATCAGTCTTAACAATCCTAATGAAAATAATCAAAACATTTTTTTCATTATCAATTAAAACTGTCTAAAGTGTTAAAGCTCATGTAATACTTTTTCATCAATATATAAATAACTAAAAAACACATTTACACGTAATTTTACAATTACATGCACCTGTAATACCTTGGCTAAAAATTTATTTGTGTATTTATTGAACTATTGATATTGTTAATTCTTAATTAAACAATCAAATAATTTTATATGTATCTAGTATAGTAAACAAATTTTTTAAACAATTTGAATATAGTCGTCTTCATTGTTTTCACATAACTTAAATATCGTCATTAAAGATTTTCATTTTATTAGAGCATAAACATTTTAATTTAAATTTTATATATATTTACCTAGTATGGGTTTCTTTTGTTCCAATAGTTCACAATAACTATAGGCTAATAGATTAACAGGTCGTTGTGGATTAAAATTAACGCAATGGACTAAACGTTCACAAGTTTTCATTAGAAATGAAGAAAACTCTCCGGGGTCGATGCCATAACTACGCCAGCCACCTACACCATCAGCAACGCCTGCAATAAAAAAAATAATATTGATTTTTTACTTATTTTATTTTTTTTTTTTTAGTATTCAAATTAGTCATTCAGCTGCATAAATTAATGAGTATAAATTTAAATAAATTAAAATTATTTGTATTACAATTGGTAATTTTATTATTATAAGAACAGGTCCGTTCTTTTACTTTTCCAGTAAAATCCAGTAAACTAAGTATTTAGAGTAAATTTAAGATTTAAAAAAAAAAAAAAAAAAAAAAAAACTAGTAAACAAAACATTACGCGAACGGAAAAATTGTAAAATCCAGTAAAATAACCACCACAGCTGATTAAAAACAAATAAACGTAAAACAACAACAAAAATCATCCGAGTTTTTACCAAAATATATGCATTTTAGTGAATAACAACAACATTTTCCCTTTTGTAGTAAATATATTTATTATATTTTAATGCACTTTTAATAAAATTTTAATGTAAAAATACTATTTTTTTTTAATTTTTCGAAAATTTTCCTTTCATTGTTTATATTTGTTTACTTTTTGCAACCATATGATTTACTGGATTTTCAAGCAAAAACAAAACTGGTAAAATTTTGTGAATACTCAGTTGATAAACTGTCATTTTTTTCTCTTTACTAGATTTTTTATACGCGAACGAAAATCCAGTAAAAGTTTTTACTGGACAGTACAAATTTTTGGGTAAACGTGCGTTCGTTTAACTATAACCATAAGATGGTGTCACCCATTTCTCCGTTTTAATATTGTTTTATAGATTTAATTGCTTGTTTGTTTAAATTTAAAAAAAACAAATATTTTTTTTTTTTTTTTTTGTTTCTTAAACTTTTCTATTATAATGTTATTTTCAATTGAATTTATCTTTTCAAATTTTTATTAAAGAGTTTATGAACTTGCATTACTTGTTTTTATCAATTTAAAATAACCAAACAAAAACATTTGATTGGGCTCATAAATAAAATAGTTTAATTATTTGTTTTTTAAACAAATAAATAAAAATTTCAATAAGACAGGTAAAATAGTCTTATTGAAATTTTTGTTTACTTAAAATTTCAATTCTATTTAATTCTTTGATTTTATCTTATTTTTTATTTTCCTGTAAATATTTAATTGTTTGGGAGAGTTTTAATTTTAATTTGATTTCTCTGTTTTTAATCAATCATATTAGCATTTTCAAATGCTAGTTAATTTTAATTTAATTTACCCTCATGTGAAAAAAACCATCTAAAAAGTTCAAATTTTATTAATGCAAAGCTTCTCATATATATTAACAGGATTTTTATTAAATTCCCCTCTCTTTTCATGACCACTTTTCATAATAAGATTGTTAGCAACTGATATTTTAAACAAATATATATCGTGCTTCCTTCGAAAGGGAATATAAGATATAATATTAATAAAATGCCACACCCACTTTTTGTAAACAATTTTTTTTAAGTTCAAATGAAATTTAACACATATATTTAGCATATTTTGGAGAAAACTTTGGATTAAAATATAAGTTGAATGCCACGCGCAGTTTTTAGCGCACTTTCAGTAAAAATAAATTGGCTACTTCCTTGATGCTACTAAGACTATTCACATAAATTTTTCATACCCAAGGAATAGAAAATAGCATATATTACACATTTTAATCTGTATGTGTACCAAGCATCTTTTCGCCCACTTTTATTATACTGTTTTATTTTTCCCACTGTCATGACAATGTTAATGGAGTTTGAAATTTGCTTACTAAGAAGCAATGTAACCCTTTTAAAAAAATAAAGTAAAAAATATTATGATAAAAATGGGCGTAAAAATGTTGTGGTTTCCAGTAAAAATCTAGAATAAAAATGATAGTGGTCCCCACCAGAATAACAATCTTGACGCGATGTGATGGCTTAAATGTAGGCTGTGGTCTCTTCCTTGAAGCCTCAGTTGTCCTCCTGGAAGGGTCTGTTTTCCTGGAAGATACTGAGTAATCAAGGTTTAGACTCTAAAGGCCTATATGACCAAAGGTTATCCATCCCCTATCCTCTTTCCCCAATACCCACTTTTCTCCCCCCTTATTCCACATCCTCTTTCGCCCACTTGTAAAGTTTAGGTGGATGGTAGCAATGCTGAGAACCTGAATGGCTAGTCAGTGGTTAAAGAAGACTAGTCGCTAATAGCTCCCCTCTGGTGCCAGGACACGGGCCAGTTGTAAATATTCTTTGTCTAGTCCATGTATTACCAAAGTTGATATGTGATACCCATAAAATACTGGAGTGTCTGAAGCTGCAGAAACCCAGTATCCCCATGGGTGACTGGACAGTCATCCGTACAGAACATCATGGGGACAACAACAAGTGTAAAGTGTCTCAGAAAATAGCGCAGTTGAGCTAGAGAAGGCGGGCTAAAACTGTACTTTGGGGTTAGGGATGCCAAGGTTAATGTGTTCCGTCCCACAGGTCCAGGAGCTGGCGAAGCAGACGAATTGGAGGTAGCCAATAATCTGGTGACAGGCATTCAGCTAAATGAATCTGCACAAAACCTCACAACCGACGATGAAAATCGTGCAAATTAATCTGCAGCATTCATTCAATCTGAGGATTCTTTTAGCGGAAAAAGACCTCGACATTGCTATAGTCCAGGAACCCTGGATTTCAAACTTCAAAGTCAAAGGGTTCCCGACTTCAACATATAAAACAATATATGTAAAAGATAAAGGTAAGCCAAGATCTTGTCTTATTGCTAGGTAGGTAGGTAGGAGACCTAGAGGTCCATTGTGAGTCCCTTCGTAGAGTATATAGAGAGACTTTGTAGAGGAAATTATAGAAAAGGCCAGAAAAGGAAAATAATAGAAAATGCTGAGACCAAGAAAAGTGTAGAAAAGAATAGAAAGAATCAGAAAAGGAAAAGTGCTACCGCCCAATATCGTTTGCTCTAAGCCAACGACCCCCTTTTAGCCAGCCTATTCCTATCAATCTATCGAGATCGATCCTCGATATACTGTCCAATTCGTCAACGAATCGACTGCCTAACCATTTCTGCCTACTTAGTTGTAGACATGGACAGTGACATATAATATGTTCTACCGTCTCTAGCTCCTCATTATCTTCGCACATCCTGCAAAAACCGCAGGAACCTCTATCCCAGGTCCCTGTCATTCCCTCTATGGGACAATGACCTGTCAGAACACCTATCATAGTCTTCAGGTTTTCCCTTTTCATGCCTAAAAGTAGATTTGTGTCTGCTATATCAAATTTAGGCCATAGGACCCTTGATAATCAGCAGTCCGTTCTACGATTCCATGCATGATTGGTTCTATCCCGAATCCACTCTCTAATTAACCTGAAGTAAGAGCCTAGAGGTGGTCTCACACCACTTTCACTTACAGCCCTATCCAAAGCTGAGCCGTTCCTAGCTAATTCATCTGCTACCTCATTGCCAGTTATCTCGCAATGACCCGGTACCCAGTAGAGTCTAATATGATAATTTCTCATCAATCTCCTCAGAGCCTTCTTACACTCGCTAACTAACCTAGACTTGACAAAATGACCTTTCAAGGACTTCAGCGCCGCTTGGCTATCTACATACAGAGTTACCTCTGTATTCTCTTCAATGTTCCCTGCTATCAATTCCGTGGCCCTAAGAATACCCAGAATTTCCGCCTGGAACACACTGCAACTACCCGAGAGTCTATACGTTTCCCTGATGTTCTCCTCAACCAGATACACACCTGCACCAGTGCCTGTATCCATTTTGGATCCATCAGTGAATACCGATACTCCATGAATATTTTCTCCCTACCTGACCATTCGTCCCTACTCGGGATAATCAGTATAGGATTTTCTCCGAAATCGACCTCCGTGCACATATAGTCCGTGGAACCAGAGGGAACCAGGGCATGTCCACAGAGATTGACCTCGTTTAGAAGTTTGGAATGTCCTATTCTGATTGATCCTGTAAGTCCTCGTTCACTAAGTCTAAGCCGGCTCCTTGCAGCCATTCCCATCACGACCTCCTCAATGGGTAGGAGATGCAGAATGACGTCAAGTGCCGCATGAGGTGTACTTCTTACGGCACCTGTGTTGCCAATCGAAGCACATCTCTGGGCTTTAGACAAAATATTCCTACGACTTCCTATTCTCATTGCCTCCCACCAGACCAGACATCCATACGTCAGAATTGGTCTCACCACCGAGGTGTAAATCCAATTTACTACGGTTTGAGGCCCCAATTTTTACCTATGGAGTTCCTGCATGTGTAGTAGGCGTTCAGACCTTTTTTAAGCCTTTCCTGAGTGTTCCTCTACCAAGATAGTTTACTATCAAGAAACACCCCAAGATATTTTGCTTCCTTTGCCAGTCAGTTCCCCCTAGTACCGGTAGCCTAAACTACTCAATCTTGTACCTTCTGGTGAAAAGAACTAGCTCCGTTTTCCCCGGGTTGACCCCTAAACCCTTACTAGTGGCCCATGAAGACAGTTCGTTAAGTTTAGACTGCATGACGTCGCTGGTCGTGGAAAGAAATTTTCCTGTGATCAATATAACAACGTCATCAAATTGTCTTAAAATAACATTGACGGCTAAGAGCCATAGCAAGGGCGAGAGAACTCCTCCTTGCGGAGTCCCTCTATTCACTATCTTCCTTATGCATGCATCTCCCAATTTCGAATTAATTATTCGGCTATTCAGCATCAAAATAATCTATTCGATTAGGAAGTTTTGAACGCATAGTGATTCTCTAATAGCCTCAATTTTAATGTTATTAAAAGCTAACTCTATATCAAGGAAAGCTGCCAAGGTATACTCCCTATACTGTAGGCCGCGTTCAATGTAACTCACCACATCATTTACCCTTTAGATAAGCGTGCTGAGCCCTACTGATGATATGGTTGTCCATTGTCGTCCTCAGATGTCTTATTGCTAAAAAACACATAAATATATTTCTCTGCTCACAGTATAGCTCAGCAGACCTGACAGTCGCAAGGGTCGAATTAGTGCGAAAGAGGAGATTCTTGATCGCCTCCAGCTATATGGCACACGACAATCCAGCCCCGCCAGACGAAGTGAAGGCGTTTCTAGCATCTATAGAGACTCAAGACGATATTATCCTTGGCTATGATGCAAATTCAAGGCATACAATATGGGGTAGCACTGAAATTAACGACAGAGGTGAGTGTCTACTTGATTTCATATGCAACTCTGGCATCGACTCCACATTCGTTTTTCCGAGCTCGGTGAACCGCACTGGATGGGAAGAGGTGCTAGATATTACACTTACAAAAGGTAGATCTAATTTATCAGTTGATAAGTGGAGAGTATCCAAAGAGAAATCCTTTTCGGATCATTGCTGGATACTTTTCGATATAATTATCATCGCAGACAAGTCAACCTTCAGAAACCCAAGGCAAACAAACTGGACTAAGTTCAATGGGATTCTCAGGCACAAATTAAAAAGAATATCTCCAGGCGAAACAACGACTGGGGGTCTTGATCAAATTGTGATCACATTAAGAAAGAAAATTGTTAAAGCTTTTAGCATATCTTGTCCAATGACGAACACGCAATGCTTTCAATATTAGCTACAGGGCAAGATCGTGGCAGTTTTATCACGATAAGCGCAGAGAATATAATTAAGCAATAAAGATCGCTAAAAGAGATTCATGGAATGGTTTCTGCGAATCTGTCAACAATACCAAGGAATCTGCAAGACTCAGTAAGGTTTTGGCAAATGGTCATAACAACCCATCCTGTGTTAAAATATAGGACATTTTACTCAATGTTCATTTTCCTGGCTGTACAGATGTTACCGACTCCGTACAAATCTCCAGAGCCTGATGGCATTATACCACGGATGCTACAAAGTGCAAAGGTATACATCATACCCTGGCTACATAGAATCTTTAAACTCTGCTTATCCCTCAACTATGTTCCTCGGAATTGGAGGAGAGTGAAGGTAGTGTTCATTCTAAAAACCGGAAAAAGATGTCATGAGAATGCAAAGCACTTCCGTCCAATTAGTCTCTCACCTTTTCAGCTGAAAACCCCAAAGAGACTCATTGATTTACATATAAGGCAGCGACTAAAGGGTACAAATCGACTCTCAGGAAGTCAACACGCTTACATTAAAGGTCGCTCCACGAAGACGGAATTGCGAATTTAGGCAACAGTGTTAAGACCAAACAAGTTATGCGTGAATCTCTACAAGGAGGTGTGATTTCTCCGCTGTTGTGGCTCATTGTCATTAATACCATCCTGTGCGAATTGGACGACAAAGGAGTGAATGTGGTGATACTAGTATCAGGACTGTTTCTGAACGTGATAAGCGATATCATGTCAACTGCTATCACTACACTTAGCAACTGGGCCAAAGAAGGTGGACTAGAATGAATCCGGGTAAGACAGAGCTGGTACTATTCACGACAAAGACCAAGATTCCGAGCTTCAGATTACCACAGTTAGAAAACTGTGAACTCACCTTGTCGGACAATGCAAAATACTTGGGAATTATTTTGGACTCCAAGCTTTCATTGAAGCTAAACATTCAACGTAGGGTTAGTAAGGCTGCGGTAGCATACAATGCTTGTAGAAAGATGTTTAGTGTGAAATGGGGTTTGAGTCCAAAATTGACAAAATGGCTACACACTGCAATAGTACGGCCCATTCTTGTATATGGATCTCTTGTTTGGTGGGCCGCTACTAGTAAGAGATACGTGGTGGATCAACTTTACAGGATACAAAGATCCGCTTTCATTGGCATTGCAGGTTCATTAAGTACTAGTCCATCAGAAGCTCTGACCACTATATTGCACCTAACAACCATAGACCTACACATTATTGAATCATCAGTCAATAATGCGATAAGATTTTCTGCAACGGAAGGCTGGAGATCAAGAACATATGGGCAAGCGAGGATATTAAGTTTAATACCCTCGCAATTCAATAAATCTACCGACTATATGATTCCCCGGATGGACTTCAGAAATACTATTAAAGTCCTATTTCCCACCAGGAGCGAATGGAGAAGGGGAAATTTTCTTGAACAATATGGAACTAAGATATACACTGACGGCTCAAAGATGAACTGCGGTGTCGGCTCTGGTGAGGCAAGAGTATTCCAAGCGGAAATACTAGCGGTCAGGGAAGCGTTAGACATATTCAAGGGAATATTTGTTTATTTGTCGACAGACAAGCTATCTCTATTCTAGTCAGACAGTGTAGAGAGGACCTGCTAGGACTATAGTCTGGGTTCATGCGTATAGGGATTACTACGGTAATGAACAGGCAGACGAATTAGTCCGGGCAGGCTCTGCTATGAATGCCTCCTTATCGGTTTCTGTCGCAATCCCGTTAGAATCAGTCAAAAGCAGAATCCAAAAACACTATCTAGAGAAGACGAAAAATAGATGGCGAAATCTGGACAAATGTAGAGTCGCGAAGGAAACGTGGCCTACCTACAACGAAAAACGCTCAATGCAACTCATTGGCTACAAACGCAAAGACATCTCGAGACTAATAGCATTGTTTACAGGTCACTGGACGTTCGGAAGACATGCAAGCAGACTTGATCTCCCTTACAATGAATACTGTCGTAGTTATGGCAATCGCGAGAAGGAGGAGACAGTATATCATATTCTATGTGAATGCCCAGCCATGAACGCAATCAGACATAAATTTCTGGAAAGGTACCAATTAGACAACCTCTGTGAGATATCTGACACTAGACTCAGTGACATTATTAAATATCTCAATGCTACAGGCTGGATCTAATTAATTTATGTTCTCATTTTTCTTTCCTACACTTCTACTCATTACAGACTGAATCCAACTCATTCACCTGGCGAGTAGTGTGGTCCCATCAAAACGGAAACTAACGAGTCTAATTGATTGCCCGTAAGGTTACGGGCTACCATGTAAACCAACCAACCAACCAATGGTAGTGGTTTAATGAATAACAAGAACATATAATAACATTTGGATTAAATAATTTAAATGTGTTTTTATCTTCAATCATATTAAAAAATGGCTTCGAAAAACTCGAACTTTAAGAGGCCATAACACCGAAATTAGAACTATCTTTGAAAAACCCTTTGGAGATTTTGCTAGACCACTGGTACGCCTTCATTTTACGCTGGAATTATTGAGGCAATTTTTTCTTGTTGCGCTGTGTGATTAGTATTAACAGAAGAAGAAATGCGAAAGAGAAGAGTATAATTAGAAAATTGCGAAGAGCTACTTGCTAGACCAAAAAGAATCATAAGCAGTTATATAAAAATATATTCGAACTCTTTACGCCCATAACCATCTAAGTTAATCATGTTGCAACCGTGTGCAGTGAAAAATTATGTTCTTCTATTATATTAAAAAAAATTTAAAAATAAATTTCGATTTTATTGAGAGTTCTTTGATCGAAAATAGTAAGTTTTTTAACGAAATTTAAAGTTTAACGAGCTGGAAAAAACAAGTTATGTGAGATTTTTCAAACTTATACATATATATATATAGATCAATTTAACACTAAACTGGTTACCACCAATTCAAAAATGTAAACTGGAGAGTATATTTTATGGAAATAGTAAAATTTTCCGAATTTAAAAAAAGGTTAACTTTTTTCAATGTAATATATATATATATATATATATATATATATATATATATATATATAAATAGAACTTAAAGTAATCAAGAAATAAAAAATAATAAATATAATAATAATTTACAGCTTTGATTAAAGTTTGATATGTAGTAATAACTCCCACCAATTTGTTACCTATGTTTTTCGTCATAAAACCTCTAAATATGTGAGTATTTTCATTACCCCAATGTGTGGCTTCAAACAACATTGACATTACTTAATAGAGCATGTAATGGGTTAATTACTTTAGCTACTAGATTCTTTCCTTAACTCGGAAACACTTGCTTCAAAAAATTTTGACAAATCTAAAAACATGTTTTACTTTTCTATCTAATTCATGTGTTTGTACATATTGACATACGATGTTTGTAATATGAACAACACAACATTTGATACACTCATATAAATTTAATCATATTTAAATGTGTATGTAAGAAGGCAGCATTATAAGGGAAGATTAAAATGACTTTAGCTCACCAAATATTTTTTGTACAAAATATAAAACTGCTATAATCACCAAACAATAGATAAAATGATTTAAAAACTTTTAGATTACTATCACAACAACTGATCACTACCATTTCAACATTTTTTTTGCCAAGATATTTTGATTTTGTAAGAATCAAGCCGCTTTTTTCAATTTGAGGCCTATTTTCAAAAAAATTTAGATTTTTGTTAAGAAATATGAGTGATCACAATTCGAGGACCTTTTTTTAATATATATATATATATATATATATATATATATATATATATATATATATATATATATATATATTTCATTAGTTGTGCAGACAGTAATTGAAGTTGGAGACTATGGTAAGTATTTATCTCAACACAAAATTGATTTCTGTGAAACATATCTTTGATGATAGTAAGAAATTTATTTTTGAAAATATGTTTTAACTAGAAACTCTATTAAACATATCTGTGTTGAATTCTACCTGGCACCAACACTTATTAGTAATGTTAGAGATTTAACAGCTTTTTGATAGTAGGAACTAAAAGCGAAACCTTTTGATATCATTTTATTCCGCCTAGACATTTATATGGTATGATCATTAAAGTTGAAATTTAAAGTTGTAACACACAAACCGATCTCTCAATAAGGACAAAAAGCTCTTCGGAATAGATTTTTATTATAAAAATATTTTTAATACTAATACATAACACCCTTATCTATGATGATGGTGAGTATAATAATTTATCACTTTAATACATTGTTCTATTGTTATGTTATAAAATTTACAAATTTCAAAATTTTATGAAACTTAGTTTAGAAAATATGATGCCCTTGTTATGATGTTATTCATAAATCTAAATTACATTAACAATCAAAATATTTTTTTATTTTATAATTTGTTTATTTTGAAAGAGCAGTCTAGATGTTGATTCTCATACGTCAGAGTCACGTTACGTATATTAATAATATTTTATTATGCTGATTGTTACTAAAAGTAAAATACATTGATAGTAAATAGTATTTCATGATATGTTTTAAAAATATATATAATTATATATATTTTTTATTTATATTTCTACTAAAAATTAATGTCTTTTTATGTATACCAAACTTAAAAAATATATATTGAAAATTATAGAAAGATTAGCTTAACTTATTCTTTAAAAAATTTTCCATTGTCTTGAATTGAATGTTTTGCATTTAATCTGAATTAATATCTTGCTATGGAAGCCCAGCGTTTGAAATCAAAAAAAAAAAAAAAGAGAATTTTGTAGGTTGAAATTCTAAGCTCAGAAAAAATAAAATCAAATTTATTAAACAAAATATACGATAATTTAAAATACAAATTTTAATTACTTCAAAGCTGATAAGAGATACATTTTCGTCATTAACAGGGAAACCATAAATATGCAATTGCATGTTTATTTTCCTGTACGTTGAATGAAACCATTATTATTAAAATATTTATCCATTTCAGAAATAAAGGAATAAAGCATTTTGTCATCGAATTGTAAGGGCATATTTTTGCATATTTCACCTTTAACGTCATATTTTTTCATATAGTAATTTTTAGATCTTTTTATAACATACTTTCTTATTTTTTAGATCATATTTTGACATTTTTAAGATAATTTTTGAATACCTCATGAGATGTTTTCAAATTTGATTTGTGATGTTTAAAAAAATCCAAAAATATTTATTTTCATTTTAATGGATACCTCGTAGATTCGTTAAAAATCGGTGAGGAACTTGACTAATAATAACAAATCATGAGGATTCAGAAAGTTTAAAACAACGTAATATAATTTTTCATGTTTTCCAAGCTTTTCGCTTGAAATAAGTAAGCTTTTGCATATTTAAAAAGTTATTAAAAAATGCGTTTTTTCTAATCTTTGTATAAATTTGCTATAATGAATAAAAAAAATAGTTTTCTTAACAAAAACGCATTTTTTGGTGATTTTTTGGAGTTTGATTTTCGGATTAGTATAAATTATTTTTTAAATATATAATATATATATATATATATATATATATATATATATATATATATATATATATATATATATATATTGATGGCACATTAAAATCTATTTGTATAAGAATAAAGTTACTCGAATGCATTAAGAATCAGTACGCGGTAATAATTTCGTGTAGGTTATAACGAAAGTTATAACGATTTTAAGTTGAACGTATAAACAAACTAGAAGTTTATGTATAATTTTGATAAAAATTAGGCGCTATATCAAAACCTACTGAGTTATCCAAATAAAATTTATGATAGTTTCATTGTTTGAGGAGTGTTTCTTGATAGTAAACTATCTTGGAAGAGGAACACTCAGTAAAGGCTTAAAAAAGGTCTCAACGCCTACTACACATGCAGGAACTACATAGGTAAGAATTGTGGCCTCAAACCGATGGTAGTAAATTGGATTTACACCTCGGTAGTGAGACCAATTCTGGCGTATGGATGTCTGGTCTGGTGGAAGGCAAGATGTGCTTCGATTGGCATCACATGTGCCATAAGAAGCACACCTCAGGCGGCACTTGACGTCATTCTGCATCTCCTACCCATTGGTGGACATTACTTGGCTCCCTCTGGATCCACGGACTATATGTGCACGGAGGTCGATTTCGGGGAAAATCCTATACTGATTATCCCGATAAGGGACGAATGGTCAGGTATGGAGAAGCTATTCAGTGCAGTATAGGCACTGGTGCAGGTGTGTATCTGGTTGAGGAGAACATCAGGGAAACGTATAGACTCTCGGAAGTTCTGGGTATTCATAGGGCCACGGAATTGATAGCAGGGAACATTGAAGAGAATACAGAGGTAACTCTGTATGTAGATAGCCAAGCGGCGCTGAAGGCCTTGAAAGGACATTTTGTCAAATCTAGGTTAGTTAGCGACTGTAAGAAGGCTCTGAGGAGATTGATGAGAAATTATCATATTAGACTCTGCTGGGTACCGGGCCATTGCGAGATAACTGGCAACGAGATAGCTGACGAATTAGCTTGGAACGGCTCAGCTTTGGATAGGGCTGTAAGTGAAAGTGGTGTGATACCACCTCTAGGCCTTTACTTCAGGTTAATTAGAGAGTGGATTCGGGATAGAACCAATCATGCATGGAATCGAAGAACGGACTGCTGATTATCAAGGGTCCTATGCCCTAAACTTGATATAGCAGACACAAATCTACTTTTAGGCATGAAAAGAGTAAACCTGAAGGCTATGATAGGTATTCTGACACGTCATTGTCCCATAGGGGGAATGACAGGGAACTGGAATAGAGGTTCCTGCGGTCTTTGCAGGATGTGCGAAGATAATGAGGAGCTAGAGACGGTAGAACATATTATATGTCACTGTCCATGTCTACAACTAAGTAGGCAAAAATAGTTAGGCAGTCGATTCGTTGACGAATTGGAAAGTGTATCGAGGATCGATCTCGATAGATTGATAGTATTCGTCATGGGGTCGTTGGCTTAGAGCGAACGATAAAGGGTGCTAGCACTTTTCCTTTCCATGTTTTTCTATTCTTTTCTACACTTTTCTTGGTCTCAGCTTTTTCTATTATTTTCCTTTCCTGGTCTTTTCTACAATTTCCTCTACAAACTCTCTGTATATACTCTACGAAGGTGCTCACAATGGACCTCTAGGTCTCCGAGTGGATGCACAGGTACTCTTCTGAGTACTTCTTTACCTACCTACCTTCATTGTTTGATGGTATTAATGCGGCATATTTTAGGATTTCCTAGTAAAATTTTAATTGTTTTTATAATAAAATTCACGATTTTTAAAAATTTTGCGAAAAATGAGGATTGAATTTAAGTTACTTCTCCTTATATAATACAAAAATATATTTTATTAGAGTTTATTATAAAGAAATGCTATTTAATAATGCGATCCTTTTATAACCCAGAAACATTTTTTTGATCCACAAAATTTGTATCGACATATGTCTTAAATTTATGGTTCCCATCAATTTATCGCCATTTTTATATCTATATATGCAAGATTTTTACAAATTGCAATTTGCTATATAAATAAGTGCAATTTTTGTGTAATTTTCAAAAAGTCCAAAAAAAATTTTTTATTAAATTCATTTTGAATTCTCCTCCGATTTTATTGCTATTCTATATGAAACTGCGAATGTGCGTCCCGAAAAACTTGATTTTTTGAAAATGTTTCGCTCTTGTTTTCCAAATTTTGAGGAAAGATTGACGAGATATATCGCAAAATACGCAGAATTGCAAGAAATATCAATCCTTGTTTCAAAATTTGATTTCCATAGAGCTGCGTACAAATCCCGCTCAAAAAACCAAAAATTATTAACAATTAAACAATTTTGTCATCAAAACTCGACTACCCTGTATTTAATTGCTGAAAATCTGCGTAATAACAAAGAGGGTGTAGTATTTATCCACAAAGTACAATTAATTTTAATAATTTTTAACCCTTTTTTACATTTTTGAACTTTGAACAACAATCATGATCACAAAATGAAATCTATGGTGCTAAATCTACTCTATTAGTTTCAAGTCTTGTGAGTTCATATCTGTAACTCGTTTGTTAAAAATAGTATTAGCACAATACTTATTAAGGATTAAAGTCAGTTTCAGCAATGTTAAAAATGTTTGATAATGGTCCCTATATATTTTATACATTGTTACCACCTTTTTCGAAATATGAAATTTTTCTATTTTCAACTTCAGATTAATAAAACTTTTTATCGGATCGATATATTTATATGATTCCTGCAACAGCATTATTTAGAATTATGTAAAAAAAGAAAATTTTCTTTTGACCTAAATATCTAAACTAAAAATGATTTTTTGCATAAATTTATAGGGCTATCCATATTTAAAATTTTTTGAAAATAAAATCATAAATGATTTTTTTGTCGATTTTTCAAAAAAATTACACACCAACTTTGGAGGTCCAACAACTACCCCGCTAACCCTGACCCGCTCCTCTAAATTAACTCGAAAACATCTTAGCTCTGACAATGTTAAATTGTATTCAGATATCTTTAACTTATCACAAAATACAAAATTATTAAAAAAAAGCATTTTGGAATCACCGTGCACCATGTCAATGTTATGGAGGTTTAAGGTGAAAACTTTTTTGTTTTAAGCATTCATTAAAATATCTAAAATACAAAAAAAAGGTGGTACCTTATGATTATGAAGAAACGAGAGCTTAAGACACATTTGAGGTGTAAGGTCGGTTTCTTAATGTTTAAAAATAAAGAATTGCCCATATAAGTATTTATAAATATTAATTTTGAATACTTTACATTTAATTTCTGTTTACATCTAACTTAATAAAAATTACACATTTTAACATTTAACAGCAAATTTTTCAATCAATTTTTTATTTCGTTTTAATAGATTTTAATTAAAATGAACTTTAGACTTATTGATAGCCATAAACAAAAAACTCTACGCTAGGAGCATTTCGAATAATTGAGCTCAGTTAAAATATAACAAATATTCGTATACCTATAAATAGATAAATAAACATTACAAAGTACAAGGAAATTATTTTTTTATGAATTATTTAAACAGGAATATAACTAGTTTCACTTTATTATCAAGTATAGATTTTTCAGATCATGTTGTTTTTAAAAGATAATCCCACTTGAAAATCTTATTGCGCACATGTTTTCTCAAAAATTAAAAAATATTTTTTTAAACAATTCATGTAAAAATCAATTTTTATTTAGAAAGGACCTCTTCATATATCCGTAGTGTTATAAGTGTTTAATTTCTTAAATAAATCATTTTAAAGTGTATATCTCATATGTAAGCATATTCATTAGTAGGAATAAACATATTACAAGAAAAAAAAAGCACATGGATCTTAATACAACGCATACACAACATACAAAAAGTATTTATAAAATACTAGTGTAAAGGAAAAATAGTCACATGGTGGCGTTAAAAACATAATCAAAAATTAAATCGAAAAAACATACATATAAAAAAAATAAAAACAAATATATTTTAAAGAACATACAAAAAGTAATACAGCAGACAACAAACAAATAGTCGAAGTGTTATAACGCTAGTTATACGTATGTAGAAACAAAGTGCACATTGATATACTGTGACTAAATATATGAAAGCAGAACAGATAAACTGAAAGACATTGATATGGGCAGGCAGGCAAGCAAGTAGATTGACTGACTGCCTCTGCATAGACTAACAATAGATAACATATGTATAAAACTGTCGGCTTAATTGTTTTAGGTCCTTTACACGTGTTTTACTTACTACTTTTGGTCATATCTTTTGTTAATAACTCGACAATAGGAAAACCCTTCGCTTATTATTACCAAAAACCAACTTACCTAAAACATCAGCATTTGTTGTAGACGTTTTGAACCAAGAATCTTCGCCATATTTGCCTGTTTTATATTTGGAGGTTAAAAAATCTTTTGGAAAACCACAAACTACCGATATGAAATGAGGACGAGCTTTCGTTACCCCTCCAGAGGCAGTTGCATTTGAAGCTGTTTCGACTAAAGTGGAGAAACCATTGCGCAAGGCACGCGAAATAAGTCTCGAAGTCCAACTAAGGGAAGAGTGCATGCTGCGCTTATTTGGTCTTTTATTTTTTCTTTTGTAGTAGAGTATGTATCTGTACGTTTATATTACTGGTAGTAAGAAACAGTAAATTTGTAGTATTAATTTAGGGATTCCTCGTTTTATAATTGCACCATTGATTTGCAGGAGTAGGGGAGATTTACCAAAAAAATGTTCGTTATTATTTTCTTTAATCACAGTTTTATTATTAAAGCACCGTTCTCGAAAATGTTTTAGAAATTCAAAAATTTAATTTAAATTTTCTTTAATCCAATTTAATTATTATATACGCGTTTTATATTTTGCTTAAATTATGAATTTTCAGTTTGTTTTACTTGTGCTCTTCTTTCTCTTCATCCGTTTTTACGTAAAAGTCACAAGGGGAACGAATAAGACAACCAAAAAGGAAATGAAAAAATTCATTTTTTCTTCGCAATAATTATATTAATTTTATCGTTGTAATTTATTATTTTTACTAAAATATATGCTGTTTATGTAACATCTAATTAACAAGAAATGCCATATGAAATTTGATAACACACACGGTTTATACTAGTATGAAAAGTGATTTTCCGTAAACTACGCGTGAAAAGCAAGAAGATACTTTTTACGAATGAAAAACTTGTGCTGTAATAATTTTGACTACTCGGTTCGTTGTAAATAAATTCGTGCTGCTAATTTTTTGTCTGACAGATGCAACCATGTGTTTTAGTGGTTTCCCATAGAAAAAATAATTGTAAATAAATTTAAAGTGTACTCCTTAGTGTAATAAGAAAGTGACCTCATAAGCCTTGCTGATTTACAATTTTTTAATACCCATGCCGCGATAAACTGTCAAATTGTTTTTGTATTCATATGTAATATTTTCTACCGCGTTTATTTACCTTTTTTTTTATTAATTTTCTCATTTTTTGTTCATATCATTTTGACACTGTACAGTGGTTTTATTTACACTTTATAATTACTTCATAATTACATTATGAGTGTAATTCATAGTGTAATAAAAAAGTGACCTTGTAAGCGTAGCTGATATACAATTTTTGAAACTAATCAAGATTACTAGAACCATTAAAATTAAAAAGCTTTTTTCGAATATCATTGTTTTTTTTTTAATTTTCACTATATCGATGCAAAATGTAAATTTTTTTCCCAAAGAGTTAATGTATACAGTCATGTTATATTAAAAAGGTATTTGTAAGAGCTTTTAAATGGTATCAATATAATTTAGATCACATATGTATTAATAAAGATATTCAGAAATATATATCGAATTTTTAAAGACATTTGGACACATTAACTAACAACGAGCGGATAAAATTTTGTATATTACTACGATCACAAGTAAAAAACTATTGAGTCAGTATCAAAATTAGTTAAAAATCAATAGTTCCGTTGATCTTGATTTTGCCCATTTAATCTTCTTCTTTAATTACTCATTTTTTCTTAGCATTTTGACATTTTGGCCGTGGTTTTAAGCCCAAATTATATAACGTGCAGTCAGCAATAACATCAGGAAAAATAATCAACTGTTCACTATCAGAACAACATGTTTCTGCCGTTGTATTTACCGGCGTGACAGCCCGTCTAGACGTAACATAATATGCAAGATTTTTGCATCAGAGTGTCAAATTCGCTCTCTGCCAGAATTATTTCATGTGTAGATTCAAATATATAATAATGTCTAATGTCGACACTATGTTACATTACACTTTACATTTCTAACCTAGTGTCTACATTAGGCAAATTTTTATCAAAACAAACGACAATATCAGTGCGAATATATACAAGGTAACCTTAGTTAAACAGCTGATTATTATTTTGGTTGTTACAGTTGTCAGACTACATATATAAAAAACAGTAATTTATACGCCATATTGTTGTTTTTGTGCAACTGTTACCACCTTCCACAAATTCATGTAGTTTGACGTTTGTCTTGATAAAAAATTGTCTAATGTAGACACTATGTAATGTAGAAAGAAAATTTTTTATCAAGACAAACGTCAAACTTGACGCGAATTTATGGTAGGTGGCAACAGTTGCACAAAAGCAACAATATGGCGTATTCCTTGTTGTTTTTGCAGTTTGACAGCTGTAACAACAAAAATAATAATCTGCTGTTTAACTAAGGTTACCTTGTATATATTCGCTCTGATCTTGACGTTTGTTTTGATAAAAATTTGCCTAATGTAGACACTAGGTTAACAAGGTAAGATCACAAAGTAAAAGTGCTGCCAAGTTTAAAAGCGAGTTATTAACTTTTTCATACTTAAACGTCAGTGCTGCCAAGTTCTAATTTAATAAAATTAAGTAAATAATGTGGCAACACCGCAACTTGTTAACAAACTACTGTATCCGGTAGAAAAATACTTTAAAATTTATTAAACAAAAATCTTGTGAGAGATTAAAAATATGGTTAAAATACTTTCTTTGAGACGAAACAATGTATGCCTATTGATGTTACCATAATTAAATTTAAACAAAATGCAAAACAACGTTTTTTAAAATTTTACTTACATATTATTTTGGACTCTAGGTCGAATTGAGTGATTTGTTCTTTGACCAGACCTGTTGGAGGTCACAGAGGAACATCTGTGCTTCATTTTGATACACAACTTATATACTGCTATAGTTTTTGGTTGAACAAAGTTTTCAAAAAAAGATTTTTTTTATTTCACTCATGGGACATTTTGGACCCTAGGTCTAACTGAGTGATTTGTTCCTGGACCGAACCACTTGAAGGTGATAGAGGAAGGTCTCAGCTACATTTTGATATGCATTTTATTGACCGCTATAGTTTTTGGTTGAACAAAGTATTCAAAAAATGATTTCTTCATATTTCAGTCAAGGGACATTTTGAGCCTAAGATCGAATTAAGTGATTTGTTCCAGGACCAGACTACTTTGAAGTGATAGAGGAAAGTCTCAGCTTCATTTTGATATACAACTTATATATCATTGTAGTTTTTGGTTGAACAAACTTTTCAAAAAAATATTTTTTTAAATTTCTAACATGGGACATTTTGGACGCTAGGTCGAACTGAGTGATTTGTTCCTGGTACGTTCCACTTAAAACTAATTGACGAGGGTCTCAGCTTCATTTTGATATAAAATTTATTCACCGCTATAGTTTTTAGTAGAACAAAGTTTTCAAAAAAATATTTTTTTCATATTTCACTTAAGAGACATTTTGGACCCTAGGTTGAATTGAGTGATTTGTTCCTAGACCGGACTACTTGAAGGTGATAGAGGAAGGTCTCAGCTTTATTTTGATGTACCCCTCATTCACCGCTATAGTTTTTGCTTGAGCAAAGTGTTAAAAAAATATTTTTCCATATTTCACTCATGGGACATTTTGGACACTATGTTGAATTGAGTGATTTGTTCCTGGACCGGACCCTTGCAGGTGATAGAGAAAGGCCTCAGCTTCAATTAAAAAATCTTTTTTCTGAAAACTTTAAATTATATATCAAATTGAAGCTGAGGCCTTTGTTCTATTTTTTCAGAGTTGCTAATTTAGTAGGAAATTTTTACTTCATTGTCAACTTGCCCTGTTATAAGATTTGGTTGTTTGAAATTTTGAAAAAATATTGTTTATTGTGAAATTTGAGTGCAAAAATATGTCTAATTTAAGGCCGTGTCCCTATTTGGAAAAATGTTATCGTAAAAATCCCATACATTTTGGGGAATTTTCTCATCCTCATTGTTAGTACACATTTACAAATTAATTACCCTATTTAATATGAATTTACAAAAAAAAAAAAAACTCCTTTACAGTGGATGATATTTACAAGATGGGACCGGATCCCAAAACCAATCAATATAAAATACCTGCAGAGTTATCTTCCAATCGCGATTTAATTATGCAACAAATTAAATTACTAGAAAAACTATTTCCAAAAGATGCCGCAAAACCAAAAAAGAAGGAAGAGAATCCTCAAGGCTCATCAAACTCACAATTAAAAGCAGACAATAACAAAGCCTGTGATAAACGTTCCAAATCACCACAACCTACGACTTCGTCGACAGCGAGACAAGAAACTGATGATTCAAATTTGGCGAAGAAACAAAAAATAGCACGCAACATTAAGGATTATATACCCGTGGTGGTAGAAAAGGGAAAAATGGCTAAAAAGTTAGAAGCGGCGGCACCGTACAATTTTTTTCTAACAGCCATAACTGATGCAAAAGCAACACATAATGAGGCTTTAACGGTCACCATGCAAGGTAGTTTTCTTTTGTATAAATATTTGCAAAAGCAATTTAACAATTTTTAACAGAAATTCTAGATGAAAGTTTGGGCATTATTGAAAGCACTGTGCAAATTAATTTTATGGTGGATATTGGCTGGCTTTTGGGTCATTATTATTTTGCAGGCATATTGTAATTACTCCTTCATTTTTTCTAACCTTCATAAACTAAATAATTTAATAATTTGTCTTATTTATCTTTGAAAGGAATACACCTCTTTTAGTTCTGTATGGCGATGATACGCCGGAACTACAAACAATTGATAAACACAAGCCTCAGGTTACTGCGATTAAAATTAAAATGCCTACTCCCTTCGCCACATCACATTCCAAAGTTATGCTTTTGGGCTACACTGATGGTTCCATGAGAGTAGTTGTATCGACCGCTAATCTTTATGAGGATGATTGGCATAATCGTACTCAAGGTATTTGGATAAGTCCTTTGTGTCCAGCTTTGCCCGAAGAGGCTGATACAGCTTCTGGTGAAAGTCCTACAAATTTTCGTCAAGATTTAATGCTTTATTTGGTGGAATATAAATGTGCTAAATTGCAGCCCTGGATTGCACGTATACGAAAATCAGATTTTAGTGCCATTAAGTATGTTGAAAAATTAAAATTTTACAAAAATTAATAAAACAACAAACAAATTTCATAGCTCCTAAAAAAAAAAAAAAAAAAAACGAACTACTACCCGTATTACTATTATTTTTTATCTTCCCTATAGCGTTTTCTTTATTGGCTCTGTACCCGGTGGACATCGTGAAGGGCCCCGAGGACATCCCTGGGGACATCCTCGCGTTGGTAGCCTTTTGCAAAAACATTGTACACCAATTGATGAAAAAATTCCCGTTGTTTGTCAAAGTTCCAGTATTGGCAGTCTGGGCGCTAATGTTCAAGCATGGATACAACATGATTTCCTAAATAGTTTACGTCGTGATAGCATGCCTTTAGGAGTACGACAATTACCCCCTTTTAAAATGATTTACCCCAGTTATGGTAATGTCAGTCGTAGTCATGATGGCATGTTGGGTGGCGGCTGTTTGCCATATAGTAAAAATACCGATGATAAGCAACCATGGTTGAAGACTTATTTACACCAATGGAGCTCAAAACTACGTCATCGTTCTCGTGCTATGCCACATATAAAATCATACACAAGATATAATTTTGAAGAAAAATCGGTATATTGGTTTATATTAACATCAGCTAATTTGTCAAAGGCAGCTTGGGGTTGTTATAATAAAAATGTGAATATATCTCCGTGTTTGCGTATTGCTAATTATGAAGTTGGTGTTTTGTTTCTGCCAAAATTTGTGGTGAGTTTTAAAATGATTTTATTTTTTAATGTAAATAATATATGTCTATTTTGAAAATATACCCTTTGACTTATTAAGCCCATTTGATTCAACATACAAATATCATATAAAATGTGTGTGTGTATATATATTTCAAAATACTGAAATTGAATCAAAGTAATGTATATGTAATCATATATTATCTATGACATAACAATATAGTTTAAGCTACCAAACCAGGTAGTTGAACGATTTGTTTTGTTTTCAGGAAATTTTGGGTCATTTTGAAGTTTTCTTTGAAAATAGTTAAAAAAAAAAGAAATACGCAGTTTGCTGTCATGTAATATTCAATAAAGCAAAATATGCTGAAAGATATAACCACATGATCTTAAGGAAAAATATTCGGGGCTCTCCCGAATTACATGATAATAATGTTATAATATTAATATTTTTTTAAACCAATTTTTAAAAACTGGTACTTTATTTTCTAAAAAAGTAATATACCCTTTTTAACAAAAACAAAAAATGGTACATTTTTGTAAATCATATTTTTTTTAATGCCCTAGCAAAAAAATTACACGACAAAAATGGAATTAAATCAGGGGTTCAAGTGGTAATGATCTGGTTCAATTTAGGTGAAACATGCATGATTTTAACCTTAGTTCATGTGTTAACGCGAAATTTCAATGAATCGGCTTTACATATGATTACGACAAACATATGAATGTTTCACGATTTGAAAACGATTTTTCATTGGCGAAAAGAATAAATTTTTTTAGAAGCTCATTTAAATCATTTCCAAATAAAAATAGAAATTTGTATTAAAAAAATTATTTTTTCGTTTTCGAAAGCAATATTTTCATGGGACTAAAAAACTAATTTATTATTTAAATAAAAATTATATTTTTTATTTATTGAAAAAAAATGTGAAAATAGCTTTATTCCCGTACTCTAAATTGGGAGCATGCGGGATCCCAATTTTACCGAAAAGCGTTCTCGTACTCGAAAATTGGGCCAATGAGAGCTATTTCGAAAGAATAATGTCCTTCTTCTTGCACGAAACAGCCCAGAAAATTTCTTTGGGTAGATTATGTAAATTGTCAAATAATTAAAAAATATGTATATTTATTTTTATCGAAAATGAATAAAAAATTATTTGTTCTTGTTACTAATAGGAAAGTTCCATTTAAAAAAATTAAAAACATTTAAATATGCTGAAAAATAAAATTACATTCACATACGAATTTTTAAAACAGTTTGAGGCATAGAAAACAACTAGAAGTCCAACTCTTTTACTTTAAATTTTAAATAATATTTTTGGATGTTCTTTTTAAGTACTTTCGTAATGACGAATAATTTCGAATTCAAAATGGCATTAAGAATTAATTTGATTGTAATATTGATTTTGAAGTCCTGAAAATGGCAACCACTTTTAACCACTTCAACTTATTTTTTTTTTTATTGGCGCACATCAAAATTAAAAAATTAAAAAAAATATTATATTTTTTAATAAATTATTAATCAGAAATTCATTCATTATTTTTTTATAATTGAACAATTTGCACATAAACGAAGTTTTGTAATATATTAAATTCCAAGGACAGAAAATAATCACTATTCTTGAAATTTTAAACAAAAAAATCATATACAAGGAACGATCGCATAAAAGTGTTAAATACAAAAATGTAATTCTCAGAGAATCCAACGTTACTATCAAGTTGAAATATTTGGAAAAGTAAAAACAAGTGTAAATTGAAAATATCAAAATTAGATGGATGAAAGATCTACAATAAAGGAAAAGAAAATCAATTAGTGATACACATTATTACTTCGTTTTCAAGGTAATTGTCGAAGGTGTATGTGCCCCTATATCGAATATTCTACTTTCTACCCTATGTATAGTTTTGAAGAAACTAATCAGAAAAATTTACATCAAAGGCAAAATTTCGAAAAAGAAAAGGGAAATAAATTTAAAAATGGTGAACAAATAATTACATAATTTAAGTGTTTATAGCTGTGTTTTTTTCGAAATTTATATAAAATTTTAGTACAAATTTAAATAGATATAAATTTCATAAGTATAGATAAAGAGTAATAAGAGACGAAAGTAATTTTAAAAAACCTAAGTCGGTTATCAAAAACCTAACTTATGCAACAACAAAATACATGTAATCAAATGAATTTTGTTGTTGCTGAAAAAAATAAAAATAAAATTATTTCGAAAAAAGTATAATTTTTGTCCAATTGTCAACCTAATGTTTCGCCTCTATGTGTGTGTATTCGCTTTGAGTATAGCTGCTTAAAAATTAAGTAAGGATAAAAATGTGACCAACTGTAAGAAATGTATGTATTGTGAATTTGATAACTAATAATTCAAATACCAGATTTTCAATTTTATGATTTAAAAAATTAAAAATTGTCCCAAATTTTCAACAAATTTCGAGATGGCATCATAATTTCAATTTTTTTTCAAAGTCTAATATTTAGAAGCGATACGTTTTATTCGATATATATATAGAAATAAAATTCGAGAAAAACGAGAAAGAAAGAAATAGTCTGTCAAGACACATCATATGATACCCTACATCATTGTGTATGAGCATGAAAATTCGGGAAAGGGTCTTATATTACACCTGTGGCCAATTTTTCTAAATGTAAAATAAAATATGCAAATACAGATTAATGCGTTTAGACTAACATATAGGGCGATTCCTAGAAGTGCGTTTATATAGGAGCTATGGTAAATTATGGACCGATTCTCATAATATTTGGTAATGTTGTTTCTACTTACAAAAAACTTATTTGTGTTGAATATTAACTTGATACTAACATTCGTATGGGATTTATGCACGTTAAAGTTTATATGGTTAATTGTGGTATAAATTTGGTATAAAGATTGATACTTATACTGAACTTCTTTGCACCAAATTTCATTAAAATATTCTTATTTTTAAGGCAGTTTTGAATGTTAAAACTCTATTCCGGGGGAACATTTCTATAGGGGCTAGGTGAAATAATGGAACGATCACAACCAATTTCAATAGGCTTCGTCCATGTATCATAAAAGTCCCACGTGTCAAATTTTATCGAGTTATCTCTAAAATTGGTATACTATAAGGTGGGTGTTGGATAACTTTTTCTATGAGTTGCAAACATCAGCATAAACGTGTAATACCCCATCCACCTAATAGTGGTGTAGAGTATAAACACAGCTTATAAAATATTGTAATATAATTAAAATTTATCTGCTTTCTAAACCAATTTAAAATTATTAAATTGACTTTTATGAAGCGAAGAGGTCTATAGTGCAGGAATTACTCCAAAACGGTTTTTTTCAATATCGAAATTTTTGAAAATTTTATTTTTATTACAAATTTTGATTTTTAGTAAAAATCAATATGATTTAGTCATAGTGATTTTTAGTAAGTTTTGATTATTAGTAAACATTTTTTAGTAAAATATTTGATTTTTCGTCAAAGATTATGTTTACTAAAATTTCTGATTTTTAGTACAAATTTTGATTTTTAGTAAAAGTCAAAAGTTTTTTGTTGAAAAAAATCAGAATTTTGGTGCTAGATCGAATTTTTAATAAAAATCAAAATTTTCACTTTGAATTGGGAATAAGTTTTATTTTTTGAGCAATAAAATAAAAATCTCAAATAATCATTTTTGAGCAGAATATATATATATATGAATTTTTGAAAATTATTTATTTTTTTATTTTTCGAATCTGAAAAAACTTGATTGTTTTTAAAATTTGTACTTTATTTAAAAATTGGATTTTTTTTACTGCTTCGTTGTTGTTGAATCTAACTGATAGCTTGAATAAGGATTGCCTATCATCTTTGGTTTCGCTCGATTTAACTAAAGCGTTCAATTCAGTTGATTACAACATAATAAGAAGTTAAAAGGGCAATTTAATTTTTCAAAGTCGGTTTGTTTGTTAATTTATTTTTACTTGTCTGGTGGGTATCTGTATGTGGGATTTATGCACGTTAGATATTCTTCGGATACGCTTCCCTTATTTGCAGGGGTTACCCAGGGATATGTTATTTATTTAGGCCCATTACTTTTTATTATGTCTGTGAACGATCTTCCTACATTCATGGACAATAATATTTGTAGATCATTCTTATTTGCTGACGATATGTTTCTGTTATTTAGTACACATAAAGAAAATGTTGATGTTTTGGAATCTAACATCGATTATAGCTTTTCGTTTTTCTGAGTGGTCATTTGCTAATTTTATATGTGTTAACTACGATAAAACTAAGGCCATTCTTTTTGGTAATACAGAGTATGATTTAAGCATTGCTGTTAATGGAGAAGAAATCCAATTTGTTGATAACTTAAAATGTTTGAGAGTATATATTGATAACAAGGTTACATAAGAGTGCCAAGTTCATCATATATGCGGTAGAGAGAAAGTTGCGCAGAATCTACTCTAATAATATACTTCTACTTTGTCTAATAAGATATAGATTGGCTTAGTTATGTACTTTCAAAATTAAACCGTATCACTAATTCTATTGTACGATACGTTTATAACGTTCGGAGACGAGTTCATACTTCTGAAAATGTGAAGACTTTCCTAGGTTGTTATTTAAAACAGTTTGTTAGTATTCGTAACTAATTGCATTTTTACAGAGCTATTAAAAGTGGCTTGCCTTATAGTCTTCGTTCTGAGTTCTTGTTTTCAGATTCTATAAAAAACTCACCCTCAGCTTATTATAATCCGAGGATAAGGTGCAGTTTTTTTGAGAGATCCTTCATTGTTAGATTAGCAAGATTCTTATTTACCCATTGAGCTTCGAGTGTTTTCCCACTCAAATAATGCATTTCGCTTAAAATTCCTTGTACATTTTCTGACTCCTAACTAATTCTATCCATTTGTTGAAATATATTCAATTAAATTTTTAAACACCTTATTTTCTTCCACTAACATTTATAGTGTAAATTATTCGCCAATAAAAAAATTGCTGAAACTGTATTTTATTTTTTGGCATTTTTTCTAACAGGTTTATTATTTTATTATTATTATTTTTCTTGAAATAGTAGTAATGTAAAGAGCATCCATGTTATTTTTTTATTTTCATTCTCAATGTTGGCAGTAGTATTTTTCCCACTTTTATGTTTTTTTCTGATGAGTACTTAAATTTGGTAATTCTTTTAGGAATGGTTTTATCTTCTATTGCAATCTAATGATTGGTATGGTCTTTATTATGTTTGCTTGTGTAGCACATGGTCTCATATCTTTTGTTTAATGTTTTAATGATCTGAGGTATATCTTTATTGGAATTGAATTCTGCGGAAATCATTCAAATTTTTGTGAATATAGAAACTTTAAGCATAAAATGTTTAATTCATTTGCAAGGGAACTGACTCTGTCATTTAATGAAAAATGCAGAACGTCTACATATGAAATAATAAGAAATTTGCTAAACAATCACTAAGACTCTTTTTTACTTAAAGAATTATAATTGATGGTTGTTTTTAAAATTTCTTATAACTTCTAAGTATGTACAAGGTTTTTTTTTGACAACTTTTCCTTAACACTGTGATATTAGTAGTTTCCTTATTTAATTATTTAGATGTTAATTGTTGTAATACTTTTAAGTAAATTCTCATAAGAATGTAATTATTTTATAAAGGTTTCAATAAAGTCAATAAAGTAAAAAAAAAACTTTAAGCTTGTTAATTTCATCTACTCTCTGTTCCTGTTGGGTTTATGCGGAATGGGCTACTTGCCTTATTCTTTGAATGTGTTGTTTTACTATTCTCATGCATTTTCTGACAATTGGACTTATTTTTTTTTTTTTGCTTAGCTTAATGTTCTTTAATTTTCATCAGAATTTATAATGTTTTCTTGCTTGAACGTGAGATGTGGATCTTGGATTCATTGGTCAATGCCATTAGTTGCAGTAATTTGTGTCTTTATTGCAAGATCTGGGGTTTGTTTTTAATATCATTTATTGCTTCTTAGCATTATAACTCAAGGTATGTTGTCAAAATTTTATTCCTTTATTGTAGTTTTGGGAGAGAAATTGTTACCTGTACTGTGATCATGTTGTTTATGGGATTTCTTTATATTATGGAATTTCAAAGTTTATATTATTCAAGGACTGATGCTTACACAAGCGTGTTTAGTGTTGGTTCTTTTTGCGAACTTAGTGGTATATGGAATGATATTGGATTATGCAGTTTTTTGGTACACAGGATTGTCAATTTCCTCTGCAAATGTTTTCTGTTTTTTTTTTGTGTCTGTTTGGATTAAATAATTGGCAATACTATGTCGTTTGAGGTGTAAAAATTTTTTGGTGCTGAATGGTGATTAAATTTAAAGTGGAAAATTACTAAAATAATGTTTTTAAATTACGTCTAAAAAAGAAAAAACATAAGGCTTTGCAGCAAAAGTAAAATTTTATAAAATATCATCGTCATTTATTTGGTTTTCTTAAATCCTATAAAAGAAACTTTATGTGGTAAATATAATGCAAGAAGCATTATCTGCTGTCTCATTTTTTCACTGCACATTGTATGCATACATACATATGTATATGCATATAATCTGTAACCTATTAAATGAGTACCGTTGTTATTCATCAGTACTTACAAGAAATAACAGTTAACATCAAGTTACTTTATAAAATACGTAAATACTTAAAGTAAATTAATTTGCATATTTGGAAGTAGAAGTAACATGGCTCCAATTTATTTATGTGGATCTTATGAACTAAGTGTGACCGGTAAACGTAATTTGTTATGTATAGTCTGTGAAGTTTGGTTTCACACAGATTGTGAAGGAATCTTAAAAGATGTGTTCCAAGTTCTTGATAAAAATCGTAATCTGAAATTTACCTGTAAAAATTGAATGGCAAACCCAGTGGATAGTACCGAACTTGATGTATCATTCAAGGAAGAAATTCGGAGCGAATTTGCTGAATTTAAAAACTTGTTAAATAATCTGGGTGTTGATTTTAAACAGGTGCAGACCGAGCTGAACAGTAAATTTGAACCCATGATTTCAGACATACGCACTGAGTTAACAACGATCATAAACAACTTTAAGGATGAAGTTTTATCTTGTAAAAACATGGTTATGAAATTTGAAAATAATGCGAGTAAAAGAATTAATGAACTTGAATTATCAAATAATGTACTGAAACACAGGCTAAATCGTGTTGATATAATAATTTCTAGTGTACCTAAAGGGATTGAAGACTTGGATAAAACAGTTTTTGACTTGTTTGCTTACTACAAAATTAATGTTGATGTGAAGGATATTTCGCAAATTATTTATATTCGAAGAAATACATTGATTCTAGTTAAATTCAATAATATTTTGCTACGAGATCTGTTGATGAAAACCTATTTCAAAAGCAGAAAATTGGTTCTATCTGACTTTTATAAATGTAAAAATGGTGAAGATATTAGTAATCGTGTCTATCTAAATAACAATCTTACTCCCATGGCTGCAAAGTTATTGAAACTTTGTCGTATACTAGCTAAAGAAAAGAAAATTTATAGTTCTAAAATGATAAACAGATTGATCCCTAAGTGCAAAGTTAAAGTGCTACATGATGATGAACCAAAAACTCTTAACCTTAAGTAATGTTTGGAACTATTTTGTGAAGCTGCCTAATAGGGATTTCTATGAAATTGTTATTTCATTTTTTTTTTTTTTTTGGATTTATGTATTCATATTAGCTCTTTTTTTTCTTTCTTTAATTTTAATATTTACATTTTACTGGTTATTAGCTTCTCTTACATTAAATGTAATTAAACATTAAAAGATTTTTGTGGAAATTGGGAGAACAGCATGTAATCATGTTTTATATATGCATTTCTAAACTTTAAATTTAATAACCAATTATCAGTATTATAGAAACAAAATATCTTTTTTATATAAATTTTTGAAATTATATTTGTAGCATTTATATATATATATACCTATTTTATTTTAAGATTTATTTTTTAATGAATTTTCTTTTGTTTGATATAAAGTTCTCTACAACAACTAAATCCCTTTATAATTTTAATGTAGCATAATAAGAATTTGGGTCCCATTGCTAATGCTGCTCTAAGAGCCTCTTTTGCTAGAAATCCTAATAATTTTAATGTTGGACATATTAATGTCCAAAGTATCAACCCTTCCACTAGATCCACGAAGATAGAGGAATTTAGAAATCTATTATATGATTCTGGTATTAGTGTTATTGGTGTTACAGAAACATGGCTGTTGAAAGAAACATTGTCTTCTGCTGTTTCTATTTCTGTATATGATATTGTTAGAAATGATCGTGATTTGGGAGAAGTGGGAAATGTTGGCGGTGGTAATAGCTTGTCCAGAGGTCATGGTGTCTGCCTTTATATTTCGGTCTTTTTGAGGCACAAAATAGATTATAGGACTACAGAGTTTGGTGTCTGTGAGTCGTTGTTTGTTGAGGTTATGGTAGCGGGTGGTTTTCCGTTATTGGTTGGGGTTTTGTATTTGCCTGGTGGCTGCATTGATGTATTTGAACGTTTACATAGTGATTTATTCGATAAATACACTAATATAATTATTATGGGAGATTTTAACTACAATCTCTTTAATGAATCTTTATCTAATAATTTTCATCTGATGTGTCTTAGAGTTGGTATGAGTTCAGTTCATAACTCAGCCCCCACGCATTTGGACATAGCACATAATAGTACCTCACTTATTGACTATTTTCTTGTAAGCAACATATCTTTGGTTGTGGATTCTGGTCAGTTTACTTGTCCCTTTACTAATTCCTATCACAGTTTTATATATATTCATGGTAGCTGATTGCATTCCTGATGTTATTGAGTTTAAAGACTATAATAAAATTGATTATGACAGATGCTTTTCTTATGTATCCCAGTTTGATATGTCTAATATCTATGGTACAAATGATGTTGATGTGCAATTAGATACCCTTTCTTTATTGTTAAATAAACTACATAATATGATTCCAATGTCGAAAATTAATAGAAGACGTGATGCTTTTGACTTTATGAGGTTAAGTTGTGTTTCACAAGCAAGGTCCTTAAGAGACGTAGCTTTTCAGGCTTATCGGGAAAATCCAAATGACATAAATTGGAAAATATATTGCAAATATAGGAACAGAGCTAAGGCGACCATAAGAAAAGAAAGTAGAAAATTTGGCTTACGTTTTTTTGATAACGTTGATAGTGAACTTATTTGGAAAAGATTAAGAACACTTGGATGTTCTGGTGGTGATAACTCTTTAGGTGAAATGGATGTCGAGTCTTTGAATAACAAATTTTTAGATAATTTTGGGCATAGCAGAGTAAATAGTTTTAATTTCTTAGATTTTGATAACAATATAAATTGTTTTTCTTTTCGAAATGCCACTAAAAATGAATTAATTCTTACTATGCAGCAAATTAAGTCAAATGGTCATGATATGATTCCTATGAAATTTATTAAACTCATTTATCCCTTAATATTGGATATATTGTTGCATGTTGTTAATACTATTTTTACGGTTTCATTTTTTCCTAAATTGTGGAAATTAGCAAAAATTGTTCCTATTCCTAAGGATTCTAATTTTAGTATTGACAATTTGAGACCAATAAGTATATTACCTTCGTTGTCTAAAATTGTTGAAAACCTAATGAAAACGCAGATTTTATTGTATTTAGATCAGGCATCTTTACTACATCAAAATCAGTTTGCGTTTCGTAAGAACCATAATACTATCACACTATTGATCGCTATGACTGACTCTGTAAGAAAAAATCTAAGTGAAATAAGCAATGCGTAATGGTTTCGCTGCACTTAAGTAAAGCCTTTGATTGTATTGATCATTATCTTTTATTATGTAAGTTGAGAGATAAGTATAATTTTTCTGTTACAGCTTGTAAACTTATTTGTTCCTACGTTTCTGATCGATTTCAATATACTTCACTTAATAAGGTTAATTCTAATATTGGGTCTGTTACTTCAGGTGTGCCCCAAGGCTTAGTCCTGGGTCCCTTGCTTTTTATAATTTTCTTCAATGATTGTATTGAATTAATGTGTAATCAATTTTGCAAGTCATTTGTATTTGCAGATGATGTACAGTTATTGTTTTCTGGTGGAAATCTTTTTAGATCATTTGAGACCACTATTAATGATCATTTATGTGAAATATCAGATTGGATGTTAGCTAATAATCTTTCCATTAATCCTACTAAGACTAAGGCTATACAATTTTTCTTGGGTAACCATGTAGTATCACACCCTAATATTTACATTTCTGGTGTACCTATTCAATACGTTGATCATTTGAAGTGCCTTGGATTATATTTAAATCGAAAACTGAATTTCGATCGCCATGTTAGTCATATTTCTAGTAAAGTTTTCATCATCTTGAGAAGGTTATATTCAATTAGTTCTTATATACCTAAATTTGTTAAAAGACGGGTAGCTTATGCATTTTTTATGTCGAATATCAATTATTGTATTGAAATTATTGCGGGTTCTAACAATAATACCCTGACTAGACTTGAGAGAATATTTAATAGATTCTTGAGATTTGTGTATAACTTGAAAATTCGTGATCATGTTACTAATTTTGCTATTGACTTCCTAGGATGTACCTATGATAAATAAGTCGTGTTACGAACTTTATTGTCTTAAAATATGGTGTCCCCATGGAATTATTTAGAGAATTTAGTTTCCTTCATTCATCACGAAGTATACAAATTGATATACCACTCATTCGTTATCAAATTTTTTCGTTTTCTTTTTTAGTCCGAGTTGCTAGAATATAATATAATCTACCTTTAGAGCTTAAATATTTTTCCTGTTCTGTGGCTAATTATAAAAAAAAACTTCTCCTTTTCCTAAATCTTTAGCCGGGACTACATATTTTTCTCATTAGTCTCACATATTATTTTTTTTTTTTTTTTTCTGTTAGAGAGATATTGTTTGTTTGTGGAGAACTTTGTATTTGAACTTTGTATTTAAACGATTGTTTAATAATTTGAATATGTAAAAACATGTAAATCTAAGTATTAACTTAAATGTCATAGTTATTTTGATAAAATGTATATTTTTTAAAACATTTAATTGGCCAAAAGTGGCTTTTTGTATTAATTGTTGAATTAAAAATAAAATTAAAAATAAATATATTTTTATTGAAGTTGCTTTTTGCTATTATATTGAGTAAAGATTAGTTTAAATGAGTTCTTATCTTCATACATGGTTTGGAGTTATGTGTTTGTGTAGTCTATTAAAAAAATCCTTAATTTGTGTTGACTTTTAGTACTAAGTAAACTGCTGGTTAAGCTTTGTGTGTGCTACATTATGTTTGTTGAATTTTTAAATCTATTAAAGAGTTTATAGATGCTTCTGTGTGACGCGTTAATGTAACATGTTTTTCTGGGTATATACCACTTTTGTAGTAATTATTATTTTTTTTTTTGCCAAGCTTTTGCTCATATGAATACATGATTAACTTCATTTTCTAACATTTATTTTTATTATTTTTCTTGGTTGATGGGGCTTTGTTGGATTGTCTTGTGCAATTTAACTGTTTTTATATAGTCAGAAAAGTTTTTAAGTGTATTTTTTTATTTTAATTTTATGTTATTTTATTTAATTTTATGTTATTATATTTTATTATATGTAAATTTTTATTTGTGAATTGTAATGTAAATTTATCTGTTAAGTAGAATTTTGTGACCAATTATGACCAAAAGACTAGGTTGTAAAATATTATTAAAAATAAATAAAATAAAAAATTCAACTTTAATAATTGGGTTTTATTGCTACTTTGGTAACCTTATATTTCATTATATTTTTTGTGTTATGGCTGGGGAGCCAAATAGAAATACATTTTATGTATATATATTTTTTTATTTCTTAAATTGTAAGCTATTGTTATAAGATTTATTTGTAATACGGTTATTTTTATATTTCATATTTTTGCATACATATTTATTCAGGAATTTGCTTTTGTAATATATATTTATTGGTCTAGAAAGGCTTTTTATATTATTTAATTAATAATTTACTCTTTTTTTCGATTGTTTTTTATATTTTGTTTATATATCAGCGATTTCGATATGTATATTTTATATATAAAATATCGCTCAGTTTTCGGAAAGTTGTATTTCAACAGACTGACGAATATAGCTATTACGTGCCCCCTATCTGTAAGATCACAAAACAATTTTGGATCAATTTTGATGATTTTCAATAACAAAATTCTTAGAACGCTAACCGTTGTTAAATACAGAATCGAATGTAAACGGCCATCTTTGTTTCGACTTTTCTATCTTTAAGAAAATAAAATTTACAGTGTCTACAGTAGTTATTGTTCTAAGATTCCTTATATATACTGGGGAAGGGTATAATAAAAAATATATAAGAATATTACCAAAATATTCATGTTTATCTTCTAATCAATCATAGAAAAAATGCTAGAATTTTTGAAACTTTTCTTCAATTGAATTGTAAATAACATTTGATATATTTTTGCTTTATTTCTTTGAGAGAAAATTATTTTGTAATAAATTATGTTTACATTATTACCCAGCAAAAATTTTTTGAAGTAATTCAAAGGGTTGTAATATTTTCATGATTTCTTTAGAACATCTATTCAAATGTATTCTTAATTTCTTCCCTAAATTTATTATTTGTGAACTCATGAAAACAACGTTCAATGCATGCATTCAACTCTAGTTTTGGAATTGCAGTATTTGATTTTAACTTTATTATATTTGTAATTTATTTAAGATTATAGATTTTTTATACTTCAATTAAAAATAAACTTTAGAACTGAGCGCTATTTGTTTGTTTGTAAATTTTTTTTAAAATCTGTAGTTTAATTTAATTTAATTAATTTATGGTATATATGTCTACATGTAAAGGTGCATCTATTAGTATGCACACCATTGAAAAAACATAGTTTAATCATCAAACTTTCACTGTTTCTCTAAAGTGAAACCATGCATATTTCACCTAAAAATGAACCAGTGTATTGTCACGTGAAATGGTGCATTTAGTACTTCTATTGCATTTATTTTGCTGTGTGTCCAAATCATAATACCTGTTGTATAGTTGTATCACAAAAATATTGACAAAAAAAAAATCAATTTAAAAATGTTACTGATATATGCGCATCGTTACAACGAAACAACACAGGTTATTAATTGGGCTAATATTTTATATAAATTTAAAAATCACTATAAAAAAGTGAATGCTAAAAAGAAGCTCACGTCCTCTTATTGTTTTTATTTTTTGTAACTACTTACAGATCGGAGAAGAAACATTTCCCTTGGGAACTCCACGCGATGGTATACCACCATTTCCACTGCCATACGATGTACCTTTAACATCGTACGGACCAGATGATAAACCATTTCTTATGGATTATTTACATATTTAAAATTTACTTATGTTTTCATAGTTATATACATATGTATTGAAAGATTCTCAAACGATCGTTAACCCTAACAGATAAGAATTTATTAAAATGTTTATATTTTACACACATTTACTTTTTTTAAATTTTGCTTGTAATGCTACTGATGTTTGTGTCGTTTAAAGATTACATTGCTGCCATAGCAATGATTTGAAGTATTAAATTAATAGATTAAGCAATATATATATATATATATATATATATATATATATATATATATATATATATATATATATATATATATTGCTTAATCTATTAATTTAATACTTTTATTGTCTCTTTCAATGGCGAAAAATACAACATACATAAACTTTTTATTTTATTATTTTTATTTACATCTTTTAATTAAAGTTGGGACATTAAAAACAGAAAAATTATTAAAAAATTATTACAACTAATGATTTTATAATTGTCTGTTTATTAATGAAAGTGAGAGTAAAAGTGTTTTGTATTTAACAAGGGAATACAATCTTAACTAAATACAAAGATTTTTGCAAAAGCACTTTATTTTGCTTAAACTAGATTATACAAATATTAAAGATAACACGATGCTACAGTGAAAAAACACATGGAATGTAATATAGTGTAGTTTGCTGTTAGTTGTTTTGAATGAGTAGATTATTATATCATTTTTAGAATACTAATACCCATACCTACAAAGTACACTATGTTACACTCGAAATGTATTCAACTTTTTTTATTTTGTAGTATCGTAACTCTTTATAAAAATCTAATAGATTTCAACAGATTATTTCTCTAAATGTTTTTAAGCCTTATCTGTTTCACATTTTAAGCGACATATTCATATTTTTTAAATTTAATTAATTAATTAAGGAATTCTTTAATAATTACAACCGATTATAAAAAACCGGTTACAGTCTAAAAGAATGGTAAACACTCTTCAACTTACATTATTTAAAACCATTAAGAAGAAAGTAACAAAAAACTAGTTGCAAGTAATGTATGTATCTAGTTGTTGACGCAGCAGTTAGTTGGTCATTGTCTCATTGCAAACACACACACAAACTATATTTTACATAAAGTTAACAAAAAATAATAATAATAAATAATTATAAATGAATTTCACTTACACTGCTAACACTTTATTCATAAAGATAGTTGTGCTTACATCAGTTGCTTATAGAATGGCGGCATTAAATATAAAATTAAAATTTCCCTACGAAATAAATCTAGTCGATGAAAAAACCAACGAAGAACTACTAAAATATTTTCATGGTAAATTAACATGCAAATTTGCATGCATGCAGAATTATATGCCTTTTCTTTAAATAAATGTAGGTGAAAAGGATGGTTTTGTTCAAGTTGGTCCAGAGAAGTATTTCTTTCCTTTAAAGTATAAACAGGAAGCAGAAAAATATTATAACTTCCAAGCACGTCCAAGTGATATATGGGTAGTTACATTTCCACGTTCGGGAACAACATGGACTCAAGAGTTGGTGTGGCTAGTGGCAAATAATTTGGATTTTGAAACGGCAAGGAAAATTCCTTTAGCGCAGAGATTCCCATTTTTTGAGTAAATACTAATATAAATTTATAAATATTATTTAAAATTTTGTGTGAACAAAATTTGCAAATTTTAGATTTCAACTATTTATGCATCCAGCTATAAAAGAAGAACTTTTAAAAGAAAATGAACACAGCGAAAGTAATCAACAATTTATAGAGGATATTTCTAAACCAGGTTATAAAATATTTTCTGATATGCCAACCACTGAAAGGCGTTTTATAAAATCACATTTTCCATTTTCATTATTGCCGCCCAGCGTTATGGAACAACAAAGTAAAGTAAGTTAAGAAATATTAAAACTTCTTTTTTATTAAAATCAAATTTTTTATGCATATCTTCAATTCCAGGTCATTTATGTAGCTCGACGCCCAAAAGATGTAGCCGTTTCTTTTTATCATCTTAATCGCTTGTTTCGAACACAAGGTTATGTGGGGGATTTTGAACGTTATTGGGGCTATTTTGAAAGGAGTTTAAGTAATGATCATTATTATTAAAATTAATTTCAAAACAATTAAATATTTCATTTTTATTTCAAGATCCCTGGATGCCTTATTTGAGTCACCTAAAAGAAGCCAAGGAACATAAAATCTATACAAATGTTTTATATCTCCAATACGAGAATATGGTAGCAGATCTAGAGTGTTCAATTAAAAAAATTGCCAAATTTTTAGATTGTTCTTTGGATGAATCAAAAATGAACGTTTTACTTAATCATTTAAATATTTCAAATTTCCGTAATAATCCTGCTGTTAATAATCAAGAACTAAGCGCTGTGGGTGTTTTAAATAAATTACAAGATGGTTTTGTGCGTAAAGGTGTAGTTGGTGGTTCGGAAAATGAGTTTAGTAAAGTGCCGGGTCTGTTAGAGAGAGCAGAAAAGTGGATAGAGGAAAATGAAAAAGAATTGTTAAAGTAAAAATAAAAAAGAATTCAAATTTAGTCTTACACACATAATTTTATGTGTGACTTGATACATATATATTCAAATATATCGAACATATTCCAACCACAAATCTGAAATTTTTTTTAACCTAATTAACTATAATTCTAAAAGGACAATGATCATTCTACTGGAGGATTTTAAATTGCAATTAGTAATAGCAGTCTCAATCGTTATGCATAATTAAAAAGCAGTTTTTGAATTTCAATTTAATTTAAATTAAGTTAACACATATGAGAATTCAAAAAAAAAAAAAAAAAAAAAAAAACTAGAACCAATTCCAGATTAGAATTTTGCAATTCAAATTACGTTATGCTTATTTACAAAAGTTGAAGGGAATTTATCGTCTGAGATCTCATAAAGTATATTTTGTATAGAGTATATTTAAAGTAATATTATTTAATTAAAAAAAAAAATAAGTAAAGTAAAGTAGCAATTTTTAAAAAACTATTAAACGTATCAATATTCCAAAAAGTGCCTAATAATAAAAAAGGATAAAAAATGAATAACTTTAAAGGTGCCAATTTTCAAAAATTGTGATTTTTCGTCAATAGTAGGTAACAAATTAAATTTAATTTATTAATTAAATGAGTATAATAAATATTATTATTAATAATTAAATGAAATAAGTAATTAATTAATTAAATAAATAAGGAAATTTAATTAAAAATTTTCAAAAAAAAAACTTCTAATGGCGATTTTTAAATTTTTCAAAATAATGCAAATTTTAAATTAACAATATTAATTTTTTAAAGGACCAATTTTAAAAAACGAGCTAATTTTAATGTTAAAAAATAAGTATCTTTAAAAAAAATCTAACAATTTTTAAAAAAGTAAAATTTAAGTACTATTAAAAAAAAGGGTTTCTGAGGATAGATGGGCAGCTACAAATATAACTATACAGCTCACTTGGTTCCTATTGTTCCCGTTGTTGAGCTCCCAAACTCACTTAAAGTAGTAAATATTTCTTATAATGTTTATGTTTAAAAAACGGGCGGACAAAATTTTTTATATTACTACGATCACAAGTAAAAAAAAGCTATTGCATCAGTATACAAATTATTTAAAAATCAATAGTTCCGGTGATATTGATTTATGCCAAATAAAATAGTATTTTATTTTTTTTCGGTCCAACTTAGTTCATTATTATTAATTTTAAATTATACTTTTAGGAAAAAATTTATTAATATTTTAGTTAAACTTGATATTTTAACAAAATCAAAAAACCCTACATACAGATGACATGCTCACACAAATTGTTACCACTAAATTAGTTATCGATTACACCAACCACTACAATAACTGCCACCTCTAGCAAAAGCACATAGTAAACAAACGTTTTTTTCATCTTGGAAAACACATAAGACTATAAAAGTAAAATGTTAGATGGTTGGTATTGTCGTACTTTGGCCAATGAACAGCAAGCAGCACAGCAAAACGATAATAATGAACAAAATATGGGACTGAACGACGACTCCGATTCAGATAGTCAAGACAATGATGAAAGCAGACAAGGCGGAGGAGGTGGTGGGGCTACCAGCAGTACAATGGATTATAAGAATCAGTATCGCTATTTAAAGAGGAAATTGAAGTTTTTAATATATGTAAGTTTAGGTAGAATTAGATCACCTATTATGTATGTACGTAATTCAAAATTTATTGTTGATATCTAAGATTTTCTGATCATAACACATTTTTAAATTACATCTCTGAAATGTGTGTTTTCTAAGCCGAATTTAAATGATTCACTTTTAGGAAAACGAGTTTTTTCAAGATGCTTTAAGATCAAACCAAAGACGTTTGCTTAAAGTCTCTCGGGATCGGGCATTTCTCTTAGATCGATTGTTGCAATATGAAAAACCAGAAAACACTTCATCAGAAAGTGAAGAAACCGAAGATTCTTCAGAAGATGAGGCTATAAAGGAAATGAAAAAGTGAGTTCCGTGAGTTTGTAAACCAAATTAAATCAATTAAAAAGCAATTTCTTTAAAAAGGCGTAAACTGGAGCAAAGTGTTAATGGTTCTTCAACTGGATCTACACGTGGTCGCAAAAAGAAGAACTCAGCTCCAGTTCCTATCAACGAGTCATCAGATCAAATACAAAATCCTGCCTACAATCACTTAGATGTTGTAGGAGTAAATCAACAAGCACAAGCTGAGGTAGAAAGGCAATTATCTAAACGTTCTGTTATGGATTTGATACCAGAAAGAGCTCCAGCCACAGTGCCGGCAGAAATGTTTAGTAATGAACCGTCTTTGGATAGTGAACCAACAGATCATTTGGTGGATGGTTCATCGCCCACACATGTGGCAGCCGAAGAATGTGTTCCCATGGAATACAGTAATTAAAAAACGCATATTAATTTTAGAAATTTTTATTATTTTTAAATTACACATCTTATCTCTTTATGGGAATTAATAAAATGAAAACGAAACTAAATATTTACTTACAAACTAAAAAAGGTTTTTTAAAAAAATATTAGCTTAAGAATAGAATTTATGACTTGAATGTGCCCACGGTCAATAGCAAATTTCGACGTGTGAAATGCAACGTCATAAAAGGTGTTGATTTGGTGGGAAAAGCTCTCAGCAAATAAGTATCGCCTTCACTAATCTCGGGATTGTGGGAAGCATTGGTGCTTTGCGTTATATAGTCTTCAGTCAGTTTCGTGAAATCCCACAATGTTAAATAACAATCCAGACCGCCTACTGCCAAAATCGTACCATCTCTGCTGAAACACATGGTTTGTATTGAGCCTGTGTGCCTTACTAATGAAGTGACCAATTGACCGTGCGAAAGATCCCATACTAAGACATGATGATCTGATGAGCCAGAAGCTAAATAACGTCCACAGGTAGAAAATGATAAAGCGTTTATTTGACCCTTATGACCCGTCATCAGACGCACCAGTTGCCCTGTTAAGACATCCCATAGTCTTACTGTTCTGTCACTAGAACCACTGGCTATATAGTTAGAATTGGGATGGAATTGCACACAATCAACATCTGATAAATGACCCGTAAATATTCTTAAGGGTTGATTGGAATCGGTTGCCCAAAGACGTAGTGTTTTGTCATACGAACAGGAAGCGAAATAATAGCCATGAGGTGAAAATCTTACATCCCAAACCGGAAACAAATGACCTTTGAAAACGACTATGCAAGTCCAAGTGTGTAAAGACCACAACCGTATAGTAGTGTCTTCGGAGCAGGAGAGTAGCATATTCTTTTCTGGGGCAAAGGCACATCTATATACGGGACCACTATGGCCATAAAATGTTCTAGCAGATTCACCAGTTCTATCATCCATCATGCGTACCAAAACATCTTCGGCGTCTTTATCTATGTCTTTGAGCATTTCAGCATTTTTCATTTCTCTTAACTTAGAGGGGGTCAAAGACCACACCTTAATGCTGGAATCTGTAAAACCCACTGCCATCATATAGGAATCTTCCGAAATCTCTGCACAGGTAACACTATTATGAGAATTTAAAATGGTGTATAAACAAATTGAGGGTAAGGATTCTTTATTGAGAGAAACACGTTTAGAAGCTTCCCTTAGGGCCTTCAGCTTCTCTAATTTATCTGCATCTTTAAGCTCTGGCAAAGGTATACGGTCCATAGATGGGGCATTGGGATCAGATTTAGATTTTTTGGAAAATAAAGGATCTTTCTTTGGCTTTTTCTTTTTAGGTTTATCTGGTGCATCAGGATCATTGTCATCTTCTTCTTCAACTGCTGCTGGAGCAGGAGTTGTTAAAGATTGAAAATCTACTTCCTTAAGTAAACCATAGTAGACCCTAATTTTATTATCCTGCCTTCGAGCTTCTCCAATCAATGAACCAGCTGTGGCATTACACTGCATTTTCGATCTGGCTGTGCCCTCGTAAGTATCAAAGTGTAAATACTTAGCCACAATATCAGCTATCAACTCTTGCTTGCGGTCCTGTATATGGCGTTTAAACAACGAATGGGCATCCCGAGACATGCGAATAATAAATTTATCCGATTCCATAGAAGTATACCAGTCATTATTTTCCATTTCCGAACGTTTTGTTATTAACAAAAGATTCTGTAAATCTTCACGATAATAATAGTCCAAATCCGGGCCATATTTCTCTACAAACTCTCGAGCAGATTTGGCATACCCACCCGAAACTAGTTTAAAGTATATTTGCACTAGTATAGGATATAGCACCATAAAGAGTTCATGTTTATAAATATCCAAGGATTCATCTACAAACGTACGCAAATCCCGGTAGGCAGCATCATACAACTCAGGATCACTTCCAGGGCCCGGTTTACCTTCAGCATTTGTGTTTTCAACATTTTCGCCCAAAGCAGAAGATAATATCGAAGTAATTTCTTTATCATCTACTTCTTCCAAGTCCTCTGGCTTGATATTTGCTTCCTGGCACAGCAACTCCTCTGTTTGTTTAAGATTATATTTCTTGATCAACTTGAGCAAAGCCAGTAAATCACGTTTATCGGCCATTGGTTTTAGATATCCAGAAACCGGGGAGTCGGTGCCATTTACTAAAGTATTTGAATTCATTATTGTGAAAATTCACAAATTCCTTAAATTTATTTTTTTATTATTTTCCCACTTTTTTCTATAAAATGTATTGTTTATGAATGAAGCGAAAAAATACTAAATATTCCAAGAAAAAAAACAAAACCGACATTGATGCAAAAATTGGTAGTAGAAAAAAGTAATGCCAACTTTAGAAATGCAGGAGTGGACGTAAAATCGCAAGAAATGGGAAAACATATATGTTAAATCATAATACGTAACCTAGTGTCTACATTAGGCAAATTTATATCAAAACAAACGGCAAAATCAGTGCGAATATATACAAGGTAATCTTAGTTAAACAGTTGACTATTATTTTGGTTGTTACAGTTGTCAAACTGCATATGTAAAAAACAACAATGAATACGCCATATTGTTGTTTTTGTGCAACTATTGCCACCTTTCACAAATTCGCGTTAAGTTTGACGTTTGTCTTGATAAAAAAATCTCTAATGTAGAAACTATGTAAAAAAGCGTTGGCAGAATAGTTTATTTATTTATACTTCTTAGGTTTTTATAAGACAAATAATAAAAAATAGTCAAAAGAGGCGATAAATATCTATAATTTCTAAAATTAAAAAAATAAAAAAATTGATTATTTAAACATTTAAAAAAGTTGAAAAGTCGACTTTCCGTTCCAACTATGGAAACCTAATACTTTGTTCACATATAAAGATTTTTTGAAAAACGAGTCCTTTTTTTAAACACCTATAAATTAATTTGTTTTTTCATACATTTGAAAGCCAAAAAACATCTCAATTCGAGTTTTTTAATTATTTAACATACAAAAAACGTAATAAATTTCCATATAAGGAAGAAATTTTTGGAATTTTCAGTACATAGAAATTTGTTGAAAAAAAGTATTTGTGAAAATTTTCAGTTTAAAAACAAAAAATTAAAAATTATAAACGAAATTTATATTTGTTCATAAATCTTATTTGTTTTAAAAATTTATTTTTTAAAATAAAAAGTGTTTGTGTGCGAAATTTTGATTTAAATCAAAAATTTGTGAAAATATACATTAAATACGAAAAACAAGTCAAAAAGAAAAACTCGATAAAATAATATATGAACTAATGTATGTGAACATAATATAAGACGTAGATAAACTTTTGTTATGATAAATCATATTTTATTTTTGTTTTAACTTTTTTGTAAAAAAAATTAGTGCAAAGCAAACTGTGCGCAAAGTAAACTGAAAAATTTATTACTTTACCCCATTAATAATGCTGCAATAATATAAGGAAATTTGAGATAAACGTTTATTTTGATAAGGATTTGATATTTGTCTTAATATAAAAAATTTTCTTGAGTGCAAATGAAGCAAAATTTTGCTATTAAGTGTAAAATATATTCAAAATTATGGGAACTCCTTGAGATGCCTAGTTCACTTAAAATAGTAATTATTTTCTATACTATTTGTCCGATTACAAAGATTAAGCTCAATAATAGGCATTTACAAAAACATAAATAATTTTCTATAAAAGTTCATTTAACGTAATTTTTTTTTAATATTTTGTCTTTTCTCCGTAAAATAAAAAAAGAAAATTTTGACGTTTTTGTTTTTTTCTTATCTTAGTAATCGTCGGTTTATAAGTTTTTGGTATGTCAAAAAGAGGCTTCGCTAACATAATTTTTTCTTTTTACCCAATTTTTAATAACAAAAAAAAAAAAAATTATATAAATTTCATACAGCACATCTACACGTAACAGAATATGTAAGATTTTTCTGTCAGACACTGTCAAATTCGCTCTTTGAGAGAATTATCTTACGTGTATATTCAAATATTAGTATTATAAGATGTGTTATGAGACTGTTGTGATGAGATTTCTCTACACAACCATCTTATAAGATGAACTGTCAAAAAAATATACATATACGAAAGTTTGTTTGCGTGCATGTGTATTTTGAAAATTACTAAAAAAAACCAATGTAAATTATTTCCTCTTAATGATTGTTTTATACTTTAAAAACATTTTTATAAAAATTGTGCTAAAACAGTGCGAATTTCTTAAATAAAAGTGACATATTTACTCTGTGACTGAATGAAAATAATGAGGTTATATTTCAAAAAATTTTTTCTGAGAATGAACGGCTTTACCTTTTTTTTATATCATGATGTATATTACTATTTTTAAGTACTAAAATTTACAACTATATGTTATTATTATTTTCTTAGAACAGGGCTGGTCTATGGAAAACTGCAATGACATTTTTTAATTTTCATGGAGAAAAAAGAAAACAATACCGACGAGCTAAATATTATGCACTTTAAAAATTTATAAAAAACAAGAAAAATTAATACAAGATTATTGAAATCTTAAAATATAATAGCTTTTATCGTATAAATTTAAAAAAGTCAAAGGTATGCATTAAAAAAATTTTTTTTGCTCAATTTCTGTACAGAAAATTTTATCAACTTAAAAAAATAAATAATACAAAAAGTACCCATTGTGGTGAGTAATCTTTGATTTAATTTATTAAAAATTTTCATACAGTAAAGCAATCTCGTTAATGAATGAATATCGTATTTCAAGTAGCCCACACGAAATAAATAACAATTTTTTAAGTCTTCCCTTTTCATGTAATTAATATACCAAAAGGGAGAGGGAAGAGGAGTCGGTGAAAAAATTTCACAACTTTTGTCAGAACTTTGTTTTAATTGTGAATTGATTTAAACAACTCCCCAGGCACTATGCCTATATTGTATTCCGTAATCTCACGCGGCACTACGGTGCTGGCTAAGTATGCTGAGTGTGTTGGAAATTTCGCTGAAGTAACCGATCAAATTATTTCCAAGATCACTATGGATAACCACAAGTTGACCTACTCTCATGGCGACTATTTGATACACTATGTGTGTGAACATAAATTGATTTATATGTGCATTACCGACAGCGTAAGTAAAAGATAAAAATTCTTGTTGTCTAGACTGAGTTATTTATTCACTGCTTTCTTAGGAATTCGAAAGATCTAGAGCTTTTCTGTTTTTGGCTGATATTAAACAAAAATTTATACAAACTTATGGTTTGACGGTGGCCACTGCCATAGCTTATGCTATGAATACTGAATTTTCCAAAGTTTTGGCTCAACAAATGACTTTCTTTAGCCAATCGAATGAGGTCGATACTATATCGAGAGTTCATGGACAAATTGATGAATTAAAAGACATTATGGTTAAAAACATTGGTAAATATTAAGACCGATAAGAGTATTTATAAACATAGATTACTTTTCATTGTTTAAATTTGTATTGCGATTTTTTTTAGATAATCTTAGAGATCGTGGTGAAAAATTGGAATTACTGGTTAATAAGACAGAAAATTTAAGTAATAATGTAAGTATGGATTTTTTAAAATATATACATATAAGATTAAAAAGAATTTAAAATTTATATATATATATATATATATATATATATATATATATTAGCAAAAATTAATAGATAAGAAATAAACGAAAATATTATTATAAAAATATTATTTTTAAAATAAAAAATAAAAATAATTAAAATCACAAAATTTTGTTGGAAGCAAGAGCAAATATAACAACGCAACTTTTTACACAAATAAATTTCTTTTTTTATATATAAAAACAATTTTCTTATATAAAGTTAAAGTTTTCTTACATAAAGTTAGACATTAAAAGTTATATATTGCACAAAATTCAGATTTTTGCACAAGAATTATATAATAATAATAATAATAATAATAATAATAAAAAAAAAAATAAAAAAAAAATTAATAAAAATAAATAAATTTTTATAAAAAAATATATAAATACATGAAATTTCATTTTTAATTTTTACATAAAAGTCAGATTTCCAAACAAGTATGTGATTTTTACAGAAAAATTAAATTTTTACAAAAAAGTTAAATTTTTACACAAGTTTTATTTTCACACAATTAATTTTTAGGCAAAAGTCAGATTTTCTCATATCAAATTTTTAAAGAAAAATATAAAAAAAAAATACCTCTTAAACAAAAATTAAATTTTTACACAAAAATAAAACTTTTGTAAAAAAATAAATTTTTAGAAAAAATTACATAAAAAATTACATTTCACACAAAAATTTAATTTTTACATAAAAGAAAAATAATATTGTTACACAAAAATTACGTTTTACACAAAAATTTAATTCTTTCTGCAGAAAAATGATATTGGTACACAAAAATCATAAAAAATACGTTTTTACACAAAATTTAAATTTTTACTTAAAAATTACACTTTTATATAAAAATTACAGTTTTACACAAAAAGTTAATTTTTACACAAGAGTCAGTTTTTTACATACATATCAGATTTTTACAGAAAAACATAAAAAAATACATTTTTACACAAAAGCACTATTTTCTATAAAAACATTTACTTTTAACACAAAAAATACTGAAAAATCTTATTTTTACCAAAAAAAAAAAAAAAAAAAACGATTTATTAAAAAAACCTGATTTATTTTGAAACTTCATACCAAAATATTCAGTTTTGGTTAAAGGAATACAATCGGTTGAGACCCTAAAAGATTTTAATTTTCTATTTTAAAATTCTTATGTATATTATTTTACAAAATATACCTAATTTTGTTTTTTGATCTATTACAATATTTTTAAACATTTATCAATCTAAAACAAAAAATAATATAATAATTTCATTTTCATTTTTAGTCAGTGGCATTCCGCAAAGCATCACGTAATCTGGCCCGACAAATGTTTTGGAAAAATGTACGTTTATACGTGATTGTTGTTCTTATTATCATATTCGTACTATATGTCATTGTTAGCATGGCCTGTGGCGGTTTGGCCTGGAAACAATGTGTAGGATAGACAAAGAACTGCAGAAATAAGCCTAAAACTATTAAAAATGTTATATTCATAGACATATATCGTCGGTGCGCTGACGAAGAGCCCTATGTGTATTTTTTATTATCTCATCTATCATTATTAGTGATAAGTTCACCCAACAAGGCGTTTTCTATTATCTCAACGGGTTTCGAAGTTACAAAAAATCCAAGAATGTATGTTTTTCAAAGCATAAAATTTTCAAATATCTTAACGGAAAATACAAAAATGAAAAAAGGTTGCGAATCGACAAAATAAACATTTTATTTTATTTGTTCTCCTGAATAGCAGAAAAAAAGACATAAATAACACTTTTCGTTAGCGCACCGACGATATACAATTATTTCATTTCAAAATTATATAAACTATGAAAGGTAAACGAAAGATACATAAATATTTTTATATTAAAATTAGTTTACAAAAGTTTTTTTTTTCATTTCTAAAATGTATTAAATTATATTAATTCAAGAATTTCGAAAAAAGCAATGTATAAACACCAAAAAAGTGTGGTTTTGAAAATTTTTAAGAAACTTGTTAAAAAATATATATTAGAATTATATATATGCTTAGAAGTTTTAAAACATTTTGTATACATATTCAAAATCTTTCCTTTCCTTTTTCATTTAATTCTTGTAGTGTTTATGCATTTAATCAAACCATTGAGAGGAAAATACCAATTTAACTATTTATATTTATTATTTTTATATACCTATATTTAGCTTATTATTTTGTGTCAATCTTTATTTTTTACTCTTATTATTATTTAAATTTGTTGTTTTGGATTATGTATAATAAATTTGTAAAAAATGATGATAAAAACAAAAGGTACATGAAAAACTTTAAAAAAGAAAATTCTAAATAGTTAAATAATATTCCCATTGTAAAATTAATTTGCAAGTAAAAACTAAATTAATAAAATACAATAATGTAATATGTTCATTACAAAGCAAAACTTTATTAAAAAATAAAATGAAAAACAAATACAATTGAATTTCATCTTAAAAAAGATTATAATATATAATATAATTTGTATTTAACAATAATAACAAATATAAAACAAATGTTTTATTTCATTCAAAATCTTCTACATAAATGATGTCATTAGTTTTGATAGAGCCAGCTTGTCTTAAGCCCAAATGAATGCCCAAAGTGGGACTGACCTTATCGTTAATTAAGCGATAGCTAAAATTGTGAAATATATTATTATCTTTAATTTTTATTGATTTTTTTATATTACCTTTTAAGTGTTTTTAGGGGATTGTTTTGAGGATCTCTTTCGCCTGTCTTAACATTGATATTCGGGAATATGCAGCGTGTACATGGGGCTACTTTACGGAAAACAGCATCTCCTATACGCACCCATTGCCAGTTGTCTTCAGCATAGGCTTCGTTTTTGTCCATTTTCAAATGGAAATTACCACGGAATTGCAGAGGATCTGCAGAGTTAGGTAAGCGTGTGTTAAGATCATCTACAGATGCTAAATTCATAAGCATATAGCTGGTGGCATCGTTAAAGGTTCCCTTGTTTTATTTGAGGTACAAGTAAATGCAAATAAAAAATAAAATATGTATTTTAAATATTATTGCTTTGTTAAGTAATTAATGATAAGATAGTAACTTTAAAAGTAAATTATACATATAAATGCATTAATATTTTCACAGTCTTTGTTATGAAGATAATAGAAAAGCTTTTTTAGAAATCAGTTATTAAATAGTAGTACATATTTTATAAATAGAATAGAAATTTAGAAGAAAGTAAATTATTTTTTGAGTTGTTTTTTAAAAGTGTATGTTATTGTTTTCGTTTTATAAATAACCCAATAGTAGGTATATATATTCTGGATCCTTAACGATATAATTTTCTCTAGTTCTGTCTGTTCAAATGAACTTTCTGAAGGTCTCTGACATCTAAGTTATGGTTCATGCATTAAAATATCGGGAATGATTCAATGTCAATGATTTTTAAGCAAAAAAAAAAAAAATAAAAAAGTTCCGACTCCAAAAGTATCCATACAGTAAACATTTTCAAGAAGATAATATCGGTGCACTGACGAAAAATTCTATGGTTGAGATTTTTAAAATGTATAAGATTTTTTAGTCAACTTTTAGTTTCCTTATTTAATTATTTAGATGTTAATTGCTGTAATGTTTTTAAGTAATTAAAAAAATTAAAAGAATACAGATTAAAAAAAATTAAAATGCTACTTTAATATTAATTTTTAAAAACGCTCAAACTTTCAAAGGAAAGTGTAATTTTTCATAAAAGTACCTATTTTCAAACAAAGAGCTTATATTTTATTAAAAAAAAATACATACGAATTTTTATTTTATAAATTTCAAAATCAAGAGTTATTTATACCTTGCCTAAAATTTTACTTAAAAAAAAGGTGCCTTCTTTACTAATTCAAAGATAACTTTAAAACAATTTGTATGTTTAGTAGAATTTTCTTCAGAACTAACTTATACGTGGGAAGAGTATTTTTTACTGAGCGAATTAAAATAGTTGGACTTCTAGTTGTTTTCTACAAGTCTGTCAGATGTGACGATTTTTCGCCATACGTGGCGATTTTAATTGCTTTTGGCGACTGAATTTTCTGTTTGGCGACATGGCGAATTTTCTGACAATTTATAAACAGGTGGCGATTTGTTTGACCAACTTTTACAATTTTATTAAATAGGCAAACTATTAAATTACAAATCGACTGTTTTTAGTATTTGCCTATCTAGCGAAATGAAGAGCTTTAATTTATAAATATCTTCAACTTAGTTTACGAAATTTTATATCCAAAAATGTATTTTACAATATTTATATAGCAAATGTTTGATAAATTGTGTTCCATCATCTTTAAAATATATTAAGGACCTAAAATGGAGTTGACCTAAAAATGTATTTTAAGTTGTATTTTTTTATTTAATTATTATTAGCTATTGCAATTATCGTTGGCTTTGTTGGAGCTGAATTTACATTTATAAATTATACGAAATTTTAAATACTAAAAATTGTCCGACACAACATTTTATTTGATTTTTTAGTATTTCTTTAAAAAAAAAAAAAAAAAAAAAAAACAAATAAAATTTAAATTTGGCGATTTTTGGTGATTTCTGATTTACAAATTGGCGACAGAGGCTCAAAAAAATCTGATAACCCTGGTTATCTATGCTTTGTGCCAAACAAGGTAACAGCGTCTTGGAGAGGATTTTTTAAAAAATTTTTTTATATATGGGTTTTTTTGACATTTAAACAAATTATGAAAGAGAACTTTTTTATTTTATATGGAGTTTGACAGTTTAACAAATCAACAGCTGGGCTAACGATGTTACCTTGTTAGTTGCGCCATGCTTTGTGCTTTCTTAACTTAAAAACATAAACTTCAGTTTTTTAAAACATTTCCTCTACAGGGCATCACAACTCACCGAATCCTCTTTGGTTATAAAAGGCTGTTCAGTCAAACGAGAATTAACACTTCTTACTGGTTTCGGATGAGGATAATAAACTAAATGCAATCCACTGTCCTTATTTAAAATAAAACGTGAAAACCATTTATCATATTTTTCACCACACAACATGGCATTCAATTTTGAACCCCATACTGAGGTATGTATATCTTTACCGGGAGCTTCGTTTACCAAAGTGGTGAAATCTAATTCCAACGGTTCCATGCCCTCAGCCGTCATTACCAATTTATTTTCACAAACTACCTTAGTAAACACTAACACCAATTTTGGATAAACGCGAGCTGTTATCATTTCATAATTTTCATTAACCAACATCAAAGCACGATCTATAATGCCTCTATAACGTAAACCCAATATCTCACATAATAATTCATCTTCCGGTGAAAATTTCAAAGGAGCACATGATTTGATGGGAAATAAATTGATTTGTTCCAACGTACCCACACGACGCCATTTTAAAGGCATAACATCACGTTTCAAGTACTTGTAGTATAGATACGATAAAGCACCCGTTAACATTGTTGCACCCAGCCCGAGACCTACATACAAGGCACGATTAGCCGCTGCACTAGAAGCTTTATGCAGAAATTTAAATGCAAATTAGACAATTTCTTAATTATTAAATTGAAAAAAACCTACTGGACATTGTTCTGTTTTTTTGTCTAGAAAAAAAACCAAAAGACGCAAAAATATAATATTATGATGATAAACTTAAAGTTCACAATTTCTAACTAAAGCAAACAATTCAAATAGAAATTCATTCAAGTAGATGTTAAGTATCTACAGACATATAGAAGCAGAGGAAGATTTTTTGCAAACAACTACAATGGCAAAAACTGTGTTGTTAGAGGGGGTATAATTCCATAACCTAGCGTCTACATTAGGCAAATTTTTATCAAAACAAACGTCAAAATCAGTGCGAATATATACAAGGCAATCTTAGTTAAACAGCTGATTATTATTTTGGTTGTTACTGTTACCAAACTGCATATATAAAAAACAATAATCAATACGCCATATTGTCGTTTTTGTTCAACTGTTGCCACCTTCCTCAAATTTGCGTTAAGTTTGACGTTTGTCTTGATAAAAAATTGTGTAATGTAGACACTATGTAAAATATAAAAAGAGAAACCTGTATGAGTTTAGTAAGTATATATACATTTCATGGCTGATACTGATGTTTACATTTTTTTTGGGATTTTCTTTCTCTTGTTGAGTATTCCTTTATAGGTACATGCAGAGAGTATACTTATTGAGGCGAAACTCTCGATTGATAATTGAAAAAAACATTGTTGTTTTGTAGCAAAAAAAATATTTTTATATTTTTAGCAACAACAAAATGTATTTGATTGCATGTATTTTGTTGCATGAGTTGGGTTTTTGACAATCAACTTATATTTTTGACAAATAGTTTCGTCTCTTATTATTAATTGGTCGTACCATAGTGTCTACATTAGAGATTTTTTTTTATCAAGACAAACGTCAAACTTAACGCGAATTTGTGGAAGGTGGCAACAGTTGCACAAAAACAATAATATGGCGTATTCATTATTGTTTTTTAAATATGTAGTTTGACAACTGTAACAACCAAAATAATAATCAACTGTTTAACTAAGGTTACCTTGTATATATTCGCACTGATTTTGACGTTTGTTTTGATCTAAATTTGCCTAATGTAGACGCTAGGTTATGGAATTATACCCCCTCTAACAACACAGTTTTTGCTATTGTAGTTGTTTGCAAAAAATCTTCCTCTGCTTCTATATGTCTGTAGATACTTAACATCTACTTGAATGAATTTCTATTTGAATTGTTTGCTTTAGTTAGAAATTGTGAACTTAAAGTTTATCATCATAATATTATATTTTTGCGTCTTTTGGTAAGGGGTACACGTATTCTAATAAATCCTATAAGATATCATTATTTTCAATCAGTCACTGAGTAAACATGTCCTTTTTATTTAAGCAATTCGCAATTTTTTAACACAATTTTTATATATATTTTTTTTTAATGTAAAACAACCATTAAAAGAAAACAATTTTACAAAAAACATTGTTATTTTAGTAATTTCAAAAATATACATGCACACACACAAACAAACTTTCGTATATGTGTATTTTTTTTGACAGTTCATCTTATAAGATGGTTGTGTAGAGAAATCTCATCACAACAGTCTCATAATACATCTTATAATACTAATATTTGAATCTACACGTGAAATAATTCTCTCAGAGAGCGAATTTGACACTCTCTGACACAAAAATCTTACATATTATGTTACGTCTAGACGGGCTGTAACGAAGCTAAACATTGAGTATGAATATAAAACAAAAAGCTAGAAGCTTTCAACAAAGCAAGATCAGGTGGCATGGTCAACCAGAAACGAAACACTTTAAAAAGAGCGCAAGAGAAAATGATTATTTTTTGGTGTTCTAGATATAACAAACACATTCGTAACAAAGAACGTAAACAAATAAAACACATTCATATTTTTATGTCTCTCTTTTTGCTTTTCGCTGGTCATAGGCAGGGTTGTCAGATTTTTTTGGCACTAGACACTATGTAAAAAATTAACTAAAATGTGAAGTGTCGTACAATTTTTGTACTTAAAATTTCGTATACAAATTTTAACAAACTGGACACCCTACTGGTAAAACTAATTCTAGTACGCTGAATGCAATGGTGACAGCCGTTTTTCGAAGTTAGCGCTCGTTTTCGCGATATTTGGGTATAAACATAATTATGGAAGTACCGAATCAATTGAAAATTAAAAACAAAAGGGACATTATTTATGTATATTAAACAATAAATTGATTGAATATATACTTCAATCATAAATTAAGTCAGTTTTAGTCCAATTTTAAACGTTTTTAAATTTTTGTTTGAACAGTTACTCATTGGTAACATTAGTTAGCTTGCTTACAGAATTACAGTAATATTTTTTGCAAGTTTAAAATTTTGTTCATTAGCGTTTAAAATATATTTGATAATAAGAATTCGTTATTATACACTTGAATGGAATCTTAATTGTTTATATTGTTGAAATTCGAAAGTTAAGTTTTAAATTTAAAATACATTTTAGAGACAAAATTTTTACGAAAAATTGATTAAAATGCATTTTAAATTAAAAATGTTGTGAATACGGGGGTTAATTATTAAATTTAAGCTAAAAACTTAATTTTCCTAAACTCTTTTTTAGCCTTTCAAAACGAGTGCTTTAAAAAATGGTTAACACCACTAAATTCGGCGTCGCTGATGTAGTTTAACCCAATGGGTGCCCACATTGTTAAAAAATTTGTCCCATTTTCGAGCGCAATAACTTCAAATACACTTTTCTGATACATAGCCCCTTTTTAGGTCTTCAACTTTTAAAATTTATTGGACTTTATTATATTTTTAAAAGAATAGTTAGTCCTATTAAACTTATAAATTATTTCCAAAAATTTATTTATTCATGAGCGTTTATTTCATTGTAACCGAAATAAATTATCAAATATTTAAAACATTTTTTTGGGGATAAATTTTTGTAAGCTAAGTTGAAGCTATTTACAAATTAAGGCTCTTCATTTTGCTAGTCGCAAATAGAAAATTCAGTCGCCAAAAGCAATTAAAAATTGCCATGTTTGGCGAAAAATCGGCACATCTGACAGCCCTGGTCATAGATATGGACGAAATTTTTTTGCAAAGTGGGTTTAAGAACTGCCTTTATCTCTATGCCGAATGAAAAATTCATTTGGACAATTAAAAATTTTTTTTTTTAAATTTATTGTTTTCCATACATTTTGTCGAAACGAATTTTTTTGCTCGACATGGAGAAACGGCAGGAAATATTTTATTATGTATAATAAAAAATTATATTTTTTCATTGCATAATCAATTTTCATATTTCGATTGGAGCGATAAATATGTGATGTTTATTACAACATAGAAAAATGAGATTTTCGAGTTATGGCCAGGGCAACCAAAAATATGTTTTAAAAAGTGTTTTATGCGTATAAAAAATGTTTTTAAAATCTGAAAATATGTTATTAAAATATATAGAATATGCTCTTAAAATATTATTTTTTTCTGGCTAACTATTCGTACTAAAAATAACTTCATTTTTATTATCAATTGCTAAAAAATGTTTTCTTTTTGCACTTAAAAATATTCAAAGCTAATACCTTGTATCAGGAGATTACAAAGTTTCTATAATTTATAGGATGAAAATTATTAAGTGATCGGATTTGAAAAACGTATGTGGCAATAAAACGAAAACCTCACTAATAGCAAATTATGTAAAATAATCTATTGGTTGGAAAGTATAAAACATTTTTCTCTGAAGTGAAAAATTATGCTCTTTATTTAATATATGCAAAATAATGCTCTTAAGTATAAAACATGCAAAAATATGCCATTTAAATTGTTAAAATATGCTCTAAAATAACGATTTTCTATGAAAATATGACAAATTAGGCTGTTAAGTCCAAACTATGCAAAATATGATTTTACATATTTTTGCTTGCCCTGGTTATGACAGTCTTGAAGTAAATAATGATATCTAATTTTTAATTAAACTTTTAGCATTTTGAGATTCAAAGATTTAAATAAATTTTTATTGAATATCTATGTTAAATTTTAATAATTTATTTTACTAACGTTTTTGTTAAATAATTATGCCCTTTTGAAATTATAAGTTTTGTTTAGTTGGAAAACCCTTTTGCAAATGATTGAAAATTTCGTTAGGATATATACATGTGTAAACCACGTTTTAATATATTTCGGGTTAAAATAATTCAAAGACACTGAATAGAATAGAATAGCTTTTCTAAAGATTTTATCAAACGTACTAGTATTAAAGTTAGAATAACTGGGAGACGTATAAATTCTGGAAAATTTCCAGCGCATACTAATTTTTTTTAAATACATATTCAACAAAAAGTGGAAAAAAAGTATATGCAAATACTTTATTTTTGAGAATTTCTCATTTATTTATTTAAAAAATTATTTTAATGATTCAAATGATGTGGAAATAACTGAAGATTTTGAAATATATAACGATGGTTTGTTAACACAACCAAAATAAATAATATCAAAAATTTAAAAAATAGAATTTAGAAATATTGATGATCACTGACTTTATTTAGAAAAAAATCTAAAAAGAACAGAAAAACTAGGTTTACTTTTAAGGCTATGTATTGCCACCATCTGTTTCTATTAAAAAAATAATAATAATAATCATTTTAAAGCCAATGTGCAATCGTTTTAAATCTAATATCTTTATGAATGATAATTAAAAAAAGAAATAATTTCATTATATAATTTGTCTGTAATGAATATGGTCACAATTTTTGGATATTTTTTTTGTTCTATATTAATGAATTGCTATTTTTAGGTTTGTTTCATATTAATAGAACCAAGAATTGATTTAATAAATAGCAGTTTTTGCATTTTTTGACTTGTAATTAATTATTCTAACAACATATTTTATTCTTTATTAATTCGGTTAATCGAAGAAAATTCAAATTTTATTCGATCGATCTAATTCAACGTCGAATAATTGACAACCCTAGTATCATTATTTAGTGTTAATTTTATCATATATTAATTTTATAAATAAACATTTGAAAACAATGAGCCCCTATGCAAAATCAATAACCCATCAACTTTCGTCAACACAACAATAACCGGTGAATATCCTTATGAGAGAGACTGTCATCAAACAAATCATAATAAAAATTATAAATAAATAAGTTAAAGTGCTGCGCCGAATCATATACATATACCCTTCACTTCTTTTTATTGCAACATTATTTGAAAAATTTTTACATTTTTTAATTTATACTTTTCTAATATTGGCACATTTTTGTAAAATTTTTATTCTTTCAATTGGTAAAATTTTTTAAAATTTAAAAATAAGTAGACACATACTTTCGAAAATTATTATTTTTTGTTTAAAATGTAAAAAGTGGTCTGGACTCAGGACATCAAAAGAAAAATCTTAAGAAGCATTCCCATCATATGTCCCTCAGTTTCTTTCCAAAACTTGAAAGTCTTTATATCGACTCCCCTACTAGGATTCCAGAATACATTAATATTTTTTAAGAGATTTGGTCCACGAGGCAAAATATAAAAGTCACTTTTAACAGTGATTTTGCAACAATCTCGAAATAATCCGATTTTAACGCTCGTAAAAGCCAGTGTTGTATGTTACCAGAAAAACACACGCACAGCAAAAATTTTGGTAATAATAAAATACACACAGCCCAGCTTAACCTAGTGTCTACATTAGGCAAATTTATATCAAAACAAGCGTCAAAATCAGTGCGAACATATGCAAGGTAACCTTAGTTAAACAGTTGATTATTATTTTGGTTGTTACAGTTGTCAAACTACATATATAAAAAACAATAATGAATACGCCATATTGTTGTTTTTGAGCAACTGTTGCCACCTTCCACAAATTCGCGTTAAGTTTGACGTTTGTCTTGATAAAAAATCTCTAATGTAGACACTATGTTACAATTTCGTGGTAATGTTATTATTAACACGGCCGACCATATTAAACCCTAGGATGAAGATAATTGGTGTTGGTTTCGAAGGAAAGATAGTGCTGCTGCTAATTGTATTTTATGTTACCAGGATCCATGTTTAAGATGTATATTGCCAAATGTTGATATTAAAACGTGTAAAAGAAATAAAAATTTTTGAGCCATTAAAAACTCTTGTGAAGTAATTGGAACCTGCAAAAAATCTCTTTTGAATTACTGAAATTTAATGCTTGAATTATTTTTTTCGCATATATATATCGCTTAATTCATTACTCTAAAGAACCAATTATGGGTACATACAACAAGGTTTACCAAGAAAGTATTTTCAAGTTTACAGATCCAGTAAATGCTATAGCATCATAATAATTAATTTTGAACCAGAATTAAAGCATAACCTTATACGGAGAGTAAAAATATAATTGAGCATATGGTCACTGAAATAAAATAATTTTTATTATTACAGCAACCATGTTATGTTTGTAGTAATTAAATATTTGTTTCCGTAACTAAATTATTTTTGTAGTAAACCACTAACATGGTTCTCTTCTACCTAAGCTTTAATTTTTAGTAAAAATTTGGTAAGTTAAACTTGTAATTACAAATAAGTAGTAGTATTTAATTTTAATAGAAAAAATCAATTAATTAAATGAATATTTTTATTAAAAACAGAATTATTGTTTGAAAGCATTTAACTTACAATATAAGATTATGTCAGGCAAATTTAAAACATCTCCCTTTTAAACAGTCTTACACATACCCTTTTTAGTTACTAAATCTGCAATAAAATCATTTATTCCACAAAGAATTTTTGCCCATACTTGTATGTATGAGCAATTAAGTAGATTCCATTCAGACATATTTACCTGTCATTACAATGCTGACATTGATGATAATACAATCACATTTTCCAGCATTCTATTTACACCCACTCTCTCCCAACACTTTTGTTGGTTTTTTGTGTTAAAAATTGTTATTAAAACTAGTCTTACGATTTTGATTGAAAATCTAGAGTCATTTTCCCTACTCAATGAGTTTTATTTTCCAATTTTTTACATTTAGTACAGACATACTATTTCCTGGTAACCGTAGATAAAATGATTTTGTATAAAAGTAACAAATTTTTGCTGATGCTAGTAGCAGACTTGACCAAACACCAGCAGACAGTTGTAAGCGGAAAATATGCAACCAACAATATAAATTCAATCATGTAGGTACTGCAAACAATTGTTTAAAGGAATTAACTTTTAAAAAACAAAGCAATAAAATTTGAACTTTATATTTTTATGAGATTTATTTTTGGAAAAAGCTTATGTAAAGATAAAAGTCATAACAAATGACAAAGGTAAATTTTAGATAAATTTCTGCGGAGATTAAAAATCCCAATATGACCAATTCACCTTCCTATAGGAAACTCTAAATAAAAAAGTTTGGTTTATAGAAAGTAGCCAATCAAAAAAAAAAAAAAAAAAAAAAAAAAAAAATAAAAAAAATTAAAAAAAAAATAAATAAATAAAATAATAAATAAAAAATAAAAGATAAAAAAGAGTAGAAAAACCAGACCTTGTCGGCATTTGTTTAATTTATTAAGGTCTAATTTTAGTAATAGAAATCATTCTTGATTTTAGATGTGTTAAAAAGCCGTTGGAAAATATAAATAGTATGCTCTTCTACCGTTTTAGATACATAAGACCAGAGTTTATAGTGTCCTGTTATGATTAATCCCAATTTTACTTTATTTGAAAACTGAATGTCATACATTTAAATTTTCAATTACTTTCTTTCTTTCTGTCAATCTAAAATAAAACATAACATACAAATTTTATTTGTTTTTTGAAAATTTTGTTCCTTTAAATTTCTTACTATAAAATCTACCAGAAATAGTACCTACCTCAATGTGCAGTATCATAATCATGTTGTGCTTTTTTGATAAGTCGTTGGTCTCATAGTGTTGTCATGATTATCATTGTGATGATGTGATGTGTTCTGTATAGATATTCATTATTATCATGAGTGCAACAGACGCAACAATTTTTAATAAATATAGTATGATTAATGCAACCAACAAGAGGAAACAAATCCAAAAATAAAATCTATTTTCATATTTTTAATAAAAAATAAATACATACATATTTTTATTTATATATACATATATTTTGTATTATAAAAAAATAATAATAATAATTGTTTTAATTATTCCAAATTTTTTAATATCAATCGAAAGCTCTGAATTCATTCTTCAATCGCGATTACCGTTAAAATTTTCTAAAGCAAACAATCTGGCTACTCTTTTTTCTTCCTCTTTAGTTTTCATATATGCCGCGTTTGCAAAAGTCGTGGTCCTGTTCTTTTACTAAAAAATCATATCTAATGTATTTACGCAATTAAAAAAAGTTTTAATAATATAATTTAAATATTTATTAATGTAAATCTAATGTTAGTTTGTTTTTAAAAATCTTTAAAAATTAATTCCAAAAGTTTTAATATAAAAATTTAAAAATTTCTTGGCAAAAAAATCAGCGGCTCAATTTGCACTTTTGCTATTGTTGTTTTATTATATTTAAGTTTTATTATATAGCTGTTGTTGTTTTAAAGCTTTAGTTTTTATGAAGAAGAGTAAAATCAAATTAGTGGAATGATAAATGTATGCAAAAGAAGATAGTCATCAAAGTGCACTAGAATTAATGTTGTCTAAATACGAGTATGTTTATTTTTAATCGGTGTTTTTGTTAGTGCTATCAAATTTAAATTAAACGATTATTAAATATAATGTAAATGTAAATAAAATAAATAAAAAAAGAAATATAGTAAATAAAAGAATTAAATATAATAAAAGGGGCATATAATTTTTTTTTTTAATATTGGAGAAAAGTAAAAAATATAGCTATTTTGTTAATTATTTCAGCAAATTAATTCGAACAAACAAGTATACGACATGTAGTCGGTGAAATCTGATCATTTGATATCATACACCATGCATTTTTAATATTTTCGGAGGACGGCATTCATGGAACCTATGGTCAATCGTGGCTTGATTCTCGAAAGTAGGTTTTATATGTGTCTTATGTTCAATTATGGACTTACTGTATTAAAACTTTACACTAGGTTTTCTTCCCGTATAAAAATTATTGACATCAAATATTATTGTTATGTTAGCATTTATATAGGAATTATGCTCTTTAAAATAATTTTCGGAATATGGACTTATATGGAAGTAATGGTCAGTTTATATATAGCTAATATATAGCATACTTGGTTGGAATTTTAATGAAATTGTGAGTAATATAAAACATTTTATAAACATTTACTACTATTGTTCTACAAAAATATATGGATTTTCATTTTAAGCTATTTTCAGCCGCAAAATTTGGCATGTCATGATCCCAATTTTTTAACGATATGTTGTATATAGATAGATGCTTAATAAAAAATCTTATCAAATATCGAAGAAGGTTTATGATTTTATAAAGTTTTTATCGTATCCTGTAAAAAATTAGTTTAAAATTATATAAAATATGAAATGTAAACGAAATATATATAAATATTTTTATATTAAATTAGTTTATAAAAGTTTTTCTCGTTACTAAAATGTATTAAGTGATAATTATTCAATAATTTCGAAAAAAGTCAATGTATAAACACCATAAAACGTGGTCCTGAAAATTTTTAAGAAACTTTTTGCATTTGATCAAACCATTACGAGGAAAATACCAACTTAATCATTTATATTTATTATTTTTTTTATATACCTACAATGAGCTTATTATCATAGATTAATAAGTAGATATTTATGCGACAACAAAATACATGTAGTCACATTTATTTTGTTTTTGTGTTAAAAAAAATAGTATTTTTTTTTTTTAATTTCATCTTAAAAAAGATTATAATACATGATTTAAGTTGTATTTAAGAATAATAACAAATATAAAATAAATGTTGTATTTCATTCGAAATCTTCTACATAAATGACATCATTAGTTTTGATAGAGCCAGCTTGTCTCAAGCCCAAATGAATGCCCAAAGTGGGACTGACCTTATCGTTAATTAAACGATAGCTAAAAGTAAGTGTGAAATATATTATTTTTTTTTATTTTGATTGATACTATTTAATATTACCTTTTAAGTGTTTTTAATGGATTGCCTTGAGGATCTCTTTCGCCTGTCTTGACATTGATATTCGGGAACATGCAGCGTATACACGGGGCTATTTTACGGAAAATAGCATTTTCTCCTATACGCACCCATTGCCAGTTGTCTTCGGCATAGGCTTCATTTTTGTCCATTTTCAAGTGGAAATTACCTCGGAATTGCAGAGGATCTACAGAGTTAGCTAAGCGTGTGTTAAGATCATCTACAGATGCTAAATTCATAAGCATATAGCTGGTGCCATCGCTAAAGGTTCCCTTTTTTTATTTGAGGTACAAGTAAACGGAAATAAAAAGAAAATATGTATTTTAATTATTATTGTTTCGTTAAATACTTAATGATAAAATAGTAACTTTAAAAGTAAATTATACATATTAATGCATTAATGTTATTATGGTTATTGTTTATAAAGATAATGTAAATGTATTTTTAGAAATCTTTTATTAAATAGTGGGTACATTTGATGATACATATTTTGTAAATGGACTTTGGGACGTTGAATATTAATTTAGAAGAAAGTAAATTATCTTTTGAGTTACTTTTGTTTATTGTTTTCGTTTTGTAATCTAAATATTAATAAAAATCCCGAAATTCCTAAAAATTTCCAAAAATGGAATTTTTTTCAGAAAAAGTGAATTTTGAACCGCGATAAAAATTAAAGTACAACGAATTTGAAAATTTTGAAGAACTTCAAATTTTGTATTGATGTAATGAGTGTGTATATCGGAGGTGGTAAGGTCAAATATTGTGTTTGCTTGTTCGAAAAATTTTCTTTATTCCGTTTTATAAAAGAAACATTTTATAATTATATATAAATAGATGGATTTCTCCTGAAGTCAACAAAATTAAAGTTTATATGTATCCATTATGTCAAGGTGTACATTTTAAATCGCTTAATTCTAAAAAATGATTTTGGGCACAGATAAGATGTAATTATGACCGTACTTGAATTCTAGAGAAAAAAACTAGATGCTTTAGAAATCTAAGAAAATTTAGATCCTTTTAGGTTAATAGTTGTTAAGAAACACATAAATTTCAACATAAGTAGATATATATGTTGTTTAAATCTTTGTTTCGGCATGGGAAAATGCGAAATATATTTTAAAACTTTAGAAGGATTGGATTAAACATAATTGTTTCTAATTTTTTAATTATGTGGTTGTGTAGTCCAAAAATTTTAATGGAAACTGTTCCAGAGAAATCAATTAACAACTTAATCGCATCAAAACTGTTTAATTTTACAGAAAATATAAAATGTAGAACAAAACTAAATAAAATATCAATATATTGTTGTTCACACTTTTGTGTGTGAAGATTGTAGTGTTTTATTCCCGTTTTTGTTAATAGACAAAGTTAAAGTTTTTGTTAATCCTTAAATATGTATATAATTTCGTATTATAAGGACTACAAAATTAAAACAATAATATCTACTTTTCAAAAACAACTCAAAAAAAATTTACTTCTAAATTCTTATTCAACAACCCAAAGTATATTTACAAAATATGTATCTCAAAAAGTACCTACTATTTAATAAACGATTTCTAATTAGGCATTTCTATTATCTTTATAAACAAAGACCATGAAAATATAAATGAATGAGAATTTAGATATTAAAAATCATAAAAATCTGTAAATTAATGATTTCTAAGTAAAAAATTAAATTTTCAAAAAAAGTTGCGACTCTAAAAGTATCAAAAAAGTAAAAAATTTTTAAACAGATAACATCAGTGCATTGAAAAATTCCATAGTTTTAGAGCAACTTTTTAGGAGAACGTAAAAACTATTTATACTTTCCAGATATTTGGTCGAATAAAAGAATCCGGAAAACTACATATTTTCTAAAATATTCAAACTATTTTTTAAATAAGTAAAAATTTAAAGAAAAATACTACCTTTAAAAAAGTTGTACTTTTATTTTAAAGTACAATAAAGTCGTATTACTTTCCAAGAGGTATCAATTTTCAATAAAATTAATACCAATTTTCAGATAAAGTAACAATTTTTAAAAAAGTGCCGGCTTTCCAAAAGTTTATTAATTTTCCAAAATACATAGGATTAAGTAAATTTTTTAAAAGAATGATTTTCCAAAAAGTACCAATTTAAAAAATTTTTAAAAACGCTCCAACTTTCAAAGAAAAGTGTAAAATTTCAGAAAAGTATCAATTTTTAAACAGAGCATACTTTTTCATCTTAAAAAAATGAGAAATTTTATTTGATAAATTTCAAAATCAAGAATTTTTAATGCCATGCCTAATATATTGTTTATTTTATTTAAAAACAGAAGTCTACTTTACATTAAAAACTCTTGTAAAATATATCTTTAAAACATTTCTAATAGTCTCAAGTATATCATTAAAACCTTTGTGCCTTCTTAACTTAAAAACACAAAATTCCCTTTTCTAAAGTATTTCCTCTATAGACCATCACTACTCACCGTATCCTCATTAGTTATAAAAGGCTGCTTATTCATATAAGAATTAACACTTTTTACTGGTTTTGGATAAGGATAATAAACTAAATGCAATCCACTATCCTTATTTAAAATAAAACGTGAAAACCATTTATCATATTTTTCACCACACAACATGGCATCTAATTTTACACCCCATACTGAGGTGTTTATATCTTTACCGGGAGCTTCAGTTATCAAAGTAGCGAAATCTAATTCCAACGGTTCCATACCCTCAGCCGTCATTACCAATTTATTTTCACCCACGACTTTAGTTAAAACTAACACCAATTTAGGATAAACACGAGCTGATATCATTTCATAGTTTTCATTAACCAACATCAAAGTCCGATCTCTAATGCCTCTATAACGTAAACCCAATATCTCACAAAATAGTTCATCTTCCGGAGAAAATTTTAAAGGAGCACATGATTTCATGGGAAATAAATTGATTTGTTCCAAAGTACCCACACGACGCCATTTTAAAGGCATAACATCACGTTTCATGTACTTGTAGTATAGATACGATAAAGCACCCGTTAACATTGTTGCACCCAGCCCGAGACCTATATAAAAGGTCCGATTAGCCGCTGCACTAGGAGCTTTATGCAGAAATGTAAATGCAAATTTTTTAATAGACAATTTCTTAATTATTAAATTGAAAAAACCTACTGGACATTGCTACGGTTCTTTGTTTTTATAGAGAAAAATACCAAGAGACGCAAAAATGTTACGTTATAATGCAGAACTATAGGTTCACAATTTCTAACTAAAGCAAACATTTCCAATGGAAATTTATTCAAGTTATCATCTACACATACATAAAAATAGACGAAGATTTTTTGCAAACAACAAAGACATAGCAAGTAAAAATAAGTTAGAGCGCAATATTCAGCTGCACCGAATCTTTTACACCCTTCACCACGTTACCAACAAATAATAAAACTTACGCCTTGAAGTATGCTTTCATATTTTCACATTAATACTTACAAAAATTACATTTTTTCCCAATCTACAAAAATGTAAACACAAAATTAAACTATCATAGCAAGCGTTGCTTCCTTAAAACAAAAAAAAAAAAACAACTCTGATAGCTTCTGATGACTACTAATTTTACCCTGCTAACATTTTTTTATTGCGGAAGTCACTAAGAAGAATCTTTCAGAAGTTGAAATTCATCGCCAAAACTATTGTCAAAATATCATAAAAATCATCTTCTGTCGGGAAGAATTGTTCCTCGTGGAAGTATCTACCAGTGTACTCAAAGAAGACACTTCTTGAAGTGTTTTGAAGTGAAAAGACTCTTTTGGACAAGATCCTGACGATGCTCGCAGAAGTGTTGTCTTAGTCTCTCCTAAAAGATGATTTTAAACTTTTACTATTTCTCTATTTAAAATTAAAATTAACGTTTTTTTTTCAATATCTATTTTTATTTCAATATTATTTTTTTCACATATACATTACAAAATAAAAAATTCACATAACAATTAATTTTATTTTTAAAGAACTCGATATAAAATCATTATGAGAAACTTCGGGTGAATGCTGGTACCTTTAAAAGAAGAAAAGAAGATTAATGATAATTTTTATAATTAAGTAAATTATATTCAGATTACCTTTTGTGCGACAAGACTCTTATACAGAAGAAAAGTTTTAGACTTTTTTAAATATGCAAATACTTGTCTGTTTTATGGAGTTTTTCTTAAAATAAATTAAATTCTTGAGAATATTACTTAATAAAAGTTTAATAAGATTTACTTACTTTATAAAATATCCTTTGTTGATTACAAAAAAATAATTATCAGGAAAATTTTCTTCTTATATTTAACATTACATCCAAACTATACCTAACTTAAATTATTACCGAAATTCATGATTTTACTTGGGTCTCTATTGTGTTGTTTTCTTTTTATAAAAAAACTGACAATCTTCCTAACACACACAATCATCCGTCAATCATCTAGGTGGCACTAAGAAGTGACTTCTGGATGATTGGCGACAAATTTATCTTCCAAATGTTTGAAGGGTGTATACATATGTTTGTATGTATATACATGTTTATACAAAAAACAAAAAAAAAAAAAAAGTTAATCTCCAATTAATAAATGATTGTGATTATGTATATACTCGTATAATAATCAAAAACTACTACTTGCTTATACTAAAAACAGCAGTTCTGAAAGTCATTACAATGTCTTTATATGTATATGTTTGTGTGTGTATATTTTTAATAATTTTTTCAGATTTTTTTTTCTATAACTCGGTTGTTTATGGGCCTATATGGTTAATTCAAAAAACCGAAATTAAAAAAAAAAAAAAATATTTACAACATATTTGTACAAAAACGAATCTTGAAGCTTATATAGAAGCATCACAAAGTCCATAAATGTGTTCTGTCCGTTATCTTAGTTACTAATGAACCGATTTCGTTTATTTCTTCCACAATATATTGGCCATTAATGAACTGATTTTGTTGATTTTTAATAGTGTCGTTCTAAGGAAAATTCAGATAAAACATATATAACTAGGGCTCTCTAAAAACAGATTTTAACAGGTAGAAGAATATACATAGTTATATCGATTTCCCTATCAATTAGCATCCAGCAAATATATACTTTTTGGGGTCTTATATGAATATTGTAGAAATTACAAACGGAATGACAAACCTATATATACCCTTTATACCTGTGGTGATGGGTATAAAAAAAGTATTGTTAGAGAGGGTATAATTCAATAAAATATGAAAAAGAGAAACGCATATTAAGTTAAGTAAATATACATTTCATAGCTGACGCCGGTTGTTTATATGTTTGTTTTTTATTTTCTTTCTCTTGGTGAGTATTCCTTCATAGCTAGGCAGAGAGTAAACATATAGAAGCGAAACTGTTTTTATTTTTTAGCAACAACAAAATGTATTAAATGTAGTATTTTGTTGTTGCATGAGTTAGGTTTTTGCCAACCGACTTAGGTTTTTGACAATTAGTTTCGCCTCTGATTAATCTTTGGCTACAGCTATGGAAGAATTTTTTAGAAAATGGGTTTAAGAACTGCCTGTTTCTATATGTCGAACGAAAACTTCGTTTGGACAAATTTTATGGAAAATAACAAAAAAAATTGAAATTTGTTGTTTTCCATACATTTTGTCGAAACGAATTTTTCGTTCTAAATAGTTGAAACAGGAAGGAAATATCTTATTATGTATAATAAATAATTTTATTAAAATGGTATTTTTTCTTTGCATAATCAATTTTCATATTTTGATCGGAGCGCTAAATATGCGGTATTTATTTCTACATCAAAAAAAGGCTAAATGTTCCAAAAAATAAGGCTAGAAAAAAGTTAAATTTTTTCTTTAGTTTAAAAGCTTATTTTTTCTCGTTCTCATTAGTTTTTTTTTTATATTTTTTAAAGATATTGTAATAAATTTGTAAATAAAACATAGAACAGCTGTCCGTAAAATGATCCTAATGATAATCGCCCTAAAAATTCCCATAGCAATTTGGATTATATTTCATTGAAGTGATTTTTCGACATTCTTAAACTATAATTCTTTTTTGATTAAGCATTTTTACATTTTTGGGTGATTTTTCGTTTTTATAAGAATTTGCTAAAATTATGTTTATAAATAGTTTCTATCGGTTTAGTAATTTCATCAAATTAATTATTAGTATTTTAGTATATTAGTTGTTCTTGGTTTGGATAATGAAGCGCCGCAGGCGAAAATTTTTGTTAAATATAAAAAATATAGATTTTTTGTGCGAATAAATGCACAAAAGTACTTAAATGAATGATTCTGTAAAAAATAAAATTAGCAGTAGATAATAAGAAATTATTTACTTCGTTGTTGAAATAGTAACATTTTAGCCGTTTGTAATTCAATTTTAAAAATCAAAAAAGGCTGAAAGCAAAATAAAAAAGGCTAGATTTAGCCATAAAAAGGATAAACTGGCAACACTGGTGAGTATCAGTATGAGAGAGATTGTCGTCAAGCAAAAATATGATAAGGGTACGACGAGGCAAAAATAAATAGAAACAAATTATAATAAAAATTATAAATAAATAAGTTAAAGTGCTGCGCCGAATCATATATACCCTTCACTTATTTTTAATGGCACTTTTTTGCATCATCATTTGAAAACTTTTTACTTTTTTTAATTTATACTTTTCTAAATATTGGAACATTTTTGTAAAATTTGTATTTTTTTATTTGGTAAAATTTGTGAAAATTTAAAAATTAGCAGATACATACTTTTCGAAAATTATTATTTTTTGTTTAAAATTGGTACATTTTTTTAATTTGTACTTTCTTTGTAAGTTATTATTAAAAAAAAAAGGTAAAAAAGTGGTCTGGCCTCAGGACATCAAAAGAAAAATCTTCAGAAGCATTCCCAACATTGTAATATACGTATATCATATATTTTTAAAGAGATTTGGTGCACGAGTTAAAATATGAAAGTCGCTTTTAACAGTGATCTTGCAGCAATCTCGAAATGAACCGATTTTAACGCTCGTAAGAGCCAGTGTTTTATGTTACCAAAAAAACGCACAGCAAAAAGTTTGGTAATAAAATACACAGCTTAAATGACACACAAATCGATACACATGGTTTGCGACAAAGAATGTACTTCTTTCATAAAAATATTTGTGTATGGTGTTGTGTTTGATTGTATGAAGTATCTATTTATACTTTCTTAACAAAATACAGCAATTATAATTTTATACACTAACATGTAAATTAAAATAGAAATTTCAAAATTTTTTGTGAATTCCATTCAATATTTTTCTATACAAATAAACTAATTTGTAAGCAACAACAAGTAAAATACTCAAGATCGATTGTAAATCCGATTACACGGATAATTTTTTGTAGGGAAAATAAAAAAAGAAAAAATAAATAATCTTATCTTTTAAAGAGAATATTTGATTATTTAATTAGGAGCATTAATATTAATAATTTAAAACATTTAAGAACCCTTAATAGATGCGAACACATCATTTAAATACAATAATTGCTGTTAGTTTAGGTGCTATAACACTATTCTATATATCTTATTATATTAATAATCGAAAACGTTTACTGCAACTACCTAAAAATGCTAGCTGGATATGTGTTGGTATCGTAGCAGAAATTGCTATGTATCCTATAACATCCAGAGCAGTACTTTTGTTAAATGATGTACAATGTAAAACTGACGGTTTGTATTTGACAGATCTTAAAGATTGTATTTTACTTTTAAGTGATGAAAATGGTAATTCTGCTTTTGCTTGAGTTTATCCTAAAATGTTAAATATTACAACAAAAGTACGATATAAAAACATGTTAATTATAAAAGCACCCGATATGAAATCTTTAGCAATAAATTTGAACTTATTAAAAATTAAACAATCCACTATAAGACATATGCAAGGCTGTAAACTATATTTGGTGGAAGGTGATCAAGAACATCATGAATGGTTTTCAAAATTAATTTTAGATAAATTAAAAGGTCTTATGTTACATTTAAACTTTATTTAAATTCAATGTTCCGAAAATTATTTACTTCTTAACAGATGATTTCATTCAAAATTATTAGAATTGTAATTGTATTTTCTTTCCATAATTGAAGGATACACACTTAATAAATTTGTTATATATTTTCTTTGCAGGATTTTATACCCATGATGGTTATGAATAATAAATCATTAAATGATTTAAATCAAAGTTTGTCTAATGAAAATCAAGTACATCCTTTACAATTTCGTGGTAATGTTATGATTAACACGGCCGACCATATTAAACCCTATGATGAAGATAATTGTGCGTTGGCTTCGTCTTGGTGAGGAGAAAGATAATGCTGATAAAGAACCAACTATAGGTGCATATTACAAGCTTTACCAGGAAAGTATTTTCAAGTCTACAGATCAAGTATATGCTATAGTATCATAATAATTAATTTTGAACCAAAGTTAACGCATAACCTTATACGGAGAGTAAAAATATAATTAAGAATTGTTACTGCAAACATACCATGTTTTATGGTCACTAGAATAATTTATGTTATTATAGTAACCATGTTATGTTTGTAGTAATTAAATATTCGTTTCCGTGATCAAATTATTTTTTGTTGTAAACTACCAAAAGGTTCTCTTCAATCTTATTCTAGAATTTGTTATTTTGCCTACAGATAAGCTTTATTTTTTAGTAGAAATTTGATAAATTAAACTTTAATAAAATAAGAAAAATTCAACTCTAGTATTTGAGATGAAAAAGTTAAAAAAAAAAATTATTTGTGGTATTATTATTTGTATTTATTTTATTCAATTTATTAATTTATTTATAAATTTTTTCTTTATTTCTAATGTTTTAATTTTACTTTTTTCTCCATTGATGTTTTCAGCTGGGTTTGAACTTCTAACCTTCTGGTTTTAGGCACGCGCATTAACCACTAGGCGATTGATCTTTTTATTTAACATTCTTCTAGATATTCCTATAAATGCACATGATTTTTTTTTATCAACTTATCAAAAATAGAGCTAAAAAATAATTAAAGTGCTACAAATTAATTTTTTAAATTATTTATTGACTTCACTTAATAACAACCCAGCAAAAACTTTGCTTTCCTGGTAAGCTAGCAGGTATAATTGGAAACAAAAATAAACTACTTATGTTTTGCCTGAATAACTAGTTATTTTTGTTCGACTTGTCCACAAATTCATGTAGTTATTTTTTGACTCTAGGGGTACTCAAAAATATGTACCTAAACGAAAACAAAAATAAAAAAAAAAAAAAAAAAAATTTTGCCGTCAGTGAAACTCGAACTTGGACATTCGTTTTTACTGACTAACGTCTTACTCATTACACCATCTCGCACATAGCTTCCCAAGCGACAAAAACACTTTTTAGTTTAAAATATCTTTTTAGACATTTTGTTATAAAAAACTAACAGCTTCAGAATGGGGTTGAACCAACAACCTTCTGATTGTTAATCCGGCGCTCTAGCCAACTCATCCACGTGATTGCAGTATTACTCTGCTATTATACTATTGAGTACTTATTAATGTAATACAGAGTAGGCAAATAATAATGACGCCTCATTACCAAGAAACTACTTTAATAAGTAGTTGTTATTACCGAAAACCAAAAATTTTTTGCTGGGAAAAAACATAAAATGTACATTATTATTTTTTTTTCCATTGTAATTTTAGTAGTTTAATGCCATTTCTTATGGCATTTTCCTATATACGCACTTAAACTAATGACCCAATTTAGCATTATTAATAATGTGATTAAGCTTTGTTTTGGATAACTTCAAAAATTCGATCTGGTATTGATTCGACTAATTTTTGAATAAAATCACTGAATTCTTTTTTTTTAGTTTTTAGTTTTAACTCTGCCAATGCTATTATGGTGTCTCTCCGTACATTTCTTATGTAAACTTTGCAGGCCATGTACCTCCACAGATATTCCATTGGATTTAAATCTGGAATAGTGGAATATTATGTTCATTAAACCACGATTTAAATTTGTTAGAAACATAGGTTACAGAGTTATCCTATTGGAATATGCAATCCTTATCCAGTTTTTTATTATAATTTTTAAACACATTTATCTGTCATTACAACGATGACATTAATGTTAATATGTTTTTCATCATTCTATTTACGCCCACCTCACCCTTCACTTCTGTTGGTTTTTTTGTATCAAAAAATTTCGATTAAAACTAGTCTTACGTTTTTGATTGAAAATCTCATTTTCCCTATTCAATGAGTTTAATTTCCAATTTTTTACATTTAGTACAGACGAACTCTTTTTTAATTGATCACCCTTTCTGGTAACCGTAGACAAAATGATTTTTACAAAATGTATAAAAGTAAAAAATTTTTGCTGATGCTAGTAGCAGACTTGACCAAACTCCAACAGATATTTGTAAGCTGAAAAAATTCAAGCAACAATATAAACTCAATCATGTAGCTACTATAAACAATTATTTAAAGGAATTAACTCTTAAAAAACAGAGGAATAAAGTTTGAACTTTATATTTTTATGAGACTTATTTTTAGGAACAAATGTTTATGTAAAGATAAAATTTCTGCGGAGATGAAAAATTCCCAACATGACCAATTTATCTTCCTATAGGAATCTCTAAATAAATAAAAAAAATTTGGTTAATAGAAAGTGGCCAATCAAAAAAAAAAAAAAAAAAAAAAAAAAAAAAAAAATAAAATAATAAAAGAGTAGAAAAGTCATCAAGGCGACATTATATTGATCTAATTTTAGTAATAGAAATCATTCTTGATTGTAGATAGTTAAAAGTTGGAAAATATAGTTACATAAGACCTGAGTTAATACTGTTCTGTTATGATTAATCCCAATTTTACTTTATTTGAAAACTTAATGTCATGTATTTAAATTTTCAATTGCTTGTAGCGTAAATTTTTCTCCCAATCTAAAATAAAACATAACATACAAAATTTATTTATTTTCTGAAAATTTCATTCCTTTAAATTTCTTACTATAAAATCTACCAGAAATAGTACCTACAAATATACCTGAATGTGCATAGATAGTATTATAATCATGATGTTCTTTTTGATAAGTCGTTCGTCCCATAGTGTTGTCATGATTATCATTGTGATGATGTGATGTGTTCTGTATAGATATTCATTATTATCATGAGTGCAACAGACGCAACAATTTTTAATAAATACACTATGATTAATGCAACCAACAAGAGGGCACAAATCCAAAAATAAAATCTATTTTCCTATTTTCAATAAAAAAATAAATACATATATATTTTTATTTATAAATATTTTTTATTATTTAAAAAAATAAAAATAAAAATTATTTTAGATTAATTTAAAAATTTTTAATATTAATAATTACTTGTGTTTACGTAATTCAAAAAAAGTGTTTACATTATAATTTAAATATTTATTAATGTAAATCTAATGTTAGTTTTAAAAAATCAATAAAAATGATTACGAAAGTTGTTAATATAAAAATTTAAAATTTTCTTGGCAAAAAAATCAGCTACTCATTGCTAAGTTTGTGGTTGTAGTAGTGGCTCAATTAGCACTTTTGCTATTGTTGCTTTATTCTTTTAAAGTTAGTGTAATAGTTGTTGTTGTTTTAAAGTTTTATTTTTTATGAAAAAGAGTAAAATGCAAAAGGAGATAAAGTCAATAAATAGCATTAGAATTAGTGCTGTCTAAATACGAGTATGTTTATTTTGAATCGGTGTTTTTGTTAGTTGCGATCAAATTTAAGTTAAACGATTATTAAATATATGTAAATGTAAATAAAATAAATAAAAAAAGAAATATAGTAAATAAAAAAATTAAATATAATAAAAGGGGCATATAAATTTTTTTTTAATATTGGAGAAAAGTAAAAAATATAGCGATTTTGTTAATTATTTCAGCAAATTAATTCGAACAAACAAGTATACGACATGTAGTCGGTGAAATCTGATCATTTGATATCATACACCATGCATTTTTAATATTTTCGGAGGACGACATTCATGGGACCTATGGTCAATCGTGGCTTGATTCTCGAAAGTAGGTTTTATATGTGTCTTATGTTCAATTATGGACTTACTGTATTAAAACTTTACACTAGGTTTTCTTCCCGTATAAAAATTATTGACATCAAATATTATTGTTATGTTAGCATTTATATAGGAATTATGCTCTTTAAAATAATTTTCGGAATATGGACTTATATGGAATTAAAGGGCAGTTTATATATAGCTAATATATAGCTTATATGGTACGAATTTTAATGAAATTGTGAGTAATATAAAACATTTTATAAACATTTACTACTATTGTTCTACAAAAATATATGGATTTTCATTTTAAGCTATTTTCAGCCGCAAAATTTGGCATGTCATGATCCCAATTTTTTAATGATATGTTGTATATAGATAGATGCTTAATAAAAAATCTTATCAAATATCGAAGAAGGTTTATGATTTTATAAAGTTTTTATCGTATCCTGTAAAATGTTCTTTATGGTTTATACGCCTCCCTGTATCATAAATACAATTATTTCATTTAAAAAATTAGTTTAAAATTATATAAAATATGAAATGTAAACGAAATATATATAAATATTTTTATATTAAATTAGTTTATAAAAGTTTTTCTCATTACTAAAATGTATTAAATGATAATTATTCAAAAAATCGAAAAAAGTCAAAGTATAAACACCATAAAACGTGGTCCTGAAAATTTTTAAGAAACTTCTTATTAAAAACTATAAATCGCAAAATATAACTTCTTTAAAAACAAAAAACACCTTTTCATTTAATTCTTGTAGTGTTTATTAATTTAATCAAACCATTAGTGGCAAAATACCAATTTAACCATTTATATTTATTATTTTTTATATGCCTATAATAAGCTTATCATCATAGATTAATAAGTAGATATTTATGTGAGAGAAAAAACTTGATTCAATTATCAAAAACCTAATTCATGCAACAACAAAATACATGTAGTCACATTTATTTTGTTTTTGTGTTTTGAAAAAATTAGTAATTTTTTTGAAAATTTATTTCGAAGTGTCTCTCACATAAACTTCTAGTTGTATTCTATGCTTATTATTTTGTGTCAATATTTACTTTTTACTCTCATTATTATTTAGATTATTATTTGGTTTGGAAAACCATATTAGAAAAAAAACAAGTAATAATTTTGTATGTGTTGTATAAAAGGATGAAAACAGAAAGCTACATGAAAAGCTTTAAAAAGGAAAATTCTAAGTAGTTAAATAATATTCCCATTGTAAAATTAATTTGCAAGTAAAAACTAAATTAATAAAATACAATAATGTGATATTACAAAGCAAAACTTTATTATTAAAACAATAAAATGAGAAACAAATACAATTAAATTTTATAATATATGATTTAATTTGTCTTTAACAATAATAACAAATGTTTTATTTCATTCAAAATCTTCTACATAAATGATATCATTAGTTTTGATAGAGCCAGCTTGTCTCAAGCCCAAATGAATGCCCAAAGTGGGACTGACCTTATCGTTAATCAAACGATAGCTAAAAGTAAGTGTAAATACATTATTATTTTTATATTGTAATTGATTTCTTTTTTGATATTACCTTTTAAGTGTTTTTAAGGGATTGCCTTGAGGATCTCTTTCGCCTGTCTTAACATTGATATTCGTGAATATGCAGCGTGTACATGGGGCTACTTTACGGAAAACAGCATCTTCTCCTATACGCACCCATTGCCAGTTGTCTTCAGCATAGGCTTCGTTTTTGTCCATTTTCAAATGGAAATTACCACGGAATTGCAGAGGATCTACAGAGTTAGGTAAGCGTGTGTTAAGATCATCTATAGATGCTAAATTCATAAGCATATAGCTGGTGGCTTCGTCAAAGGTTCCCTTATTTTATTTGCGGTACAAGTAAAAGAAAGTAAAAAAGAAAATATTTTAAATATTATTGCTTGATTAAGTAATTGATATTAAGATAGTAACTTTAAAAGTAAATTATACATATTAATGCATTAATATTTTCATGGTCTTTGTTGATAAAGGTAATAGAAATGCATTTTTAGAAATCATTTATTAAATAGTACATATTTTACAAATATAATAGGAATTTAGAAGAAAGTAATTTATCTTTTGAGTTGTTTTTGAGAAGTATATATTATTGTTTTCGTTTCGTAATCCAAATATTAACAGAAATTTCAAAATTCTCAAAAACTTTAAAAAATTTAAAAAATGGGATTTTAAAAATGTTTTTTGCTATATCTTTCCAATCAATATCGGAGACCAAAAATTTCTATTACAAAAAAAAAAAAAAAAAAAAAAAAAAAAAAAAATAAAAGCACATTAGACTGTGTAAAAAGTATAACTTTTTTCGATTCCAGCTTTGCGATTTGAGAAATTAGGGCGAAAATTTGAAATTTGTTGGAAAAGTAGGTCAAGTTTAGGAAACCCTGGTTCTCGCAAAAATCAATTTTTTAATTTTTGTTTAGTTACCTTTCAGAAAAATATAAATATTATAAATGTTACTTAAGAAAATTTTTATATAATAGAAAAAATATGTGACCATTAAAAAAAAAAAAAAACGGGGAAAAAATCTACTTTTTTTTCAAAGTTAAAATTTTAATGCGTAGAATTTTTGACTCCGTAAATCTTTTATAAAAATTCTTTCTTTACACAATTTTGCTATTTATTGTTAATGAAATAAAAGAAATAATCTTAAGAAAATCGGGTGAAATTTTAACCCACTGTAGCGAAAAACTTCACCAAGGCAGGTTAAAAAGTAAAAATTTTAATCTTTGATGCCTAATATCTTTTAAACTAAAAGAGATATGATATGCATATGTTTTTTTGCATATATCGATGAGTAGAATCCTCCTATATAATCAGTTCAGATATAAGGAATCTAGATTGTTTTTAAACAATTTTATACCCGAGGTGTCCAAATTTGGAACCCTGTGAACGCGCCACCTGTAGGTCTCTATGGTCCAAGCCCAAACCTATATATATATATATATATATATATATATATATATATATATATATATTTATATATATATGTTTCTCAAAAAGTACTTACTATTTGATTATAAACAAATACCATGAAAATATTAATGTATGAGAATTTAGATATTAAAAATCATCAAAATCTCTAAATTAATGATTTCTAAACAAAAAAAAAAAAAAAAAAAAAAATAATAAATTTCAAAAAAGTTCCGTCTCTAAAAGTACTGCAAATCTAAAATATTCAAACTATGTTTTAATTAAGTAAAAATTTAAAGAAACGTTAAGTTTTTTTTTTTGAAAAGTTGTACTTTTATTTTAAAGTACCATAAAGTCGTATAACTTTCCAAGAGGTATCAATTTTCAATAAAAAAATACCAATTTTCAGATAAAGTAAAAATTAAAAAAAAAAAATGTCGGCTTTCCAAAAGTTTATTAATATTCCAAAATATATAGGATCAAGTAAATTTTTTAAAAGAATAATTATTTTCCCAAAAATATTAATTTAAAAAAGAAATATTCATTTTTTAAAAACGCTCCAATATTCAAAGAAAAGCGTAAATTTACAGAAAAGTTCCAATTTTTAAACAAAGCATATTTTTTTATCTAAAAAAAATAAGAATTTTTATTTTATAAATTTCAAAGTCAAGAATTATTAATGCCTTGCCTAATATTTTATATATTTTATTTAAAACAGCGTCTACTTTATTAATATCTATAGCATTTAATAAGATTAAAATATAACTGCAAAAAATTTCTAGTAGTCTCAAGTATATCATTAAAACCTTTGTGCCTTCTTAACTTAAAAACGCAAAATTCCCTTTTCTAAAATATTTTCTCTATAAAACATTACTACTCACCGTATCCTCATTGGATATAAAAGGCTGCTTAATCAAATAAGAATTAAGACTTTTTACTGGTTTCGGATAAGGATAATAAACTAAATGCAATCCACTATCCTTATTTAAAACAAAACGTGAAAACCATTTATCATATTTTTCACCACACAACATGGCATCTAACTTTGAACCCCATACTGAGGTGTGTATATCTTTACCGGGAGCTTCATTTACCAAATTGGCAAAATCTAATTCCAGCGGTTCCATACCCTCAGCCGTCATTACCAATTTATTTTCATCCACAACTTTAGTTAAAACTAACACCAATTTAGGACACACACGAGCTGATATCACTTCATAGTTTTCATTAACCAGCATTAAAGCACGATCTCGAATGCCTTTATAACGTAAACCCAATATCTCACAAAATAGTTCATCTTCTGGTAAAAATTTCAAAGGAGCACATGATTTCATGGGAAATAAATTGATTTGTTCCAAAGTACCCACACGACGCCATTTTAAAGGCATAACATCACGTTTCAAGTACTTGTAGTATAGATATGATAAAACACCCGTTAACATTGTTGCACCCAGCCCGAGACCTACATACAAGGCACGATTAGCCGCTGCACTAGAAGCTTTATGCAGAAATTTAAATGCAAATTATTTAATAGACAATTTCTTTATTATTAAATTGAAAAACCTACTGGACATTGTTCCGTTTCTTTGTCTTTATAGAGAAAAAATACCAAAAGACGCAAAAATTTTATGTTATAATGATAAACTTTAGGTTCACAATTTCTAACTAAAGCAAACATTTCCAATGGAAATTTATTCAAGTCATCATCTACAGATATATAAAAATAGACAGATTTTTTTGCAAACAACAACGACATAGAAAGCAAAAATAAGTTGGAGCGCTATATTCGGCTGTGCTGAATCTTTTGCACCCTTCAGCAACAAATAATAAAATTTACATTTGTAGATTAACATTTTTTCCCAAACTAGAAAAATGTTAACACAAAATTGAACTATCATAACAAGCGTTGCTTCCTTAAAACAAAAACAACAACACTGATAGCTTCTGATGAATACTAAATTTACCCTGCAAACATTTTCTATTGCAGAAGTCACTAAGAAGAGTCTTTCAGAAGTTGAAATTCATCGCCACAACTATTGCCATAGTATCATCTTCTGTCGGGAAAAACTGTTCCTCGTGGAAGTGTACTCAAAGAAGACACTTCTTGAAGTGTATTGAAGTGAAAAGACTGTTTTGGACAAGACCCGGACGATACTCACAGATGATTTTGTACTTCTACTATTTCTCTATTTAAAACTAAAATTAACGTTTTTTTTCAATGTCTATTTTTACTTCAATATTATTTTTTGCACACATGTCTACATTACAAAAAAAAAAAAAAAAAAAAAAAAAATTATATAACAATTAATTTTATATTTAATATAAAATCATCATGAGAAACTTCCGGTGAATTCCGGCACCTTTAAAAGAAGAAAAGAAGATTAATGATAATTTTTATAATTAAGTAAATATATTTTGTGCGATAAGATTCTTATGCGCAAGAAAACTTTTAAACTTTTTTTAAATATGCAAATACTTGTCAGTTTTACGAAGTTTTTTCTAAAATAAATTAAATTCTTGAGAATATTACTAAATAAAAGTTTAATAAGATTTACTTACTTTATAAAATATCCTTTGTTGATTCAAAAAAAAAAAAAAAAAAAAGAAAAAAATAATAATAATAATTATCAGGAAAATTTTTCTTTTCATATTACAGCCAAACTATACTATAAGTTAAATTATTACTGAAATTCAGGATTTCACTTGCGTCTTTATTGTGTTGTTTTCTTTTTATAAAAAAACTGACAATCTTCCCAACACACGCGAAGAAGATAAATGCGGAATAATAATGTATTTTTTTTGTAAAATTCGATCACTTTCTGAAAATCATATAGAAGTAACTAAGAAGTTACATACGGAAGATTAATGAGCAATAGCAATGTATTTTGTTTTTGTAAATTTCGAACAATCATCCGTCAATCATCTAGAAGTCACTATGAAATTTGTTCTGGATGATTGGCGACAAATTTGTCTTCCAAATGTTTGAAGGGTTTGTGTGTATATACATGCTTATACAAAAAAAAAAAAAAAAAAAAAAACAGTCATTGCAATGCTACTATTTCCAACTAAAAAACGTCCCAACATATAAAAAAAAAATGATTGTGATTATGTATAAATAATCAAAAACTACTGCTTGCTTATAGTTCTGAAAGTCATTGTAATATTTGTATATATTTTTGGGTGTGTATATTTTTAATAATTTTTTCAGACTTTTTTCTATAACTCAGTTGTTTATGGACCGATATTCAAAGAACCGATTTTAAAAAAAATATATATTTTCAACAGATTTGTACAAAAACGAATTCTGAAACTTATATAGAAGCATAACAAAGTCTATAAATGCGTTCTAACCGTTATCTTAGTTACTAATGAAATGATTTTGTTCATTTCTTCTGCAAAAACATAAAAAAGAGAATCTGAATTTTCTATGTAAAATCAAAGTCATTAGTTTATATAGGGGCTTAGAAAAGACGAAAACAAATTTTTAGAGCCCTTTTTGATTTTTTGGCGGCCATTAATGAACTGATTTTATTGATTTTTACTAGTGTCATTCTAAGGAATATTCGGATAAAACATATATATCCGGTAACTGGGGCTCTCTAAAAACTGATTTCAACAGGTAGACGGACATCGTTATATCGACTTCATTATCAATAAGGATACAGCAAATATATACTTTTTGGTGTCTTGTATGAATATTGTAGAAATTATAAACGGAATGACAAAGTTATATATACCATTTACACCTGTGGTGATGGGTATAAAAAAAGTATTGTTAGAGAGTGTATAATTCCATAAAATATATAAAGAGAAACGCGTATTAAGTAAATATACATTTCTTAGCTGATACCGGTTGTTTACATGTTTGTTTTATTTCTCCAAGTGAGTATTTCATAGCTACAGACAGAGAGTATACATATAAAGGCGAAACTCTCAATTATCAATTGAAAAAATTGTTGTTTTGTAGAAAAAAATGCGTTTTTATTTTTTTTAGCTACTACAAAATGTATTAAATGTAGTATTTTGTTGATGTATGAGTTAAGTTTTTGACAACCGACTTAGGTTTTTGACAACTAGTTTCGCCTCTCATTACTCTTTGGCCACAGGTATGGAAGAATTTTTGCAAAGTGGGTTTAAGAACTGCCTGCTTCTATATGTGGAACGAAAATTTCGTTTGGACAATTTATATGGAAAATTTTAAATTTGTTGTTTTCCATACATTTTGTCTAAACGAATTTTTCGTTCTACATAGAGAAACAGGCAGGAAAAATCTTATTATGTATAACAAAACAATTTTATTAAAGTGATTTTTTTTCTTTCGATCGGAGCGATAAATAAGCGGTATTTATTTCTACATCAAAAAAGGCTAAATGTCCCAAAAAATAAGAAGAAAAAAGTTAATTTTTTCTTTAATTTAAAAACTTATTTCTTTTCGTTCTCATTAGTTTTTCATATTTTTTTAAAGATATATTAATAAATTTATAAATAAAACATAGAACAGCTGTCAATAAAATAACCTAAATGATAAATCGCCCTAAAAATTCTCATACAAATTTGAAATGTTTTGAAGTGATCTTTATACATTTCTAAACTATAATTCCTTTTTAATTAAGTATCTTTAAGTTTTTGGGTAAAAATTTTCGCTTTTATAAAAATTTGCTAAAATTATGTTTATAAATAAAAAAATAATTATAATAATCGATTTAGTAATTCCATCAAATTAGTTTAGTATTTTAGTTGTTCTTGATTTGGATAATGAAGCGCCGAAAGATTTTTGTTAAATATAAAAAATATAGATTTTTATGCAAATAAATTCACAAAAACGCTTAAATTAATGATTCTGTAAAAATAACATTAGCAGTAGACAAAAAGAAATTATTTTCTTCGTTGTTGAAATAGTAACATGTTAGCCTTTTTAATTCAATTTTAAGAATCAAAAAAGGCTAGAAAAAAGACTAGAAGCTAAAACGAAAATTTTGATGCTGGAAGCAAAACAAAAAAAGCTAGATTTAGCCATAAAATAAAAAGGCTAAACTGGCAACACCGGTAAGTATCAGTATGAGAAAGATTGTCGTCAAACAAAAATAAGGGGAGCGACGAGGCCAAACTAAATAGATACAAATCATAATAAAAATTATAAATAAATAAGTCAAAGTGCTGCACCGAATCATATATACCCTTCACTTATTTTTTAATGGTATTTTTTTTTAATTGCAACATTATTTAAAAAATCTTTACTTTTTTCAATTTATACTTTTCTAAATATTGGCACATTTTTGTAAAAATTGTATTTTTTCAATTGGTAAAATTCTTGAAAATTTAAAAATTAGTAGATACATACTTTTCGAAAATTATTATTTTTTGTTTAAAATTGGTACATTTTTTAATTTGTACTTTCTTTGGCAAGTGGTATTAAAAAAACAGGTAGAAAAGTGGTCTGGCCTCAGGACATCAGAAGAAAAATCTTCAGAAGCATTCTCAACATTTTAATATAAATATATCATATATTTTTCAAGAGATTTGGTCCACGAGGCAAAATATGAAAGTCACTTTTAACAGTGATCTTGCAACAATGTGAGTGTATTGTGTGTGTGTTTGTGTGTGTGAAGTATCTATTTATATACTAACATGTAAGTTAAAATAGAAATTTACAAAATTTTAAAATTTTTTGTGAATTATATTTAACATTTTTCTATACAAGTAAACTAATTCGTAAGCAACAACAAGTAAAATACTCAAGATCGATTGTACGGATTACACGGATAATTTTTTGTAGGGAAAAATAAATAATCTTATCTTTTAAAAAGAATATTTGAATAGTTAATTAAGAACATTAGTTAATAGTTACAAAAATTATTATTTTAAAAAATTTTAGAACCCGTAAGAGATGTGAACACATCATTTAAATACAATAATTGCCGTTAGTTTAGGTGTTATAACACTATTCTATATATCTTATTATATTAATAATCGAAAACGTTTACTGCAACTACCTAAAAATGCTAGCTGGATATGTGTTGGTATCGTAGCAGAAATTGCTATGTATCCTATAACATCCAGAGCAGTACTTTTGTTAAATGATGTACAATGTAAAACTGACGGTTTGTATTTGACAGATCTTAAAGATTGTATTTTACTTTTAAGTGATGAAAATGGTAATTCTGCTTTTGCTTGAGTTTATCTTAAAATGTTAAATATTACAACAAAAGTACGATATAAAAACATGTTAATTATAAAAGCACCCGATATGAAATCTTTAGCAATAAATTTGAACTTATTAAAAATTAAACAATCCACTATAAGACATATGCAAGGCTGTAAACTATATTTGGTGGAAGGTGATCAAGAAGATCATGAATGGTTTTCAAAATTAATTTTAGATAAATTAAAAGGTCTTAAGTTACATTTAAACAAAATGATCGAATTTCAATATAATTTATTGGGAGAAGATAAAAGTGTTAGTATTTGTAATGACCCCTATCGCCAATAAAAAAAAATTATTCTCCCGGAATTTTTTTTCTCCCAATTAAAAGTTTGTTGTCGTCAATAGTCAGAAAATTGTCAAAATTAAAACATTAGCTGAATTGTAGCCGTATTTTCTTTCCATAATTAAAGGATACACACTTAATAAATTTGTTATATATTTTCTTTGGAGGATTTTATACCCATGATGGTTATGAATAATAAATCATTAAATGATTTAAATCAACGTTTGTCTAATGAAAATCAAGTACATCCTTTACAATTTCGTGGTAATGTTATGATTAACATGGTCGACCATATTAAATCCTATGATGAAGATAAGTGGCGTTGGTTTCGTCTTGGTGAGGAGAAAGATAATGTTGCTGTTAATTGTATTTTATGTTACCAGGCTCTATGTTTAAGATGTACATTGCCAAATGTTGATATTAAAACGTGTAAAAGAAATCCAATTTTTGAGCCATTAAAAACTCTTCTGAAGTAAGTGGGACCTGCAAAAGATCTATTTTGAATTACTGAAATTTAATGCTTGAATTATTCTTTTTGCAGATACATATCGCTTAATTCATTACTCTAAGGAACCAATTATGGATACATACAACAAGGTTTACCAAGAAAGTATTTTCAAGTCTACAGATCAAGTATATGCTATAGTGTCATAATAATTAATTTTGAACCAGAGTTAAATCATAACCTTACGTGGAGAGTATAAATACAATTCAGCATTGTTAGGGTTTTTATGGTCCCTGGAATAATTTATACTATTACAGCAACCATGTTATGTTTGTGGTAATTAAATATTCGTTTCTGTAACCAAATTATTTTTGTAGTAAATCACTAATAAAGTACTCTTCTACATTATTCTAGAATTTTTTCATACAAAATAATTATTTTACCTACAGTTAAGCATTAGATTTTAGCAAAAATTTAATAAGTTACACTTGTAATTACAAATAAGTAGCAGTATTAAATTTTAATATAAAAAATCAATTAATTAAATGAATATTTTTATTAAAAACAGAATTATTGCTTGAAAGCATTTATCTTACCATATAATATCACATTAGGGAAATTTAAAACTTCCTTTAAATATTGTTCAGTTATTGTTCATACCCAGCGGTATGAACTAGTAACGTCGAATTCGTTAGCCACTAAAGAATACCACTAATTAGTGAATTTAACACGGAGATGTCATTTGAGGTAACCACTTGGCAATCCTTTGCATTACTATTCACTAGTAGTTTGGAAGGTATTGTGAAGCTAAATAAATTGTCATATATATTAAACTGCCACAATGTGTATAATAATTCACTAGTAATTTATTTTATTTTATTTTTTATTTCTGATGTTTTAATTTTACATTTTTCTCCATTGATGTTTTCAGTTGGGTTTGAACTTCTAACCTTCTGTTTTTAGGCACGCACATTAACCACTAGGCGATTGATCTTTTTATTTAACATTCTTCTAGATATTCCTATAAATGCACATGATTTTTTTTTATCAACTTATCAAAAATGGGTCTAAAAAATAATTAAAGTGCTTTTTAAATTATTTATTGACTTCACTTAAAAAATTAATAACAAAAAACTTAAAATGTACATTAAATTTTTTTCATTGTAATTTTAGTAGTTTAATACCATTTTTATGGTATTTTCCTACATAAGCAATTAAACTAATGAACCAATATAGCATTATTAATAATATGTTGATTAACCTTTCTTCAAAATTCGGTTTGGTATTGATTCGACTAATTATTGAAGAAAATCACTGTCAATTTCTTCCCAGACTTGCTTAGTTTTAACTCCGTTAATGCCATTATGGTATCATTCATGTACCGCCACATATTCTCCATTGAATTTAAATCCTTAATAGTGGAATATTATGTTCATTTGGATTTGTTCGAGACATGGATTGCTGCGTTATCCTGTTGGAATATGCAATCTTCATCCATTTTTTCATTATAAATTGCACTGTTCATTTTAGTTGGAACAAAACATATTTTTGATTTTCCTGCAGCAGAAAAGGCTGCCCAACCCATAACACTGCCTCCACGCAAATTGCGTTTCGACATACGAATTTCGTTCGACCTCAAATCATGAAAATAGCAATAATATGAATCGGGACCGTTTAAATTTTATGTATTTGCGCGCAAATTTTAAACGATTTTGCTTAGGATGCTGTTTTAACATTGGTTTACATTTTGGTTTCTTCCATTTTATGTTACCATCTATTCGAAAAATGTTTGCAACATGTTTGGAAATGACAGGAAGGCAAATTTATTTTTTAATTGCGTAGCATTTAATTTATTGTGGGTGGCTTCTTCTTTGTTAATTTTTGATTACTGTTTATTGGTTTCCACACTCCGTATTTCTGCCCTTTCTTAAGAAAGCCTCCAATAACTCCTTCCCGACGGTGACGAAAAAATTGAATTTGAATTTTTTTCTAGTCTGTAAGAAAAGTTCCTTTGGGCATGCTTTAAGCTGATAAAATTTCCCAATTAAAAGAAAAATATTTCTAGTAAACAGAGATGTTATAATCAGAAACTAATATATATATGTATATATATATATATATATATATATATATATATATATATATATATATATATAATATATTTTATATATAATATATATAGTATATATATATATATATATATATATATAATATATTTTTTTCAATAACTTTTTAGGCAAATTTTTTTCTACTGCGATTATAGCAATATTCCACTGACATGATCACCAATATGTTCTCATTGCTAAATTAAAGAAAACAAAAAAAGCTCTTGCAAATATTTTTTACATAAAAAAGTACCATTGTATCACGAGTTATTGTAACAACAAAACATTGTTTTTGGTTAAGAGAAACGAATATATTTCAAAGAAAAACAAAAATTTTAAATGCGTTTATAGGAATATGCACGAGTGTATGTGCCGTTTTCAATTTCGTGTGAATATTTGTTGTAATTTATACAAAATCTGTGCGAAAAGCGTATACTAAAACACTAATGGCGAATTTCTGCATTACATGTAGTTCGCGAATTGCTAATTTAAATATAGTTTTGTTTATGAATTTAAAGCTAATGTATTATTTAACAGCGAATTTGTAATTCAAATATTACTTTATTATTTTTATATTTATTTAGACAAAACCAGTTGAATTATCAAAAGTATTTAGTGTAACTCATATTATAATGTGTTACGTGTAAAGTTATCCTAAACAAAAATTTTTATAAAAGAAAAGTAAAAAAAAATATATCTTAATATTTATTCAATAAACATTAATCTATAAATATAACTAAAAAAATATTCAATAATATCAAAAATCATTTTAATAGATTGCGGTATTATATCATTTTAATAGATTACGGTATATTATTATGATGTTTGTATCGCAAAAAAATAACGTTTATACCAATCGATTCAGAATCACTTTACGGCTCGATTTAATAATGTTCGTCCGGCTGGCTATGCATGTAAACCTTGTGAATAAAGTACTAGTACTAATTTTAAAAATAATTTTATAAAATTTGACGCAGCCTATTGAAATTAGTTATGATCGTTCAATTATTTCACATAGCCCCCATACAAACGTCCACCGAAATTGAATAATTGCTTTAATTTTGTTAATATTTCAATAAAATTCGGCATGAATAAGATTTGTACAAGCTTCAATGGGTATTCCAAACTTTATGAAGATCAGTCCTTAATTGACAATTGTGCCCATACAAGGCCCATTTCCAAAAATCACTTTTACGTACATAAATCACATAAATGTTTGTATCACGATAATATTTGAAATAAATGTGTTTATATATAAAAATGACGGTGCCAGATTTTAAGAGGATCGGTCCATAATTGACCATAGCTCCCATATAAGACATAATGGTGTAGGGTACAGTCGGGATACGCCGACTACAGGTTTCTTACTTGATTTTACTTTATATTTATTGGGGTAGGACCCCCTAAATATTTAGAACATCTTTTTTATCATTTTACGTTAAAAATTTATTTACTTTTGTTATAAGTTTTTTTTTAATAATTAAATTGGAAATACTTTCGCTTAAATTTTTAAATAATAAATTTGTTTATAATGTAGAGAATTTCTAGAGACAAATTCCATATTTTTTGCAAATTGGCCACTAGCTGTATTACGTTTTAATAGTGAATTCACCAAATTAAAAAGTTGTAACGAATTCGCCTACATTAATGTGAATTTCTGAAGTCGAAAAGGCACCAATTGTACTACATTTCAATAGCATATTCACTAATGTAATAGCTATAACGAATTCGTATATAATCAATGGCCACTAACTGCATTACATTTCAATAGCGAATTCACTAAATTAATAGTTATATCGAATTCGTATACATTAATGTGAATTTCTAAAGATCAAGAGCCACCAATTGTACTACATTTCAATAGTGAATTCACTAAAAAAGTGTTGTATATATATAACACGAAAGTAAATTTCTCAATTGATACTTTTAAAACTATCAACGGCAATTCTATGCATTACATGTAAACATAGAGTAGCAGTTCCCTGTATTAAGATATTAAACATTCTCTGTTACTTATCTCACTAACGAAATGTAGTGCAGAATATGATCGTTTAGCATCCACTTGCACTATCAAAAGTAACTAGAGAATCGTCTAAGTAGTTATATATCAAGTGCTAAAGGGCAAATTGCCAACTCTAGAACCGCTAAATACTTGTATGTATGAGCAATTAAGTAGATTCCTTTTAGATACATTTACCTGTTATGACAATGATGACATTGATTATAATACATTTTCCAGCATTCCATTTACGCTCACCTCACCCTTCACTTTTGTTGACTTTTTTGTATCAAAAAATTTCGATTAAAACTAGTCTTCGTTTTTGATTGAAAATCTCATTTTCCCTATTCAACGAGTTTTATTTCCAATTTTTTACATTTAGTACAGATGAACTTTTATTAATTGATCACCCATTCTGGTAACCGTAGACAAAATGATTTTTACAAAATGTATAAAAGTAACAAATTTTTGCTGATGCTAGTAGCAGACTTGACCAAACTCCAACAGATAATTGTAAGCGGAAAAAATGCAACCAACAATATAAACTCAATCATGTAGGTACTGCAAACAATTATTTAAAGGAATTAACTCTTAAAAACAGAGGAATAAAGTTTGAACTTTATATTTTAATGAGATTTATTTTTAGGAAAAAAAAAACTTATGTAAGAATAAAAGTCATAGCAAGTGACAAAGGTAAACTTTAATAAAAATTATGCGGAGATGAAAAATCCCGCTTTCTATATATAAAAAAGCTTGGTTAATAGAAAGTGGCCAATAAAAAAAAAGAGTAGCAAAAACGTAAGACCCGACATTGTATTGTTCTAATTTTAGCAATAGAAATCAATGATCATTCTTGATTTTAGATATGTTAAAAAGAGGTTGGCAAACATACTAGTCTGCTCTTCTACCGTTTTATTTATATAAGACCTGACATATGAGTGACATATGTTATGATTAATCCCAATTTTATTTCATTTGAAAACTGAATGTCATGAATTTAAATTTTCAATTGTTTGTAGCGCTAATTTTTTCTTTCAATCTAAAATAAAACATTAAAATTTTATTTCTTTTCTGGAAAATTTCGTTCCTTTAAATCTCTTACTATAAAATCTACCAGAAATAATACTTGAATGTGCATAGTATTATAATCATTTTGTGCTTTTTTGATAAGTCGTTCGTTCCATAGTGTTGTCATCATTATCATTGTGATGATGTGATGTGTTCTATATAGATATTCATTATTATCATGAAAGCAAAAGAAGCAACAATTTTTTATAAATACACTACGATTAATGGAACCAACAAGAGGAAACAAATCCCAAAATAAAATATATTTTCTTATATTCAATAAAAATTTAAATACATACATTTTTTTTATTAATAAATATTTTGTATTTAAAAAATAAAAAAAGTAAAAACTGTTGTAATTTAATTCAATTTTTTTTTATTATTAATCGAAGACTGAATTTATATTTCAATCGCGATTACCATTAAGCAAACAATCTGGCTACTTTTTTTTCTTCCTCTTTAGTTTTCATATCCGCCGCGTTTGCAAAAGTCGCAATTCTGTTCTTTTATTTAAAACATCATATCTCATGTGTTTATGCAACTCAAAAAAGTGTTAATATCATAACTTAAATATTTATTAATGTAAGTCTAATGTTAGTTTTTAAAAATCCTTAAAAATGAATGCGAAAAGTGTTAATATAAAAATTTAAAATTTTCTTGGCAAAAAAATCAGCTAGTCATTGCTAAGTTTGTGGTTGTAGTAGTGGCTCAATTAGCACTTTTGTTGTTGTTATTTTGTTCTTTTTAAGTTGTTGTATTAGTTGTTGTTGTTTTAAAGTTTCATTTTTGTATGAAGAAGAGTAAAATCGAATTAGAGGAATGATAAATGTATGCAAAAGGAGATAAAGTCAATAAAGTGCATTAGTATTAGTGATGTCTAAATACGAGTATGTTTATTTTTAAATGGTGTTTTTGTTAGCGAAACGATTATTCAATAAATAAAATAAATAAATAAATAAATAAAAAATAAAGAAATAAAGTAAAAAAAAATTAAATATAATCAAAAGGGCATAGCAAAAAAAAAAAAAAGAGAATAAAAATTATATTTGTTAAAGGTAAGAATTTTAAATTGACGTTGTTTAATATTTGTAGACAGTAAAATTTAAAAAAAAGTTGTACATACGCAGAAAATGAAAATTTGAAAAGGTTTTTAATTGAATGAATTATTTACTAATATATTTGGTGATTGGTGACTCGGTATATAAATGACAATGTTCAAAAATATCAACAAAATAAGCTTTTTTAATTAAAATTTTTAATTACTCTGTATGTTTATTATAATTATGTTCTCTTATTGATTATATGCCGCAGTTTATCATCATGATTTGATATGTCCTGATCCAATATTAATAAATAATTTATTAAAATAATGAATGTAACAGAGTAAATAATTTGGCATTGTTTTACTTAAAAAAAGTTATTTATAAAAAAAAAAAAAAAAAAAAAAATTATATAGTTCCCAATTAAAAAATAGTTCGAAAATATATTCAATTAAATTTTACTATTAACAAATTATATACATATTAACAATATTCACCAAAAATACAAAATACCGTTAAAAAATTCACAAAATTTCCTTAAATTAGCCTACTTTTTATTAAACAAACAATCTGGCTACTTATTTTTTCATGTTTGTAAAAGTTGTAGTTAAATTGTGGTTCCTATTCTTTTACTAAATAAATCATATCTAAAATGTTTATTCAATTCAAAAAAAGTGTTAATATAATATAAACTGTTATTAATGTAAATACAGCCAGTAATTACTTAGTTTGTTGTAATAACTAGTTGTTGGCCAATTAACACTTTTGTCATTGTTTTGTTCTCCTTACAAAATAACATAGTGTCTATATTAGACAATTTTTTTCTAAATCAAGATAAACTATAAACTAAAGCGAATTTATGCGTTATTATGAAACAGTTGCACAAAAACAACAATGAGGCGAATTCAGGAAATGTTTAACCGTATATAAAATGACTAGAGTTTAAAATATTTTTTGCTAAAAAAAAAAAAAAAATTAAAAATAATATGAAATAAAAAAATATACTTTGAGTTGAATGTAAAAAAGTTTGAAAATATCCATTCTGTATTAGATTACGATTTTGAAAAAATTGACTTTGGCTGAAAAAAAAAAAAAATTAAAATAAAATAAAATTTGAACAATTTATAATTTTTATTAAATCAAAATACAAAATTTTGAGAAACTTTTTAATGACGGATAAAACCGTTTTTAAATTTTTGTGATTTAAAAAAATTATATATATTCCCATCAACATTATTATCACAAAATTTTGGAATCTTGGCAAATTTTCATCAACAAATTAATTTACAAATTCGGCTAAATCAATCAAGAAGGAAAATCTTATGTTGGGCTCAAAAAGAAGAAGAGAAAGTTACATTTTTTTTGCTAACTATCCAAAATATGCAAAATTCCTAATGTTATAAATAAAACCAAACAAATTTCTAAATTTAAAGTAAATCTGAATCCAAAACGAAGAAAACCGTACCGAATCATAATTTGTATGGAGAATTTTAATATCCAAATATTGTTTCCTGACAGTTTCAGATTTTCCTGTTCTAACTAAATAATATATGTTAATCCACAAATTATTTCTTAAGCCATAATTTAAATGATTAACAAATAACTACAAAATACCAGTACTTACTTATGTTCTAACTTAAACCTAAATCTATATTAAAAATGTAAAGGATAATTCACACACACACACAAATTTAAAATACTTATAGTTAAAATAATTATAAAATATTCTTAACATCAATAATTTAAAATTTTTAACATAAAATATAAAAATAACTAAGATATATAAAAATCTTGACATCAACATCAAAAACATCAAAACTTTCAAGCTCCTTTGACAACAGGCCTGCGGTCGTCGGAATGAGAAAAAATTTGGTGAGTGAAGTTTATTACTATATATATATATATATATATATATATATATATATAAATTTTTAAAATTTTTAATTTAAATTATATAGTACGTTTAATACGACATAAATTAGTTTATTTTTTATTTTTGGTTTTTATGTTATATTTAAAACAATGACTTCATTTAATGTTTGTTAAATAAATATTGCGGATATGCACTTTTAAATCAACTCTAATCAATTCGTGAAACATTTAAGGACTAAAAGTTATGATTAAGTGGGCTATTCAAGAATATTAAAATGAATAGTTGTAGGTCATGGGCGGGTATAGAGTTTATTATTTTTTTTGTTTCGGTATTCGTATCTATAGATTTATAGCTACCTAAATTTTAATTTTATAGTTACTAGTTTTTCCATATTTAGCAGAAAATTGAAAGAATCTTCCCAATTTTCGAAGAGCTTAGCTGGTGTTATAGTTAGCAAAAATTTCTGACAAGTATGTAATTATTTAGGATTCATTACATTTGACAGATGCAATAAACAAAATTACTAATTAGGTGTTTAACTGGGATTACCTTGTATAGATTCGCACTAATTTTAACGTTTGTCATGAAAAAGTTTGTCTAGTATAGACACTAATTTAAGTTAGTTCAATAGTTAATGTTTTGAACGTACGGTCTACACGAGAGATTTTTACATCATAACATTTCTCGCTTCTTATAAGAAATTCCATGAAAGAACGCCTAACAATTTTCCTTCGGATTTTTCTTTGGATTTTCTTAATATTCGGCATAAGCATACCTCATGAGGCCATTTGAATACCTCTATTTCATTGCCAACTATATCGTGGTAACCCGGTACCCAGTAAAATCTTATCCGCTATTCTTTCATTAATTTCCTAAGAGCCTTTCTGCAGTCTCAACTTGACAATGTGCAGGAATTTCTCCGAAGTTAATCTCAGTGCCATTGTAATCCGTAGATCCCGAAGGGGGTAGAACATTGAAATTGGTCTCGTTTAAAATTTTAGAATAGCCTACTCCGATTGGTCCTATTAGTCCTAATTCATTAAGTTTAAGCAGGATCCTTGCAGCCATTCGCATCACATAATCCTCAATTGGTTGGAGATGCAGAATGACGTCCACTGCCGCCTTAGATGTGCTTCTCATGGTACCAGTGATGCCAATTGATTAGCTCTCTATCTATAATAGTCCGAAAGGAGTTCCAATTTTGCTATGGTCTGAAAAAGAACATTCCCTAGCTACCCTCCACTTCTCCAAAAGATCACTTCTAAAGTTCGTCAGTGTTATATCTATAACTGTCTCCCTATCTTTAGTTTTGTTAGTTATATAATCAAATACTGACTCACCTATCTCATATCTTTTGCTCGGCTATTGACGACTTGCCGAACTAATTTTAAGCTGGTTCGCTCTTCCATTCAGACGATGCTTCGGATACTGAATGATCCTTCATGTGATCCTGAGCGTGAGCTGAAATCACAAAAATTTAGTACTCCTCATCAGACCCAATTTCTCCGTGTCGAATATTAACTTTATACTAACATTCGTATAGGATTTATGCACGTTAAAGTGATTTTCGGCCGAGGGGTTTATATGAGAGCTATGGTCAATTGTGAATGTATCTTCACAAAATTTGGTACAAAGATTGATACTTGTGCAGGACTTCTTTACAAACTTCTTTGCACCGAATTTCATTAAAATATTTCTGTTTTTAGGGCATTTTTGAGTGTTTAAACTCTATTCCGGGGGACATTTTTATGGGGGTTAAGTGAAATAATGGATAGATACAACCAATTTTAGTAGGCTTCGTCTGAATTATCTATAAAATTGCGACCCGTACTTTGTGCACAAGATTTACATGAGCAGCCAGCCAGCTGCCCAGCCAGACGGACGGATGGACTTCGTTAGATCGATTTAAAAATTGATTCTGAGTCTATTATACTTTAAAGTGGGTGTTGGACAACTTTTTCTATGAGTTACAAACATCAACACAAACGCATAATTCCCCAACCACCTGTGGTGGTGTAGGGTATAAAAATGACAATTAAAATGACGTTTGATAGCAAAACAAATAATATAAATCAATTTGGTGGACACGTGCTAAATTCTTATTACGATAAGAATTTGACGTTTGTCATGATGGAAAAATCTCTTTTGTAGACCCTACGTAAGTTTTTCTTTATGAGATAAATGTATGCAAAAGGAGATAAAGTTAAAAAGTGCTTTAAAATTAGTGATGTAAATATAAATTTATTTCGTTTTAATCGGTATTTTGTTGGTGCAATCAAATTTATTAAGCTAAGCGATTGTTAATAAATAAAATAAAAAAATGTGATTAAACAAAATGTATTAAATATATTAGAAATAAAATTAGTTAAAAATAAAAATATGTACATGTAATAAAAATATACATATGTATGTATGTGTGTGTGTGTGTGTGTGTATGAATTTATGTGTAATTAAATCAAATTATTTCTGCTTTTAGAAAATCGATGAAAAATTAAAAAATCCTGAAATGAAAGGTACGAAGTTTTTTTTATTAAAACATTAATTTCATCCATATAGTTGGTCTCATTTATTATTAACATTATTAAACATTTGACCTATGACAAATGTTGCCAGAAAAGTTTTGTCTCATGTCCCCGTCTTAAAATATAAATCTACAATTTTGCCCCCAGGATATACATGTACACATACATACATATATGTATATAAATTTGATAAAATAACAATAAAAAATAATAAAATTTTTTATAATATGTATGGATTGATATTCTTACAAAAATTTCAGTTACTTTTCTATTGACAAATTGCTATAAACAAGAAAATTTATCGAAATATATATATATATATATATATATATATATATATATATATATATATATTCTAGTAAATTTAAATTTATCGAAATTTTTCTATAAAAGAAAATTAATAGAAATGTTTCTACAAGAGGAAATTTTTCTATAAAAAGAAAATTTATCAAAATTTTTTTTATAACAAGAAAATTTATAGAAATGTTTCTACAAAAAAAGTTATCAAAACGTTTTATAAAAAAGTTTCTACAAAGAAGAAAATTTATGGAAAATTTTCTATAGAAAGAATATTTATCGAAATTTTTATACAAGGAGAAAATTTATCGTGAATTTTCTATTAAAAAGAAAAATTATCGAAAATTTTCTATAAATAGAAACTTTTTCGAAAAATACTTATAAATAGAATATTTAATTTTGTATTAAAGGGAAAAATTGTTGAAATTTTTTTTACATAAAGAAACAATAAATAAATGAGACATCACATAAATATTTTTGTATAAAATTAAACTAAATTAATAATAAATTGGTACCGTGGGGACTAATCATCTCATCTGGTAACTCTGTTTTTGACAATGTGTAGAAGTGGAGGGATGTTAAGTACGATATTGCAATTGTTGTGTATGCCGTACACTTTCCGGATAGTCAGTCCAACGCATTTCCGTTATAAACCACAATCGGTTGAAAAGCACTTCTCGTTTGTATTTAATGTTTTCTACATTTGTATCTATTAGGGTATTCATTCGAATAATGTTCGTTTGAATTATTCGAACAATTATTACAAATTATTATTCCAAGAATTTAAAAATGTTCTTTTTCGAATAAGGAATAATTTGAATATTTTTATATCGAATATATATATATATATATATATATATATATATATTTTTTTTTTTTTTTTGCTATTGAATTGATTTTATTTGATTATTTATAAAAAATTATTTATAAACATTTTTTGTAGTTTTAAATTTAAATAAATTCACCTTTGGCAATTACGCCAATGAAAATTTCATTGAGAAAAATTTCTCAATCAAATTTTGTAAAAACAAAAAAAAAAAATCGACTTAAATCTACTCATTTAAATTTTATTTATTTTTTTTTTAAGCTAATTTCTGAAGACTTTTGGTAGGTTGCAGGTTTTTTTTTAATCATAAAAGGTACCTTTTGAAGACGGATTGTTGATAACAGTGGATGTCATTCATTGAGATATAGTTCAAAGAAAATTAAATTTTTTATTGTATTTGTTGATTGTTTAAACAGTTTTTAATTCGAATAGTTTTTAAATGCGTGATCGAATAATTCGAACAAACTAAAATGCCTTATTTGAATTATTCGTTTTTTTTTCGAACAATAGAAAAACCGAACAATATGAATACCCTAGTATCTATGTATAAAATGTATCAACACAAAAAAATATGTTGTATGTTGCTTAAAAAAGTTGTTTTTGGTTTTATGATGTTGATGATGTTGTTGCAGTTGTAGCTTTCCTGTCATCATCGTTATCAACACACGTTTACAAAATTTTAATGTCACTTTAATATGAAACGGAAATAGCATGAAATTGTTTCGCTCTTATAATCCAAATAACAAAACATATACACATATACTTGTACAAACAAATAGACAAACTTAACGTTTATATACATAGGTAGATCAACAATAGTACGGGTTGGTACGAGGAAAGTTTAAAAAATTCCCTTCAAAATAAACGGAAGTATTTTCATTGATAAATTCATAAATTTTTAAATTTTTGAAGTGGCATGAACCATTTCTTTCATGAAGCCATTTATTTTGCATACATACTTTGAAAACAATCCCAGTGAGATTACAGATTTGGAAGTAATTTGTAATATTTAAAAATGAAGCAATATATATTTTTAAAAGAATAATTTTTCAAAAGCTAAAAGTACGCTTTCCAAGATTTTTTTTAGAACTTTTTAATTTGCCTTCGTATCAATCAGTTCCTGTATAGCTGAGGGTGTTTATGTTGCTGACAGGACTATCTGACCATCAATCAATGTGTGTGAGCATGTGTTTGTGTGTGTACTTTTAAAGCTTCATTCGCATCTTGTTGATTACGTGGTCAACACTGTATGACGAATATGCTAGAATAAACATTTCAATTCTTATACATACAAACATACGTTATAAAAAAAAAAGAAATACATAATGTTTGTTTAGACACCCTGCAAACATTTTCTATAGTGAAAGTCACTAAGATCATCTAAATCATCTTCTGTCGGGAAGAACTATTCCTTGTGGAAGTGTCTTCAAGACGAGTCGAAGAAGATACTACTACAAGTATCGAAAATGATAACAGAAGTGTCGTCTTAGCCTCTTGAGGAAGATGATTTTGCACTTCTACTATTTCTGTATTTATAATTAAATTTAACGTTTTTTTTTTCAATATTTCATAATTATTTTTATTTCACACATATCTACATAACAAAAGAAACAATTCACATAACAATTAATTTTATATTTATAACAATAATTATTTATAATTAAGCAAATTACATTCAGATTACATCTTGTAGAAAGAAAAGTTTTAGAATTCTTTAAATATGCAAATATTTGTCAGTTTGTAGTTTTTCCTAAAATGAATTAGATTTTACTAAATAGAAGTTTGATAAGATTTACTTACTTTTTTAAAATATTCTTTGTTGATTATTACATCCAAACTATACGTAAGTTAAATTATTACTGAAGTCTATGATTTTGTACAAAATCTTCCTAACACACGCCAAGAAGATTAATGCGCGTAATGTATATTATTTTTGTAAATTTCGTACAAATTTCTAACAATCATATATAAGTTACTAAGATGTGATATATAGTAGATTAATGCGCAATAGCAATGTATTTTGTTTTTGTAAATTTCGATCAATCTTCTGACAATCATCTAGAAGTCACTGAGAAGTGACGTCTGGAGGATTGGTAACAAATTTATCTTCCAAATATTTTAAGGGCATCCTTGTGTCTATGTATCTACATCATATGTATGTGTGCACAATGACTTTTACAAACATCTGTTACTATTGCTGTAGGGAATACCAAAGCTTTTCCGGTGTTTGTTATAGTAGTTTGCTTTTTGTTTTTATTGTTGTCTCTGTACGGAAATGCATCAGACAGACATTCTTTCTTTAGTTTTTCACAATTACAATGACAACAACATGTACGACGACTACAAAAATATTATGTTGGCTTGTATCCTTCTTGTATTTTAACAAATTGTACAGAGCATTAAAATCACATTTTTGAACAGTTGTTATTTTAGTATGTATTTAAGTCCACCACATATACAATTACATATGTATTTTTGGACATATGGACTCACATAAATTTTGGTGTACTTTATAGTGTTGGTATGAGAAAGTTTTAGGAATGAGTGAAAATGTTAAGCGACGAGGTTGGTTTTAAAGGTGTCTGTCAAATTTTTAAAATTGTCCAATTGATGTGTTGCTCAAATAGCCCTATACAATTATCTTGTGAAATGTATATAATTTTTGGTCGGTCTTTTATATAGTCTCAAATGAAAAACCTTGCAAAATATCTCTAGGGAAAACACAACGTAATGGGTTATTTAGGATTATGAATGTAAGAAATATATGTCTATGGCCTTCTTACAAAATAGTTGGTCTAATTTTGAATTTTTTCAGGAGGGCTACAAAACTGCTTAAAAAGTCAACAAATATTGAGGAAATGTGTATCTTTGTGAGCATTATCTTCACTAACAATCGTAGGAAGTCGTCGATTAGCGTAATCGATGTTCTCCAAAAACTACCTTTCATGATTAAAAAAAAAAAAAAAATCATTCAAATTTGTTTTATCTTGAATTAAGAAGCATCATGAGAATTTAATCGTCTATACACTCCTTTCCTCCTTTTTTTGTAAATTGGCAGTATTGACTTTTGAACACATCACTGAATAAATTTACTTTCTTTTAAACTTGCTCTAACGTTCGCGTACAAAACTTGAGTTTCAACAATTGCTTGGATTTGGCCATGAATTTCGAAGTACTGGTAACGAACTTAAAATTTTGGCAAGAAAAATTGCCTCGTGTGAACGAGCATTTATTTATAGATCACTATTGATGAATTATTTAAGTATATATTATTGAAATTATATTAAATTAATTAAGAAGAATTGTATAGATCTGATTGAATATCACGTGAATAAAACTTTTAGTTTCTAACAATATCCACGCCAAAATAGCTTTCTGCACATTTCTCGTAAATGCCTTTTAGATGCATTTTTACTTAAATTTGAAAAATACTACCAAATAAGTAAAAGCATCCAAATATATTTCACATTTAATCATTTTATTTGCTGGCATCACTTTTTTACAGTCAATATTCCTTTCATCTTATCTGTGTTTAAGTTTAAGGTTTTTCTTTTTATCTATTTTAAGTGCAAGCTCGATTTGAAATGTTGCTGTTACGGTAGAATTATAAAATAGCAACTGCAGCACTTTCACATTTCAAAACATAAAAAAGAGAATTTATCATCACTGATGCAGCACAAATACACCAGATATATTGTCCAACTGACAGAGAGACAGACAAACGGTCTTGTCCTTTTAGCTTTAAGTTTTCTATATCTATACTTTTTTCGTTTTAATCTTTTTCAATTGAACTTTTCTCGATGTTTTACTTACTACATGTGTCATACAATTGAGTTGATTTAGATAGTTTTTTTTTTCTTTATGGAGGTCTGAAGGTGGATTAGTTTGTTAGTTGTTTAAGTGTGTTTGTTTTTTGTTGCAACTTTATTTTTTTTCCTTCATCTGTTTTTTGTTTGAAAAATTTACAATGACTTCAAAAAAAATTATACCGTCGAGATGATTTTGTATGAGCTTCAATAAATAGAAAAGCATTTTATTTATTTTTAAATAAACATAAACTTAATTCGATGACAAAGTAATTTAAAAATGATATACCTATATATTAGGGAGATCGATTATTGGACTTTTTAAAGAAATCGTTTTCAAGAATTTAGGAGCTCTGAAGTGATTCGGTGAGGAATGATTTATAAAGACTATAGGCTAAAATATGACCCGATCTTATTTCTATTCAATATACTGATTACTATGTATTAATAATATTTTAGAGCAAATTCTAACTCACTTAAGTAAAAATTAGCTAATTTTGCACAGTGTGAGATACACTGTGCTATGACTTAATATGGAAAAATGGTGTCTCAATTTTTTCGAAATCGATTTTCCAAATGCTACTGCTTTAAAAAATGAAATAAAAATGAAATAATAATTATTACAAATACAGAATTAATAAAAGTCATAAAATATATAAGTTGTTTGAAAGAATATGTTTTTCTAAATAAAATGCTATTTTTAAAACCGATATTTTGTGTTTGAAAAAACCGGTTTGTTCGACATTCGAAAAAACGAACATTTTAAAAAAATCGACATTACACATACCGAAAAAACCGGATGGAAAACCGCGTCGATCATCCTACAATATATTATAACAATGAATAAAATAATTATTCGTTCATTAATTTTATCCCAACCAGTGATGCCAACTATTACTAACATAAACTCATAGAAATGTTTGAAAAAAAAAGTGCTAAAAAGGGCTAAATTTAAGAAAGACAACAGTTTTGCGGTACTATCAAGAAAAGTTTTGTGAAAAAGCGCAAAAATGGACAAAAATTAAAATTTCTTCTGAAAAGTAAAAACAAGCATATAAGCAACATTTTTACCATTAATCAATCATTTGGAACGAACACCTGAAAATATTAACAGCGAACTGGGTAAGTTTAAATACAGGTCATTATTAAGAACACTAAATTCAAAATTTTTTCAGTTCTTTCAACACTTTTCCACTCAAACAATTTTTATTGTTGAAGGCAGTTTTTTAACAATAAAGATTCTTTATGAATTGTTAAGATCTCTGGAAAAATAGAGACTAGTCTTTTCACATTGCTCGAAAAAATATATTGAGGACTCAGTACAAAAATTGTCCAATAAAATTAACTATATAAAATTAAAATAATATTCCATTAAAAAAAAAGTAAAAAAGAGCAAAAAGGGCTAAAAGAAATTTGTTAAGAGTATTAAATTTGTGCGTTTTACAGTTTCGGGCTAAAAAATAATTTTTGAGTTTTGGAAAAACGGGCTAAATCCATCCCGAAAAGGGCTCCCAATACCTCGTTTCTTACCATAACTACATCTGGCATCTCTATTTACATTAAATTTTAGTTGTTAAATATTTTTACTGCTAATGTGACTTGCCTTTGAATTTTATTTATTATTTTCCGGTTTTATAGTGTTTGTGTTAATTAAAAAGTGTTTAATTTATTAGTTTATAAAATAGCATTTTGTAAAAAATCATTTTTTTCAATAAAATGTATTAAAATAAATGTGATAAAAGTGTTTATTTAAAAGAGCACGCCATTAATCTCAATTTAGCAAAGTCATTAATTCTAGTTAATTTTCTTGTTGTTGCTTTATTTTTTTTCAATGCAATTCTTGTGAGTGTTTTGTTTTTGGTAATAATGATTGTTGTTGCTTTAAAAAAATATGTAAACAAAAGAAGAGACAATTTTTTGTAACGAGAAATGTGTTCAATTTTTAAATGATGTGTGGGGAGAGAGAGAATGTATAAAATAAGAAAAATAAAAGTTAAAGTGAAATGATAATAACACGGTGCTAAAAATAGAAAAGATTGAATGCACTTGGAATATAACACAGTGTAGCTTGTATATATGGTTGAGCAGATTATTAAACCATTTTTAGAATTTTGGATATACCTCCAAAACCGGGAGTTATATCAGAAAAAATGATTTTTCGGTATATTTTTTTAATCACAATAAAACTGTGTAAGATATTAAGGATATTCTTATTTTTTGAACTTTTCACCCATTGTCATCTACACTTTTTTAATATATATATATATATATATATATCTATTTTTTTATTTTCCCCAATACAATATTTTATTAGGTGTAAAATGAGCCATCATTTGATAAAATCGGATTAGAATTGTAGATTTCATGATTTTATTAATATAAAATTTTGCATGCATGTAGAATTAATTCGAATTAATTATTTTGTGCAGGGAGCACGAGCAGGGAGCAGTTTTAAGTTAAACATATAAACATTTTGCGCAATATCAAAACCTATTGAGTTATTCAAATCAAATTAATGATATTTTCAATGTTTGATGGTAGTGAAATTTTTAAAATATTCTTTATACTAAAAATAGCGATTTTTAAAAAGTTTGCGAAAAATGCGTTTTGAATTTCAGTTATTTCTTTGAATATTATAATATATATATTAGAGTTTTTAAAGTAAAGTAAATTTAGTTTGGTCCTTAAAATTCTTATCTTTCGAAATTTTTTGATGCTCCTCTATATTTCTGTTCAGCATAATTATGCCAATTATAGTAAATTTTGTGCTGTACATGCGATGTGTTTTAGCAAAATCTGTTTGTCATCAAAATTCGACTACACAAACAAAAAATGTAGGAAAATGGGAAAAAGTTAGGTAATTTGTATCCCCCTTTCTAAGTTTTTGAACTTTGAACAGCAATCATGATTATAAAATGAAACCTATGGTGCTTAAGTTATGCACCATAGGTGGTATTACCACAAAATTTATTAAGGATTTAAGTCAGTTTCAGCCAGGTTAAAAATTATTGATAATGGGTTTAAAAAGGTTAATATTTTTTCTTTCTAATGTTGTTTAAAAACACTTAAATTGGAAAACAGTTTCTAGTCCTGTGAGTTCAGATCTGCAACCGGTTTGTTTAAAATAGGATTACCACAAAACTTATTAAGGATTTAAGTCAGTTTCAGCCAAGTTAAAAAATTTTTGATAATGGCTCATATACTTCCTAAAAATTTTAACATTTTTTCTTTCTAATGTTGTTTAAATAAACTTAAATTGGAACACACATAAATAAATTAATAATAAATAATAATAAATAAAAATAAACAATTTTAAATCCGCGAAATCCGAAAAATTGCTTTTGGAATGGTCTATAGAATGCACTAAGGAATGATCTATATAATACCCTATAGACTGATCTATAGAATATACAATAGACTGATCTATAGAATACACTATAGACTGATCTATAGAAGTCACTACAGACTGATTTATAAAATACACAACAGACTGATCTATAGAATACATTATAGACTGATCTATAGAATATACTATAGACTGATCTATAGAATACACTATAGGCTGGTCTAAAGAATATACTATAGACTGGTATGTAGAAAACACTACATACTGGTCTGTATAATATACTATAGACTGGTCTATTGAATACACTAGAGAATACATTATGGACTGACCTTTAGAATAAACTATAGAATGGTCCATATATAACTTCCGACTTTAGGGGTGTATCAAAAATTCTAAAAATGGTGTAATAATATACTCATCCACATCTATCAACTACACTATGTTACCTTCCACATGTATTTTTATAAGAATTATTGATGTTTATTAAGATTAACATTTTATCGAATGATTATTGATATACATATTTAAAACTAATAAGTTGGGATAAAAGGTAAACTATAATTAATTTTTATTAAAAATATAACTTTTTTGTATAAAGTAAATTGATAAGTATTTCTTCAATAAATATTAGAAGAGTAAGACAACTTTAATGTTTGCAAATATGCCTAAAAATATGCAACATTATTTGATTAAAATATATTAGAATTCAAAAGCATGAATGTACATATGTTTTATGTAATTAAACTCATATATTTTTGTAAGATAATTTTGCAAAATTATTTGGTTGGAGTGCAATTGAAAAATTTATATTTTGAATGTGGATTAATTTTATTTACTAGAAAATATTGAAAAAAAAAACACGTGAATATAATTTTTTAGTTAGTTTTGCAAAAAAAAAAATTATAATTATGCCAAAATGTATGTTAAGGTTTCTTAATACACATACATTTTTACCAGTACGAGTAAAAAGTTGAGACTTAGAATAGATGGAAAAAATTGATATCATTCATTTCTCGAAAGGTCGCCTGAAATTTTCCTTAAGTCATCAGATTTTGTTAATATGGTTTTATAGGATAGATGTATGCTCCTATCTTTAAAAAGTACTCATTTTCAAAAAAGTTACAGTTTGCAAAAAAGTATGTACACTGTGTTAATAGCAATGTCTTGTAGAGAACGGAAATGTACAAAGGATGTTAAATTAATTTTTCATGATCATTAAAAAAGTTTACGCACCAATCGTGGTGAAAATTTTTTATATATAATATTGTTTTGGTATAAAAAAATTACATTTTCCGTCAATTTAATTTAATTTTTATCACTTTTAGCGTCTTTTTGATAATAACTGATTTCACAAAATTTTCTAGCAAATTCTGTGAAATCGAAATATTAATATAAAACCTAAAAAAAAACTTTTTTGATGATTTTTTAAAGGAAATATGATTTGATTTTTTTTCTATAAAATATAAGGCAAAAGCTTTTAAAGTCTAGTTAAGATTTGTAATAAGATTAAAAAAATCAATAACACTAATTTGAAGATTTGTAGTCTTTTTTGTTTTTGAATTAAAGGTTAATGTTACTTATTAATTTTATATGATTGACGACAAATTCCATCAGTCGATTTATGTCTTCTTATAGGAAGAATTGAAGATTGTGTATTATGCTGTGGTCGTTTTAAACTTCTTTTCCTTCAGTTTGTAAATAAGTACTTTGTATAATTCTTCACCCGGCTTAAGAGATAATGACAAGAACGCCGGTGTAGTAACAAAGCCTTTATAAGTTTAGGAACACAACTGAACTCAGCAGAGCTAATTCTCAATTGCTAACGAAAAATAGTTCACTATAAGTAAATACAAGAGCGCGGAATATCTTATTACGGGCATCGAAAACGATGAATTGATATTTTATTTATTTTGCTTATAATCTTTTTGGGCAAAGTTAACTTTATTATGACATAATCGAAGGCTCTCCAAAATATTAATCTAATCGAAAACTTCATTGAACGCTAGTAAGATTATCATTATATTTCAGTTTAAAAATGGTTTCGCCTGTAAAAAGAACGTGATTTGAATCCATAATTTATTTTTCAACTTTTTTTGATTAATTCATTAAAATTCGAAAAAAATTCTTTAGAATGTGTACATTAATTCCACAGTTGTGAACTTATACATGCAATCACTAGCATTTTTTTTTTTAGTGAAGATTTAGTTCTTTGTCAGATCTTATCAGAATCACTAATTAGGTAAAAGAATTTCGTAAATCTGCTTTACGTTGCAAAACAACTCTCGCGTCGCTATAATTATTTATTAAATACAGCCAGGCAAGTTTTTGTTGTTTGGACTTCGAGAACTTTTCGAAGCTCTTACATTTGTCATATGGTGGATTTTTGGTGGAGTATCATATAAACTCAAAAGATGGATATTGGTTGAGACCATTAAACTTTGGAATAAACATCCTGGCTTTTTGTTAGCCAGGATGTTTAGCTTTTAAAGCTCAAGAAAAAAGTAAATGAGTTAAAATTGAAATGAAATAATAAATTTGATGATTTTTACAGCAAAATGATGATGTTCTTCGTTCAAATAATGATTTTGTCAAAACAACCCGGCAACGCTGATTCTACTATTTAAATATTTAGAACATTAATAAAAGATTTTCAATTCAGAATATTAAAAAAAATGTACAAACTGAAAAGTTCGGTTTTTATTATGGGGACAAAATTGGGTATAAGGTGGTTTTGTGGTATTTTTTCATAAAAAAATATTTTTTTTTTTTTACCAATTTGCAATAAAAATTGCAAAATATAAAAAGTACTATCTTAAAAAATAGCACCCCTGTTAAACTAACAACGGCTCGGATTGGCCGAACCACTAGAGCGCAGAATATATACATACTTTATGGAGTCTTAGATGACTATTTCGACATTTTGCACATGGAATGGCAAACTTAATATACCCCTAACTTTTTTGATGGATGGTATATAAAAAAAAACAGTAATCTAGTTTTTAAATAAAAACGAACGAAAAAAGTAAATAATAAAAAAAGAATCGTTACTCGAACTTCATTTCATTATCTCACCCTAAACAGACTAGAATATAACTAGCTGCTGGAATATAACTTAATAAAAAATTAAGCACATTTACTAAAATTTATTTTAACATTATTTTAAATGCCAGTTTTATTTAATTTTCTTTACAACTTCTCAAATAAAAACAATCCTATTACGACAGACACTTTAAAATTTTATTTCAATTTAATTCAGCCATAAATGTAAATCATACCTTTACGCTTAATCATTTAAAGAATGTTTTTATTTTTGTATGTAATACATTTTAATGTTTTCCTTCTTAAAGAGGCCTATAATAAAAATTCTAACACCTTTTTATTGCATCTTAAATGGTGGCATGAGTTTTAGGTAGATTTGTATGTCTAAAGTTTATTGATGCTCGTAAATATGTTAATCGAATAATAATGTTCGCACCCATTTCATTTTTACTGAACATTATTTAAATGGAATTCTTATTTTCTTATCCATTTAATAAAAGTGAGAAAGAATGAATCTTTGACGCCCTCCTGCCACCGTACACTACAAACTCATTTCAAATTCACAAACGGCATAAAGGCTAAAAAAACTGAAAAGAAACGGGAAGGAAAATGAGAAATTTGCAAAAAGGCCAAAAATCAATGAGTATTTAAATAATATAAAAAGCAAAAAATAAAAAAGTGAAAATAAGATGAAAAAGTATATATAAAATATTCATTGGTATTTTCCATATTCTTTTTAATGTTTTTTTTTTGAACTTTTCCATTCGTATTTAGTTGTTTTTTGTGGAGTACTGGGTAATCTACATAAATATGTATTTAGGAAGGTAGAATGAAAAGTTACAAACTAATTTTTAACTCAGCTCTAAAATTTCAATAACAATTTCCTTTACAAACTCCTCTAAAATAAATATATGTTGCAGCGAAATATTTTCTTAGGTTATCCTTATTGGAAGTTGGAAGTGAAATTGCTCTTAGATTTTTAAAATAATTTCCAGTTCACCTTCCTACTTTAGCCATTGGAATATTTTTCATTTTATTTTCTTTCTTAGGTAGATATTATTATTGTTGGTAGCATTATAGCTTTACAACTTGATTTATTACAGTCTTATGAGTCAAGAAAAAAAATTAAACATACATACATACACACATACACACATACATACATACATACATATATAAGTACATACATTCATACATACATATATACAAACATACATATAAATGAAATACAGTTGATTTGTTACACGTCGCCACTATTTTACAGCTTAAGTTAACTTCCGTTTCAATAATGAACTGTAACTCATACTATGAAACATATCAACCTACTCCATGTATATGTGAGCGCACTCTAGTGCGTATACGTTATGCGAGCATATTTCACATTTATACAGTCGTAAAGTGCTAAAAACTTCAAAAGAAGTTCCTTAAATCATTTTTCAATCTGTTATAAAGTGATTATTTGTTTGTTTTTTTCTTAGATTTTATTTTCTTATTTGAAATCTTCCTTTGATTGTAAATAAGATAACAATAAATTTTTTGAACGTAGATACGAGTGTTGAAATGTTATAAACTAAAGAAATTTCTATATAAATATTTAAATTTACTCAGTATTTGTTTGGTAAAGTGGGATTGTAAGACAAAACTATAGAAATAAATTTACATAAAATCAAAATAACAATAGAAGTATAATTTTTAAATTAAATTGTAAAGAATGATTTTTTGTTGTACAATTAAAACTCTGATACAGCTAAAAATTACTCAAGTTTTAGGTAATATGGCTTTTTGAGGACATCACAAATCAGTTTAAAAAATGTCCAATAGGACTTCAAAATTTTTATTTATGCTCAAAACAAACAAAAAATGGTTTTGGGTAGCTTCCTGTACAAATGCTGCTTTTTGGGAAGTAGAAGAATATGTTTTTTTTAGCGGTATTAATTATTGGTATTAATTATTTTCAGTGGCATTAATCGTAACAAAGTAAAAAAGTAACAAGTGAGAATGGTTTGACCGAATGTATAAACCCATCATCTGCAAATTTTTAAAGTGTCTCCTTATATTGGAGGTACGCAGTGAAGTGGGTGGACAACGCCGATTTTTTGTTTCCGAGTTTACATTGGTCCTTGGACTATTTGTACAAAATTTCGTTGATGTTTCACCTTATACGGGAGATGGGCGGACCACGCCCACTTTTGGTTTTCATGTTAATATTGGTGTTTGAACTATTTGGACAAAATTTTGTTGAGGTACATGTTTTTTTGTAAAATATATCGGTTGGTCCATAACTTTTTTTGTTTATGAACCTATTTCGTCGATTTTCAATACAAAGCAAACCTTATATTAGACAAATATTTGAGCCAAATTTCGTCCCCCTAGGATGTTCGTCCCGAACACTCGTGAAAATCTAAGACGATGTAACGATGTCCGTCCGTGCGTCTGTCAGTTGAAAGCAAGATATTTAACTTGCAGATACACTGACGGATATCGTTAGATCGTCTTAGATTTTCACGAGGACCCAGAATATATATTCTTTATTGGGTTTAAAATGATTATTCCGACATGTTATACAATATATCCCTCATTATTTTTTGACGATGGTTTATTATGATCTTCAATAATGCTTATAACGCGTAAAAGCGATGTTATTTAGCCACCTTCAAGTGTTTAATTTGGCACTAAATAATTACCTAAATCAATTTAGCGGTCAGTCCGTCCATCCAACCGTTATTAATGTATAGTTTTCAATTTGCAAGATATCTTAATGCAATTTGACACATAATTTTCTTTCCAAGGACTCAAGTGAATTTCGCTTAAATCGTGAAAAAAAATGTTTTTCTGATATACCTTTTTATTGCTGCAATTAAATTGAAAATTTTGATAAGTGAAATTGTGAAAATTGTGATTATCGGCCAAATTTAGCGTCCATATAAGGTTGCAATTAAAAAGTTTTTAGAAAATTATATGTGCATACATTTTATGTAGATGCTAGTATCGACATCAAATTTGGCTGTAAATTATATTAACTCGTTTCACAATAGGAAAAGCTTATGAAAATCATGTGCTGCAACTTTTAAAAGTTTTTATTATACAAATTTAAATGCTCATTTTTACGATATTAGTGTTTTAGTTGTTTTTAATAATATTAAATAGTTTAAAATTAAAATCCAATGCTGAATTAATAAAGTACTTTTTTAACTGGTATACTTTTATTTCTTTTTAATTTTTCATAATATTGATCTTATGTAATTACAAAAACAGGACAGATTATATAAACAGAAGAAGAAAGAAAATGATATAAGATGAAGAAGAAGAAAAGGTCATCCAATTCATATAATAAATCCTACAATATTTTTCACTTTGAAACTAGTTATGTAAATCACACAGTGGGGCAGAATCGAATTTTTTTTGGAAATAAATCTGTGACTTCTAATCTGCTGGTTAGATTTATATAAAATTTCAATAAGTGTAATAGAGGAGTGCACAATTTATGTTTGGAATAGAGTCCATACTTTTTATGATTTTTGTAATTAAAATAAATTGTTTGTAAAAAATTGGTTCTTTATAATATTTTATCTCTAATATAATTTTTGTTAGTTGAGATATTCTAATGAAATTTTCCTTGACTGTTGATTTTGTCAACTAAAATGGTAAAGATTAAAAAATTTCAGATTTTTGTAAAAGAAATGCCACAATTTCCATAAAAACGTCGAAAATCCTAAAAATGAGTTTTTTGAATTGTACCCATAAACTACATATTTGTTACAGATTTGTAAAAGGCCATTGGCAATTTCTCTGCAATACATTAGAGTTTTCGAAACTGCAGAACTAACCTTTGGGATTTCAGAATATATAGGATAAATTAAAAATTTCTATATATAATATAGGTCTAATTCCGGAAGGTCTACACTTAGTCCTATTAGGTGTTTGAATTTGTTTTTAACCTTGGAATCATGTCTGTGAAAATAACTTTCAGAAAGGTATAAAATTACTATATGTTCTTAAAGAATATTTTATTTTAGAAAAGAAGAAATGCAGATACTTTATGGGTAAAAAAAAAACAAGAAAAAAATTTTCATTATTTTTTCAGTTTACAATTCCAAAATCGAAAAAAATAATTATTTTATTCTTTACCTAAAAAAATTTTAGAAAATCGGATAAAAATATTGGTCTATATATTCAAAAAACTGACCCAAGATTTGGCAAAATTGAGATAGTTCAAATTTCAAATGCAAATAATTTGAAAACTATAAGAGATAAATAGCACATGTAAGCGCGTTTTTCATAGGCCTTATCGAGGGCTTTAAGAAGATTTAAAAATATTTGAAATAAATTAAGCAAAAAAAATTTGAAAAGCGATTACAAATTTTCTATGTCAGATGCTCCCTATATTGAACCCCAATAGATCCGCTCCTGAAGAGTATTAATGGCCCCCATTCCAAACTGAAAATTGTATACTCCTATGCTATGGCTATGTGAAATTTTATGTACATCCAACCAGAAGATTAGAAGTTACAGATTTCTACCAGTTACAGTTTCTTAATATACTCCCGTAACCTAAAAAAATCTGGTGTGCTGTTGTCCCATGCACTTAACCTAGATATGATCGAACAATATACCGTGATAATACCCATTTTAATTCTTAAACTGCTTTTGTTCATGCGTTTGACATCTTGCCAACTGTTCTACTTTCCATGTATGGTCAGTTCTTTTCACGATCCATTACTTTAATACTTTCAAGTTCATGTTAAAATAACAATACGTATTTGCTTAAAAACTAAGTGATGAGGTATCAAGTAAATATATCTCTATTTCAAAACATTGGAAAATTTTATTTAATATTTTTAAGCCGTATATTAAGGATTACATTAATTTTATTTAATGTGGTTCCTAATTTTTGTTTTTATTAAGTTCACTAAGCGTACTAAAATAATCTTTTGTACTAAGCATTTAGTACTTGCCCCTTTTTTAATTTGATAACTTTTTGCTGATGCTAATTTAAAATTACTGCTATTTTCGTTAATGTGTATATTTTGCAGAGAACGTCGAAGGTTTTACGTGAGTACCTGTCTATGTAGACTCTACCTCACGGTGCTCTTCGCATCGGGTGAACACAATGCATCCTCAAATGCCCCCAAGTCTGACAAAAAGCCATCCTTGAGTACCAATTTGTAGTTATGTATTTGGACATGACTTCTCCCTTGGTTAGGAGCGGAGCCTATTTAAACTCTTTCCGCCTCCACACCGAGCTCACGCTCTACCCGCGATTTGGGTTTAAACCACAGCCACCTCGAAAGCTCGCCAAAGGACCGCACCATAGTTAGGCTGGAACCGAAGTTCCAGATCAGAAGCATAAATAGATTTAACTTTTAATTTCAATATTTAAATTTTGTGCTTATTTTGAAAAATTCTAGAAAATGCTAAATAATATGCCAAATACTAAATGAAAATTTTGCGGCTAAATCGTCGTAAAAAATGCTAAATTTAGGTGCAAAAACTGAAACTGAAACACTGAATGCGATATTTAGTTTTGCAAAATTCGAACTTTTAAAATTGGAATTTCTGACAGAAAACTATCCGCGAGACTCCCCGTGCAATGCTTCAACGTTAACTGTAATTTATTATAAATTTGTTTACAAAAGCGTATTATATATCGATGCAATAATTTTAAAAGATATTTTAGTTGTAAACATTTAAATATAAATATTAGACAAAAAAAAAAAAAAAAAAAAAAACTTATTCGATTTCATCCAGAGTACAACTTTCCATATATTTCACATTTTTGCCCCAAAAAGCATGCAGCAAATGAAACATTAAATAAAGTACTTTATCTTACAACAACGTCAAAACGTTTTTTCGTAATATCTTAAAATTTAGATGGTGCACGAAATTTTTGAAAATTGCTATATAATCAATACTGTTATGTTGGCATATTTTCTGCAAAAGGATCTTGAAAATTGCAAATTATAACACTTAAAATTGTATATTCAAATTGTTTCTCTCACCAAAAACTTTCAGAGTAAATTCTAAAAGTAAAAAAAAAGTCATCAGATAACTAAGATTAGATAATAAAATTCATAAACAAATCGGTATTTGTTATTTTTGTCTCTGTTTCGTGATACTAAGAGCTTCAATTAGACATTAAGAACTTCAATTAGACACCAGCAGTATAGAATATGTATTTTCTTTATCGCAGCACACTTCATCAGCGTCCAATCCTAAAAAATCTAATTCAAAGACTTTGGCTAGTTATTAATTAAACCTTTCCAAAAATAATATTTAACCTGTTGAAAGTCACGAATATATCCAGCGGAGATATTTTTGCGAAAAGCTGATTGTTCTATTGTTTGCACATAAGATAATCATAAAAATATTAAAATTCCTTACAAAATAAAATATATTCCATTTGAGGTGGAGGTATTTAATTTGCTGCGGAGCTATATTATGAATATTTCTAGGACGATAGGAAATTTTCATACAATTTACAAATATAACATTATATTACCAAAAAAATTAATATGAAACAAATTTTGGAAAAAAATGAAAAAATAAAAAATTGCCAAAATGAATGTTTCACCTTTTTTGATCAATTTTAAACATTCATATTGAAATTTCTGATATTTGTCATCAATATATCTACCAATTTTTTTGTTAATGTTTTGTTTTTTGTTAAGTTAGAGTCCTTTACACTCCCTTAAAACAGCAGACAATTCAGGTGTACTCAGTTGAGTACGGTGACTTCTAATGGGTTAAGAATGTTTTAGAAAAACAGTTGTACAGTCCCAAAAGAAAATTTCTATTCTTTTTAATAAAACGTAATGACTTTCAGCAATATAATTGATATAAATTCTGTTGATCCATTCATTGCTAACCAGGGCTACTATTTGCTGGATTGTACCAAAAATGTACAACAGTGGAAACAATATCTTACTAGAGAAAATATTGCGATACTTACATCATATATCGGGAAGCTACTGTGACCTTATTATCCATTATTATTATATAATTATTACTATTATCCACTTATTATTATAAGTTTTGAAAATCTTTGGCTTCATCAGGAATCTACACTGCTTCGGTTACATTGTTATACATGCTGTTATTAATCTTCGATTAGACCCCGTAAGTTTTATTTTTTATTTCTATAATCCGAAAGTGATGCAGATCCTTTTTAAATTTGTTAGAAATAACATGAGACCGTCAATAAATTTTCAAATAAATTAAACTGTTAATTATTTATCTATTTCATAAAATTTTAAGAATTTGGCAAGGAATTGCCACAGCATATTCTTTCATATTTTCTTTTTGCATATTTTGTCACATTTTCTTAGAAAATCCTTATTTTAGAGCATACTTTTGCAATTTAAATTTAAATGACATATTTTATACTTAAGAGCACAATTTTCCATATTTTACACTTAAGAGAAAAATTTTACATATTTTTTATCCAATAAATTTTGTTTATAAAATTTGGCATCAGTGACATTTTCTTTTTAGTGTCATATAAGTTTTTCAAATTCTATTCCCAAATAATTTTCATATTATAAATATTAGGTTTTCTTCCGATTTTAAGAGTAATACTTTTTTGAATACCTTTTTTGGAAAGAAAACTACCCTCGAGTCACTCCATCTTAACATGAATAAATCTCATTTAAAAATGATACAAAAATTAATTAAAATACTTATTAATTAAATTACAATTTTAATAGTTTCTTTAATACATAGGTGATACCATTATTTAGTTGTAAAAAAAGTCGATATTTATGCATAAATTTTAATGTTTATTATAGCTTTTTTATAAAAGTGAAAAAATTAGTATTTTTCTTTTTTTGTAAAAAAACATTTTTAAATATTGTATTTTTTTGAAACATGTTTTTTTAATCTCTTAGAAAGTATTGATCAGATTTAAAAATTATGTATGTATGCAGTTTGAATATAAGTTATACCTAATAATATCAATATTACGAAATATACTGCAATATATAGTGCAACATTATTAATTTTTTATAAGAAAGTGTAGGCTTAGAACTTCTTGATTACATGTACCTTAAATGATTGTAAAATCCCGTGCTGAAGAAAAAAATATTTTTTTTTGTTGCCCTGTGAAATTTATTAAATCTAAATTCTTTAAATTCAATTAAAAGTCACTTTAACAATTTCCTATTCTATATAATGCCATTCAAATATGTATCTTTTAATATGAAAATGTTTTACCAACTCCAACATACATACTATACATATTTTACAATTTATAAAATGAACACATTATGCAAAATTCCATTCATTTTGTAGATAAATAATTCCATAATTTTCTTTCTAATGACTTCTTTTACGTTTAATTATGCTTAAAACATAATAGTAATTAAACATTTCGCTTGGAATTTATGATAATAATACTAATGAGCTAAATAAGGAAAACAGAAATAAAACTACAAAAAGCGTTTTATTATGCTAAAAAATATAAAACAAAATAAGCTTTAGAATACACTATACATTATACTATAAACTAACTATTAAAACAGCCAATAAAAATGCAACAAAGAGTTAAGGAAACTACTCACTTATTTACAGCTACCCTTTAATATAAATTTGTATCTGTAAGTAAATTTGTTGTACTTGTTAAAACATAAAATGAAATTAAAAGGAAGGAAACTTTTATTTTCGGCACTGCAATTCAACGGATATAAAAAACAAGTTAAAGTTCTATATTCGGCTGTGCCGAATCTTATATACCCTTCACCCGTGTTGATGTGTGTGTTATATGAAACTGATTTTTTTTTTAAACTCTCAAACGGATGAACCGATTAGCTTAAAAAAGATGCAAGTAGCGGGTGTAGTACTCCCATATAAAGCAAATATTTATTATGGCATATTTAAGGAACTATTACAGTGAGCGACCTCAAATTGCATGGGAACCTTTATCCTATCATATGATATTGATAAAATGGAAATAGGACGTATAGGTTCAGGTAGAGAAGTAGCCCCCATACAAAGAAAATGTAAATTTTCTTATCTAAAGGGCTATTACAGTGAAAGTCTTAAAAAATTTAAAAGTAAATTTCATATCAAATTTCGAATAGGGTAAATAGGTCCAGGGGGCGTAGTAACTCCCATATAAAGTAAATATTATTTATCACATCAAATAAGATAGCGAAGCGCACCGGTAAAAGCTATTAAATAACAAATTTAATACTTTGGGATTTTACAAAAGTTCGCACATATTTGGAGAACATATAATCATTTCGGTGTAAAACAAATATTTTATAAATATTATATTTAAAAAAGGTATGGTGGAAAATTTATGGACTGATTTGACTGATTTAAAAACCCGAAATTTGAAAAAAATATTTGTGATAGATTTGTGCAAGAATGAGACTTATAGGAGATTAAAAAAATCTAATAACGCGTTTTGAACTATAACTCGGTTGATACTGGATCTAATTAGTTTATTTTTAAGAAAATTCCGATTTGTGAAAGACCGAACTCTCTAGCTTACATAGGGGCTTCAAAAAGTTGAAAAAATCTAATATGCCTAAGTTTATTGCTATTTCTTTCCGGTTAAATAAATAAATACGAGTAAATAAATAAGAAAAAAAACTAAGAAAAAAAGAACTAAATTTATTGCTTCAAAATACCGAAATTGAAGTAAAATATGTGTGATCGATCTATATAAGATGATGATGATTGTCGTCGGACAAACGGACATCGTCCTATCGACATCATTCCTTATTAGGATCCAGAAATATAAATTTTTTTGCTCTACGACGCAAATTGTGGAAATTACAAAGGAATGACAAACTTATATATACCCTTTACACCTGTGGCGAAGGGTACAAAAACAATAAAGACCAGCAAAGCACTTTTTAAGGAAAAATAAACAAATATGTTTTTGTTTTATATTTGAAATTACAAATATTTAAGGATTTTTGTCTACATACATAAATATTTTTATTACTACAGTGTTTTTTAGTTTATTTTTATTGTAGAAATTGTTGGTAAGATATAAAAAAGTTATTTTAGTTTTGCCTTGTTTTTCGTTTATGTTACATATATCTGTTATTATATGTAGTTAGTTGCATTTTTATGATACTCATTACATTTCTTATTGCCATAATATATTTGGAAGTTATTAAAATAAAGTAGTACATAGTTTAAATTAAAAAAAAAAAAACATGATTTTTGAATTATAATTGCTATAGAGTACTTTTTTATAAATGAAATATTTTTTTAAATTTTAATAGTAACTTTTTAATAATTACATTGTGCGACAAAATAAAAAAAGTTGAATATACCTGGAGTGTAAAATAGTGTACTTTGTAGGTCATAGATGATTAGATTATTACACCATTTTTAGAATTTTTGATATGTTCCCAAAATCTGGAGTTATATATATATATATATATATATATATATCAAATCGGACTTCGCGGTTTAAAAATTTTTATATCATGTACCTATTACCCAATTGAAGTCTTTTAAACTGTAATACAAAGAAGAGATTTTACCCTTTCCAGATAGTGTATATACATTTTTATTCATACCAAAACTTTGCAAGATATTAAAGCTATAGACTAAATTTTTTATTTTATTATTTTAATGTCTGAAATTTCCAAAAATACGAATAATAAAAAAACAAAAAAAAAAAAAAATGAATTTGTGTCTTTAATATCTTACACAGTTTTGGTATGAATACAAATGTGCATATACTTTTTCTTTTTAAAAAAGTTTAAAAACTTCAACTGGTTAACAGGTGTATTCGAGATAAAAATTTTTGAAGTCGCGAAAAATTGGTTTATTTGAATATATCTCCCGATTTGGAGGATATATCGAAAATTCTAAAAACGGTAAAATAATATACTCATCCATATCTACAAACTACACTATATATGTTTTTTTTTTCACTGTAGCACAGCAGTACATTTGTGTCTTTTTGGAAAATAATACCTTTGGAAAAATGATTATTTTAATTTGACCAACACATGAGACAGAACCAAAATATTTACAAGATTTTTAGATTTACAAGATCGGCATATAGATGCCATAGTTCAGTTTCATTTCAATACGAGTTCAGTTATAGTATATTTAGTTAATTTTTAGTTCAGTTCTAGTTTAGTTCCAGTTCATTTCTGGTTCAGTTCTAGTTCAGTTCCAGTTTAGTTCTAATTCAATTCTATTTCAACTCAGTAGCAGAAATAAGTGGGCTTAAATCTTTTTTAATTAATATATCATAATTTTTACTTCAATCTCTTGGAATCGGAAATCGGATGAAAAATATGTTCGATGTATTGAGAAAAACTGGACCAAAGTTATTTGATATTAAGGCAGAAAGCTCTTAATGAGTGTTTTAAAAAAATATAAACAATCTTGAAAACAAATAAGAAACAAAAAACTGGCAAAATTGGACCCGCCTTCCTCTGTACGATTGTGATTTTTGATTTTGATTTTGATAACTTTTTGTAAGTCGATTATAAAATACAAATTTATTACCAAAAAAATAATCTTTTGATTTTTTCTCTGCTGTGCATCGTTGATGAATTCTTCATTAATTTAATTTTTCCTTAAATTATAAAAAAAACTTTCCCAAATTCTTGTTCGATTATTTAAATTGTCTTTTTTGTTCCCTTCAAAGCAATTTAAGCTTATAAATCCATTCATTACACAGGATTTCTAAGTTAATTCGGATGCACGTTATTATGAACCATTAAGCCTTCACGATAAATCGCTATTTGTAAAATTAAGGAGGTTACACCATATATTGCAGCATAACTCGAAAAGGAGTTGTCTGATTTGGTTAAAGAAAATATCAAAAATTTTAATTAAAATTACCTTCAAGTTTTACTCACATCATTAATAATAACCTTAATAATTGTGGATATATTAAGATTATATTTTCTGAAAATAATCTAAATTTCGTAAAAAATTAAAAAAAAAAATGTTTTCAAAAAATCATAATAATTCGTAAATGTCAAAAATGCAAATTTTTATTCTTTTATAATAAAGATAAATTTGTTGTAAATAAAACAAAACACATTTCATTCAAATCAATGCATAAATTTTGATTTTATTCACAAATTAGTGAACATACACTCATTTACAAATTACATAGAAATATAAACAAAAATAAAATTTATTTTGGGACCTGGTTAATTTTACAAATAGCGATTTATCGCTAGAATCAAAGTCAATCCAAAAAGAGTGATTTATAATCCTAGTACTTCGAAACAACATGTATTAGAATTTATTGAGATATCCCGTGCCGCAGACAGAAATTTTCACTTTTTAAATCTCTGTTATCTTTGGCATCCCCAGCACAATGAAACTATAATTTAATTTTTAAACTTTTCTAAATTTAATCTATAATCAAATCATGTTATTAAGTTTACACATGTACAATGCAAATAATGAGATAATACAAATATAATCGATATTAAATAATGGAAAATACCATTTAGTATTACGCGTATTGCATTACTATTTGATATTAAGGATTTTGGTGTTCCTTTGAATACATTTACTTTCCTCGTACATATACACACACACACATTTTCTACAATATAATCTCATTTGGTTAAATGGTGAACCACATCAAACATCAAAGAGCCCTTCTAACGATTTTATAACGATGATTGGTCACTAGCAGCCCAGTCAGAGGGGCAAGTATATAAGAGAATATATTCATATAATTGTAAATATAAAGCCAACAACCCCAAAAGCCAAAGGGATTTTATTTTATTTTTTTTTTGTTTTTGCGAAAAAAAAAAAAAAAAATATGTATGTAAATATTTTTATATAAAATTTTGATTATTTAAGTATATAGAATTTTCATATAAATAAGTGTAGAATATGTACAATTTATTTCAAGAATACAGAGTTGCCAGAGAGCAAATCAATATACCAAGAACTTACTTTAGAAATATTTTCATTTTCTCACCAATCTCTCTGTTTACTTAACAACAGTTCTTAACTTAACTTTTGCAGAAATCCCACGAATTGGGTTCTAAATTTGAATGACATAAATAATAAAGCATTTTAATTATTGAAGTATTTTTTTCTTTATGTGGAATCCCTATGTGTTCTATTACTTTTTAAAGTTTAATCCGAATAAAAACCCAAATCCAAAACAAAAGCTTATTGATGTGGCCTGATAAGAGCAACAACTCTTTGTGGTCTGTTTTAGGATAATGAAGTTATTGTTGTCGTTTGCTATTTTGTTTCAGTTCTCTCTGCTGCCTTACTTTGTACACTCTATTGCTTTTACTTTTCTTTAAAATTAAAAAAAAAAAAATAATAAAAAAAATCTTGTGGTTTTCGCCAAACAAAGTTCGGTTTCCTCTTGTAATTATATTTTGTGTTTTTTTGTTTTTATTAAAGAAAATAAGTTTACTTGCTTTTAATGGTTTTTAATAGGATACTAACTCATCATCGTATATTTATTTTAATACTTTCAGAATCTGTGTCCTGTTTTATAGAAGCACAAATAAATACACACAGTCTTTCCTAGTTGCATTTTACAGTAAGAGTTATTAGTTTTCAGACACATGTTTTTAACAGTTTGAATAATTATTAAAGAAATGCGTCTGGGAAAGTTTTATTTTTTGATTGATCACAAGTTTTTGACGGAAAAAAGTAGTTAATGCCTTTTACAAAAAATAGTATATCGAATTTTTGAAATAAAACTTAAGCTTTAAAATTTCTTAATAAATCATATCAATTTTAAACTGATTGGTTGATTGAAACCAGAGGATATGGAAAGAGAACATTATAAACATCACCTCATAACTGCTGTCGATTTTAAGATGCCTTTTACATTGACAGCTGTATCGTTTCCACTACAAATAAATCTTAGATCCGGAGTTATATAATATATTACAGATTTGGTTCTGAATATAGAAGAGTAATTTTAATTCGCTCAGCAAAAAAAATGACTCTCTTTTTTTCGACAGTTGAGTTAGATTTATTGGGAGATAGTTGTTTTCTTTCTCTCTCTCTCTCTCTAAAGAATTTTTTATACTATTTCTCTCCCTCTCTCTAAACTTAGTTCTTGGCGAGAAATTTCTTTGAAGCTGTTAAACCAATAAATTTTAAAGTTATGTAATAGATAGGCACCATTTGATTGATTTTTTTTTCGGAATAATTGTACTGATTTTGGAGTGTCGGACTCTGAATTTAATACGATTTTTATATAAAATTATGATCTTAAAAATTTCTACTTGAGTTGTTTTATATTTTAGCATGGTCTTAAGAATGTTAATTGATTCTTTTATAAGGAATACTCCAAAAGCCTTACAAGTGCAGACTAATTAATTTGTCCAACACATGAATTTCTTTCAACCGTTAATTGCGCATAAATGGCTTAAGCAGAATCAAGACCATACTCTACACAGTTATCGTTTAATGGGGGATTCAAAAGCCTCCCATTCGTTGCAAAGTTGCATTATGTGACACAAAACGAAAATTTTCACCAGTGGTAGCTATAATTGATCTGTGTAGATCTATAATAGTTTTAGCCCCATTATCATTTTCTAAAAGCCCATGGTTGGCTAATTTCCTCATCGTACTTTTTTCTTAATTCGAAATTTCAACAGTCGAAGCATGCAGCAGAATCAAAATATTTTAGAAATAAATCTATGACTTCTAATCAGTGTTGCCAGTTTAGCCTTTTTAAGAATAAATCTAGCCTTTTTATTTTGCTTTCAGCCTCGAAATTTTCCTTTTAGCTTGTAGCTTTTTTCTAGCCTTTTTTCATTCCTAAAATTGCCTTAAAAAGGCTAAAATGTTAGTATTTCAACAACGAAGAAAATAGTTTCTTAGTTGCTATTATTAATTTTATTTTTATAGAATCATCCATTTAAGCACTTTTCGCCAGCGGCGCTTCATTTTCCAAATCAATAACAAGTACTTTTATGGACTTACTAAATAGATTATTATAATTATTTTTTAATATACTTCATTAACCATAACCCTATTTATGAATATAATTGAAAAAATTCTCATAAAAGTGGCAAATCACCTAAACATTTGGAAATGTTTAATTGAAAAGGAATTATAGTTCTAAAATTATGACAAATCTCTTAAAAAAATGTAGTAATTTTTTATATGAAACATAACCCAAATTTGTATGTGAATTTTTTATACGATTTTTCATTCGGTCATTTTGCTGGTATTTCTAAACTTATTATAATTTTAATTCTCAATTTATTACAATTTTATTTCTAAACTTATTACAATATCTTAAAAAAGAAAAATGTCAAGAACAAAATGAAAAAAAAAAAAATTAAAACTAAAAAAATGTTAAATTTTGTATGGCTTTATTTTTTTTTAAGACATTTAGCCTATTTGGCTTTTTTAAAGTTCAATTTAGTCTCTTTTTTCTCAACTTTTGGAAACATTGATCCCATAGTTCAGTTCTATTGCAATTCTAGTTCAATAATAGTTCAGTTCTAGTTAAGTTCTAGTTTAGTTTTAGTTCAGTTGTAGTTCAGTTCTAGTTCTAGTTCAGTTTTTGCTCCCTTTAAAATCTTGCAAAAGCCCATTTCCTTATCATATAGAAATGTATCATGATCTGCAAGATCTGTAAGATCTTTTAATCAATTACTTAATAGCATTGAGAATTATCGTCCTTTTCAATTCAACGACTTTAGTAGATCAAATAACTTTTTTCCCTAAAGCAATGTAAAAGCCTCTATTCAATAATTGAGTCGAATTAGACCCATTCGTGAAGATCTCTGAAGTGATCCAAGTCTTGGGGAAAGGTATAGAAAATTTCCTATCGACTAGTCGTGATGTCGGAATCCTTAGATTTTTTTTGTTATAGTTTGACCAGGCAAATGTAAGCGGTGTACGTTGTTACATAGACCTAGTTCGTATGCTCAAACCAAAAGTAAACATTTACGTCGAGAAACTTGTTCGTCTAAACACTAGTAAAAAGACCCCGTTTTTCGATTGTTATGACAATGAGAGAACAAGACCTAGTGTGTCTCAAGCTCCGATTCTGAGCATTTCAAAGGACCGTGTCACCCGCCGCTGTAGAAGAACAAAGCTAAGGAATAAAGAAGTCTTACCAAAAATTAGAGACAGTGTCCTGTCATTCTTTATATTGAAGAAAGTTTTTTTTACTGAGAACGCTTCACAAATGAACGCACTTTGAAGGATTAAAGCCCGAAATGCGCGACTGTATCGGAGAATCCCAAATTCAACGTCACCGCACCAACTAGTTTGTTACTAGAGGGTAATATGTACAGTCGAATAATTAAAAATTGTGTTTTCGAAGGATTATTGGCACAGTTTTTCACCTTTGGTTACATAATTTCCGATTAATGTTACTAAATTTTTTATTCGAAATGTTTAGTAACGACTAATTATATTCACTTTTACTTCCTATATATATTTTTTTAGTTTTTGCTTGGTAGCTACGCAATTTTGGTATATAATGGAGTGGAAGTCATAGTATTAAAATATTTTTCTGTCAATTGATATATTGGATCCAAAATAAATGGCTTTTTTCAATTTTTATTTCTACTCATAATATTATTATTGAGTTGGCTTACCCATATTTGATAACGTTGCCATAACTTTCCAAGAAGAACTGCAGTTTATGTGCTACAGTAACTCTGAGCAAGTTTATTTCTGAAATTTCAGTCCAATACAAATAACAGTTTAATTAATACATTTAATATAAAAATGATGTAAAAGCCTCTACTCGTTTTCTTAAACGATTTACAGCATTCGTTAAGATACCACTAATTTCAATATCTGAGAGAAGAAATCTCAATAAATCGGCAAAAGGTTTCCTGAAATGATCACGCGTACCATCTCTTCTCGGTCTCTATGCTATAGTAGAGCTAAAGCTAATAACCAGAGCAACCGAAAATATGTGTTTTATGCGCATGCAAAAGTGCTCCTAACATAGGAAAATATGTCCTTAAAATTAAAAAAAATATTCCCTTAAAATATTATTTTTTTTTAGCTAAATTTTAAATTGTCTACTATTTATGCTAAAAAAGGCTTTATTTTTACAAAATTTCTATCAATTTATAAGATGAAAATTTGCTTGTTTCTATTGGGTTTTTGTTTACCAAAATTTCACAAAAACTTGCAAGGCTTTTAAAAATTACACTTTTTTGCGAATATAATTTTTTTCTGAGTTGCGAGAACACACAGTTTTTTCCCATGATGCCTACAAGTTCTTACTATTTTCGTATTCAATTATAAAAGTACTTATCCTCAGATCTATTCTCCATAATAAATTTTTATGAAAAATGTTTGTATTCAATAATTAAAATCTAATAAAAGGTGTTTAAAAAATATATACTTTTTATACATATTTTAGATTTACTTAACAAACTCAACTTTTATCTATGGTATTATGACGACAAATTAGTAAAAATAAAAACAAAATTATTTTTCTGGCATTTTAAAGTGTTTACTATTAAATTACAATAACAAAAACACAAAATTAAAATGTGGAAAAATTGAATTTTGGCCAAAAAATGTGGTCGCTGCTAATAACAAAGACTATATCCAATTTATTGCTCTTAAATTCAACAGTCAACCAGGGCATCATTTTGAAAATTAACACACTTTTGTGTCCCATTATAATTTTCTTATTCTATACTTATAGTACGTGATAAAATAATGAAAATTACTCCCAATGATTTAAAAAGTTAAAAGTTTAACTTTAGAGGATTTTGTATGTGGTAAATAGATTTCTAAATTAAATATATAAACCTTCATTCTGTATGCAAAAGAGAAAATTTAAGTATACCTACTTATATAAATACATAAATATAACACAGTGTTTATACAATTTTTTAGGGTCAAGTGGATACTAAAACTTATGAATTCTTTAGCTCTGTATACTTGGCTATAAAGAGCAAAAAGTACATGAAGAACAGCATTAGTTAGTTGCTTGAGTTTCATGCTGTCCTCATCTTGAGGGGAATAAAGTTTTGCGTTTTTTTTATTGGCTCCTTTGCTATTTTTGTTTTATTATTAGCCAATTTCTGGGGGTTTCTTTTTGTTAGTGTAAACACTATATTGTGGTGCTAATTGATGTTACTTTTGTGGCTAATAATCCAAAGTAATTTAACTCATATAAAATTCGCTTAACGCTTAAGAGCATTGAGCAAACTTTTGTTTGCTTGCTTCATCACCATTAATAGCATCACTACATAGTAAGTAAAATATAAAAAAAGGAAAATATGTTAAATTCCCATAGCTCACAAAATATGGAAGACTTGAACGAATAATCCACACCAACACCAGCATCATCATCATAATTCGTATGCAGGCAGCACACACATTTATACAAATAGCAAAAAGTTTGGCCAAAAAACATGAGAAAAAAAGCAGTCTTTGCACACAAAATGCAAATTGTTTGACTTTCGAACTCATTAAAATAATTTCACGCTGACCAAACAGCTGTCAGTGTACAAAGAAGAGAAACACACAGAAAAAAAAACAAGAAATATGGAAGGAAAAATCCATCGTATACAGAGAACAAAACTGATGGATTTTTAAGCTTTAACTTGTACATCAAAGATATAACAGTTCCTGTTCTTAAACCAGTATCCACAATCCTAGTTGTATATCTTTGTTAGTCCATGCTTAAACACAAACATACATACTTCTTTAGTTGATAAGTGTGTATGAGTAGACATTTATCTGGAGGGTAAATTTTGTGAAATACTAACTCATTCTAAAGGACTTTTCTTTCTTCTTTTGCTCTAAATACAGACAAAAGTTATAAAGTAAAAAAATTGTGCTGCTGTATGTAAAGCCATCGCATTGCATGCAATTAAAGTTTTTCACTTTATTTTCTATATATTTTTTTGAATTTTTTTTCTGCTTTATAGTTTTTTGTTCTTTTGGCTTTTAGGGTTCGTTTTCTATTATTATAATTTCCTTTTTTTTTTTATTTAACTTCTTGATAATTTTTTTCATCACGTACAAACTGACCTCAAACTCTGTTACCATTATTGTTATATATTTTTTTGCTCAAATTCTTGTTATGAATTTATGTTTTAGATTATTTTATATTTTAATCCCTTTGGTGTCATTTTTACATATCTTCGACTTTGATTTCTTAAGAACAAGATGAAGTGCAAGAGGTTGAGAAAGGGAGACAAAGAAGAAGAACTGTTTAAATAATTCTTTGTATGATTAAACCATAACTGCAAGTGTTTGTTTATAATTTATAATCTTTCTTTAACGTTACTAAACAGTGGTACAAAAGCTGGAAAGTTGGAAAAAGTTAAACACATAATATCAGTGTTTATAAAGATGACTTGGATGGAGAAAATAAGATGCTAATACTATCTTTATATCTTAAGACGAAAGAAAATTTGAAAATTTTCTGTAGAGAGAATTTAATAAAAAAAAAAAAAATTATTGAAAATTTTATTTAGAAAAAATTTAATCAAAATTTTCTTTAAAGAAAAAATTTATTTTAAATTTTCTATTAAAAGAAAATTTATCGAAAATTTTTCATGAAAGAAAATTCAACAAAATTCTTATAAAGAGAAAATGTATCCAACATTTTCTCTAAAAACAAAATTTGTTAAACTATAAAGAGAAAATTTATCGAAATTTTCTATGAAGAGAAAATTTTTCAAATATTTTCTATAGAGAAATTTATTGAAAAGTTTTTATAGAGAAAATTTATCGAAAATTTTCTATGAAAAGTAAATTTATCGAAAATTTTCTGTAAATAGAAAATTTATCATATATTTTCTATGACGAAAAAATTTATGGAGTATTTTCTATGAAAAGAAAATATATCGAAAATTTTCTATGAAGAGAAAATTTCAGAGAAATTTATTACAGAGAAAATTTATCATAATTTTTTTATTTTTCTACAGATTATATTTTTTAATTTTCTATAGATAAAATTCATCGAAAATTTTCTATAGATAAAATTTATTGAAAATTTTCTATGAAGAGAAAATTTATCGAACGTTTTTTATTAAGAAAAAATTCATTTTTTATGAGGAGAAAAATGATAGATTGTTTATGATGAAAAGATAATTTATCGAATTTTTTTTAAAAGCAAACTTAGTGTAATTTATTAAAGGGAAAATTTATCGATTGTTTTCTGTAAATAGGAAATTTATTAAAAAATTTTTTGATCGAATATCTCTTATAAAAAGAAAATTGATAAAATATTTTTTAAACAAAGAAATCTGATCAAACATTTTTTATAAAAATGACATTAGTCGAAAATTTTCTCAAAAGAGAAAATTTATCGAAAATTCTTTTAAAGCGAAAGTTTACAAAAAACTTTCTATAAGTAGATAACATATCAAAAATTCTATATATATAAAAAAAAGACAATTTTCTTTAAAGAAAATATTTAGCGTCTATTAATTAATAAAATATTTATCGGAAATTTTATATAATTGAGAATTTATTGAGCGTTTCCTTTAAAGAAAAAAAATTATCGAAACTTCTCTTTAAAGAGAAGAATTATCGAAAACTTTCTAGAAATACAAAATTTTCTGCAAAAGAAATTTAATCGAAAATATTCTATAAATCTTTTCGACATATTGGAAAAAAATTAATTTTTCATTACAAAATTTCAATCACTTGTTTCCCCCTCTACCCCACTGTGATGCTAAAATAATGGACAATATTTTTTTATGTTTGTACTCTTGCAGGCTTAGCTTTTCTTCCCATAGCCTTAATTTTTGTTATCCCTTTTCTCTATTATTTTCTTTTATTTGATTTTTCTTCTTTACTATCTTCCTACATTGTAATCTGCTGAGAATATCAGTTTGAAAAGTAAAATAAAATAATAATAAAAAAGTACAAAATATATACACATAAAAAAAAAAAATAATATAGAAGTTGCAATATCTTGTCAAACATTAATTCTTTTCCTTGTTTTATATTTTTTCTACTCTTGTTGTTGTTGTCTTTCTTTGCTTTATTTTAAAGTAAATATACAAAAAAAAGTAATTTGAAAGTTTTATTACTTTTTGCCTTATCATCTTTCTAGGGAGGTTTTCTTTATTATTGTCATGTACATTATAATTTCTTTTTACAACAATACCAAAAATAAACATAAAAAAATATTTTTGTTATAAAAAAATATATTTAAGAAAAAAAAAGAGTATTGTATAGTCAACAACCAGTTGCAAAATTATAAAATACTATTTTTGCTTTTACTTTAATTTTTTGTTGTTGAGATTTAAACAATGTTGCAAAAATGCGTTATAAGTTGAATAAAAAATTTTAAGTGGCAACTTGAAAATGATAATAGAGTTTTTTTTTTTTTTTTGGTATTATGATGTTCTTAAAGAATATTGTTGAAGTATAGGGATGAATTTTTTAGAAGCTCCTTTGTCTAAAGTTATTGTAATTATTTGGAATTTTTATTAAAGCTACAATTTAATTATGTATGTAAGGATAAAGCAAAGGAATTTTTGATTGGTAACTAAAATTATAAGTCTAGCTTATAGTCTAGTCTATAGTCTAGTCTATAATCTAGTCTATAGTCTAGCCTACAATCTAGTTTGTAGTCTAGTCTATAATCTAGTCTATAGACTAGTTTGTAGTCTAGTCTGTAGTCTAGCCTATAGTCTAATCTATAGTCTAGTCTACAGTTTAGTCTATAGTCCAGTCTATAGTCTAGTCTATTGTATAGTCTATAGTCCAGTCTATAGTCTAGTCTATAGTCTAGTCTATAGTCTAGTCTATAGTATAATCTATAGGCCAGTCTATAGTCTAGTCTATAGTCCAGTCTATAGTCTAGTCTATAGTCTAGTCTATAGTTTAGTCTATAGTCTAGTCTATAGTCTTGTCTATAGTATAGTCTATAGTCTTGTCTATAGACTAGTTTGTAGTCTAGTCTGTAGTCTAGCCTATAGTCTAATCTATAGTCTAGTTTATAGTTTAGTTTATAGTCTAGTCTATAGTCTAGTCTATAGTATAATCTATAGTCCAGTCTATAGTCCAGTCTATAGTCTAGTCTATAGTCTAGTCTATAGTGTAGTCTATAGTCTTGTCTATAGTCTAGTCTATAGTCTTGTCTATAGTCTAGTCTATAGTCTTGTCTATAGTCTAGTCTATAGTCCAGTCTATAGTCTAGTCTATAGTCTAGTCTATAGTGTAGTCTATAGTCTTGTCTATAGTCTAGTCTATAGTCTTGTCTATAGTCTAGTCTATAGTCTTGTCTATAGTCTAGTCTATAGTCTTGTCTATAGTTTAGTCTATAGTCTTGTCTATAGTCTAGTCTATAGTCTTGTCTATAGTCTAGTCTATAGTCTTGTCTATAGTCTAGTCTATAGTCTTGTCTATAGTCTAGTCTATAGTCTTGTCTATAGTCTAGTCTATAGTCTTGTCTATAGTCTAGTCTATAGTCTTGTCTATAGTCTAGTCTATAGTCTAGTCTATAGTCTAATCTATAGTTCAGTCTGTAATAATGTCTATAGTCCAGTCTATAGTCTAATCTATTGTCCAGGTTATAGCCTAATCTATAGTCCAGGTTATAGCCTAATCTATAGTCCAGTCTATAGTCTAATCTATTATCCAATCTGTAATCTAGTCTATAGTCTAGTCTATAGTCCAGTCCATAGTCTGGTGTATATTCCAGTCAATAGTCGATAAAGTTCGGGGTTTTTTTTAACTGTAAAATCAACTACAATTTCCAAGACTTTTTAGATTTACGGCATGTGTTTATTTTCAAAAAAAAAAGTTCATTGTCATCGTCAGTTACCCTTTTTTAAATAAATACTCTATATTTAAAAGGAAAACAAAAGTTCCAATTAAAAAATGATCATATAAATATTCATTTCATGTGTCAATGGCACACAAAACTACTGCTTTAAAAAATGACACACAAAACAACTGCTTAAAAAATAATAATAATAATAAAAGCTTTATTTACATGCCACCGTTTTTTTTCAGACTTAAAGGCAAGTTCAGCAGCCTAAAAACGCTACTCTGTTTTGTCATTAACCACAACAATAAAAAAGTAACAACAACGAATACCATAGTACATGGTGATCATAAATTAGTTTTATTGAAATTTTCACACATCCTTTTATGCCAAATTAAATGTGATTAATTGACATAATGATACAAAATTACCCAAAATATTTGCAACGTCCAATCTTAAGAACAAAATATCGACAGAAAAAGAATATATATATATATATATATATATATATATATATATATTGCAAAACGGCAATCACTAACAATTGAAAAATGGTCTGTGCATGTGTATCGTAAGTTGAAAAATACTAGCAACCAGTCAGCGATCTTGTACACAGCTACTTTGGGTTGTCTCATCAGCACGCTTAACTTTGTTTTTTATCATTGATTTACGGCTTACAGGAGCAGCAGCACAAGAAATAAACATCATCCAGTCAATAATATAGTATACTACTTCATCCTAAGTTCTTTTTCTTATTGGCTGCTAACAAAGTACTTTTTGGTGCATTTGTTTTTGTTATATCAAGTATTAGTTACTATGGCCAGAAGTTGTAGAACAGTTGAAATAAGCAAAACAAGAAAAAATGCGTTTTGTTATGTGGCTCAATTGCAAAATGCCATATTATAAGTTGCGTTGCAAATTGAAACCATGCTGCCTGCAACAGCCACAATTTTATGTCAGCAGTTTCACTACCACCATCAATGATGCTTTTCTTCAATGCAGCAAGGAGAGTCGTGTGACTGTAGCAGCAGCAACAAACTATCAATGAATTGTATTAGTGTGACTTTTTAGTTTGAATTGCTGGTGTTCGAATACACGGGTATTTAGAGACTAAACGTGAGTCTCCCTCTGCGGCATTTTACTAATAAATTTCTCTAATCTGACACGATCTTAAAAGTTGATCAGTGTTGCCAATGCCTAAGTGACTTTTAGCCACCAGTTAGTTGTAGTTATTAGTGTGTGTTTTCTGGCTGCTGTGGCTATTCGTATGATTGTTTTTTGTGTGGTTTGAAAGAGTACAGTGGGATAAGGGCAGTTATTTGAAGAAAGAAAAACTCGGGAACATTAATTCCAGTTTGAGTCAGGGTAGGACTATGGAAGTCGTGACAAAGGACACTACATGCGGAAGGTAATATCACGCCTTATGTGGAATATTGATTTGAATAAAATCCTTTTCCTGCTCATGTTATATAGTGAACAGGTAAATCCATCAAAGATCGAACTGGTACTTACACAATACAAAGTCTTACCTAACTTGTGTGGTTGAGAGCGTTCAATAGGAAGGCAGATGTTTATTTTTGAATGGAGACTAGGCTCACTGGCTATATTAATATCTACAAATATAGCTCAGCCACCATGGACACCTTGGATTTGAGGAGACAGGTGAACTAAGGCATGATTGAATAGTGGGCGGAGAAACTTGGAGATCCGAGTGAATTATATAATACATAGAATAAACTTCGATAAATCATTTCAGATTAGATATTTCAAAAAATATCGACCCAGCTTAGATTTCGATAAAATTTAAAACATAAAACTTAATGCGATTCATATGGTGATCCATATTGCTCACCATTTTATGATCACTGTCACTGGATATCTGATAACCTGAGTATTCAAGGCAGAGATATACGCTATAACTTTTTTTGCTAGTTAAATTTGTGATGCCACGAACCATTGCGAACTCTTAATAAAGTACAAGATCGCCAAGACTATAGTGTAGATTATACTGCACGTAGATCACGTTCAGAGACCTGCGCCGTAAAGACTTAGATATCCGTTTGTCTATCTGAGTAGATATTCATATCCCTGTAAGGTATGTCCCTATCTACTAGGAATGGAGGAAGACAATGATAGTTTGAAGGATAGGCGGAAATCAAGTTCACTACTGACACCTCTATTAAGTTTAGAGCCGTCAGTGAAGAAGTTTATAACATATAACATATGCGTATTGGGTCGGATAGAAACGGGATGGACGATAACTTTGTGTGACCCACAACTAACATTTAACTTTTGGGATATTAAGATTTCTGTGGCCCTCAATTTTTATATAATATATTTTTTAATCAATTTTTTTACCATCTTCCTCAAAGTTTCCCACTATCCTTGTCTCTTGGTGGAAATGAAATGTGAAATTTTACTTTTTTGTTCTTGTTGCCAGTATTTAGATCTCTTTCTCTTCCCTCCCCCCAAAACAAATGTTCAAAGGTAATATGTTGCTGTCTTATATATTATTTCAATTGAATACAAAAAAAGCACAGATCTACGTATAGAGCAACATATTAAGCCAAGACGTGATTGGGGTTGGCTGTAATGATGTTGATAAGCTCAACAGATTTTTTTTTCTTTTGCAAAAACAGCTACCGCTACTCAAACTAGAGCTTATAGCCTTATACGTACATGTATACCTACATATATAAAAGTCCATTTCACATATATGAACTCTTATAAGAAGCCGCCTTATTACTCTTAAAAATATACTATTGACAACGAATCGCATTGCAACGTTTTGTATCGCTTCTCAGCTAAATTGTATTGCTTGGGATTTTGGTTATATTGAATCGTATCTTATGGTATCGTACTCTCATATCATATCTTTATATCGTATCACATCTTGTTACAGCAGCAGCGTATTGAAAACGCCAAAAGGAAATGAGTTGAAAATTCCCAACAGATTTGCTAATGCTACGAATACTTGCTTGCTAGTCAGTTACTTACTTATAGTCATTTACACCATATATACTTATACTTTGGAAGATTTCCTTTTTGAAGGTTTAACCGAAGATGTGCGATGTAATTATATTGTCCACAGCCCACATACATATAACAAAACAGACCACCTTTTACTCCTCTTTCTTCGACTTTATCTCTGTTAGCATTTGGCGATCGTAACTCAATTTGAGTGCAAGTTTATTTATCCCAAGTTTAAATTGAGTGTCGCATCATTTAAGCACAAAATATTCGTCCACTTGACTTGTATTTTAAAGGCGAATAAATACGAGAGTTTGTATTTGGTGTGTTTAAAGTGGAAGATGTTTAGACGATTTTGTATGGCTATTATTTGGCTTGAATACTGGTAGCTAAAGAAGAAGCTTTGGTTGATTGTTGTTTTTCTCTTTGTACTTATCCATATTAACGCTACAGGTGGTCTTATTTTTTTGTTGCTTCTTTTTGTTTTGTTGCCAGTTAGTTGTAGATATTCAATTCTACTTAAATGTATGTGGCATACATGGTCACTAAAAAGTATTTGGTATGCATGTATGGTACATTCCCATAGGGTTAACGGGGGAAATTGTATTTGTATTTAAGGATTTGTTTAATAAATTCTAAGGATTTTTATAAAATAATTTAGAGGAATTGTGTTATGTTTTAAAAAAGGGGGATTGAGTAAAGGAATGTATGTTTTGAATTAGGAGATTTTTGATGAATAAAGAAATTATATATTTATTTGGGTAATTTGAGTAATTTAAGCCAACTCCTTATGCTTGTGTATGTTTTTATACTATAATAAAATCAATTTTATAAGTTTATTGGCTGTTTTTAACATGTAAAATTCTATTAAATTATTATATTTTTTTATATCGTATGAATATTTTAGTTCTGATTAAATCTATGTTCGGACCTTTGCTCACTGAAACTTATAATAATATACCGCAAACTGAATATTGGGGTTACAGTTCTTTGCGACAACAAACTAATAGAAAAGGCTGAGCATCAAACTTTGAACTTCGGTTAGTCTCTTTCTTGCACAAAATAATGCGGTTGTCTTATTACTGGTGCAATCTGATGCTCTCATACTAATCTATATTTTCCCTACGACTGCAATCTAATTGAGAAGGAAAGCAAACTTTGAACTATTGTTTATCTCGATCTTGGATTGAGGTCTGTGTCTCTCGGAATATCCAAATATAGTATAATGTTATTAATTTGGTGACGTGGTAAATCATGGAACTTGAATTACAGGAATAAGAAAGTCTTCCAAATAAGACACTCAAATTCATTATGAAATCATCTCATAATTTCATATCTTATCGTTTAATAGAAATTTACTATCAGATAATTTGTGAAATTGGCAACCAAATAAACCGGGTAGGGATAAACTTTTTCCTTCGGTCTAATAACATTTTGGTCTTCATTAATACCTCAAATATTGTAACTTTAAACTCTCTGTGTTTCACAAGTGCACCAACACATGAAAAGCATTTCTAAAATGTTGTAAATTATTATATTATTAATGCTTTTAAAGTGAGAACGAAGTAAATTATGGGAAATTGATTTGTTGAGATAGGAAAGCTCTAAATAATTTGATCATTGCTCTATATCACGGAGTGTAAATGAAGGACTGAAAGACAAGTATTGTTCTTCGGTGTAACATGGTCTAGATCTTCTTTGACGATCTGAGGACGGTGTTCTTGGCCTCTCTGAACTACTTACGCTATTCAACACTTACAGAATTGAATCTAATTATAGGTTTTGGAGTTAGATAAAATAAGTTATAACCATTTATATCAGAGCATCATTTTGATGTTGCAGCAAGCAAAATAAATTTCTCTTAGAAGCTTCGAGATTGGCAGCCAACCTGTGCCAAACTTATAAAATAATGTTGATCTTCACTAATAGCTCGAAAGTGTAATGGCTAATCTTATTTTTAAATAACATCCAATCATAATCCTCTTAATATCTTGTTATAGATGGGGGACTAAATTTTCCCAATCTCCAAATCTGCTATAACCTACCAGATTAACTACCAACCATAGACGACTACATGGAAAATTTAAGTCTTAACCGATTGTTTGAAGACATCGATCTGAACCTCTCAGTGACTATTAAAGCCTTAAAAATGTCGGGACGAAGCAAAATTTGAAGCTTAATTGGAGAGATCGATGTTTTAAATCTTCATGGGTTATCTTAGTTCTTAGTTCATTTGTAGTGAAGCTGAAATGTAAAAAAGATATTGGATGAAATGAACTGACTGATAAGTATAGGAACTAATGAAAGAATACAGCTTTATTTATATACCTTTCATTGGATTATATTAGTATACTCTTAAGAAGCCTACAAGGAGACGAAACTTGTACAAAACTAAAAAGAAGTTGCCCTGAAAATTGGCAAAAGGACATAGTTTATTTATATCTACATTGGCTACCTTCGGGCAGTTAATATTTTTAGTTACTTTGTGATAAATTTTAAATGGAAAGTCGATATTCCGGAGGGATATTGCTTTGATAGAATTACCAGATATAAGACATGTAAAGATACTTGTTCGAAACTCAATTAAGGTCGTTTAGGTATTTTTAAAAGCTTAATTTAAAGACACCGACATTTGTATTTTCATATTTTGGTATTCGGAAATTAATGTTTTCAGATTGTGGTTTGTGGTGAAGTTAATTTTTCGGAAAATGAACAAGGTTAGCGAAGTTTATGAACTAGGCATTCAAGAAGACAAAAATTGTGTGAAAATATACCAAGATCGTCTATATCATATTTAGAAAAAATTTAATTTGTTAAAGGAAATAAGAGAATTTAGTTCGTTTGTAATGAAGTTGAATTATAAAATTGATATTAGAAAAATAAATTAACATGGAATGTAGAACTAATCTTAAAAGCGATATTTTGGTGATTGGAATATAGAAAAATAAAGGTCATAACGGTATTTGGCAAGACTGTTAGATAGTTTTGAAGCAAAAAAGTAGCAATACTACGAAAAATATCGTAACTATTCGCAATTAATATATTAGATAGAATCGCAATGGGCCTCAGAATTTTATTTCAAATTTATTTATTAATTTTGTTTGGTTTTTTGGTTTTTTTTGACGATTAAAATTCTCCTTATAGCTTGCTACAAAAACCCTACCTATCCTGACTTTAACTACCAATCAATTGCCAGTAACATTAATAGCCATCGCAAAACGATGAATTAATGATGTTTATTGTTGGACTAACAAAAAAAAAAAAAATAAAAAATAAAAATAAAAAAAGAATAATAAAAATGGGAATGAGAAAAGAAAAAGTATCTAGCTGGAAGAAATCTAAGATTTTAGCTTATCGCTTAACAGATCTAATAGCACTTGAACATTTATTTACAATAAACACCAACAGCATTCAGCAACTTACAAGACATGTACCGCGAATATTTTACTCGTTCTTCTCATATTGCTATTGCTACAGTATAAGCAGTAGATTAGAGTAAACTATAATAGAATGTGTGGTTAAAAAACAGTTAAATAAGAAAAATGTCAATAAAAACTTGGCAATAATCATTACTATAACTAAGAGGAAAAATACAAAAAAGAAGTGCTTTATTACATTCTCCTAGATTGCGATCACAACACTCGATTAAAAACATAAACTAAAGGTGCATAAAACGAAAAGAAAAAAAATTGCTGTTGTAAACAGTTCTGGTCGTTTAATGATGATGGAAAAGGAAATTTTATATTTTTATTAGTTTTATATTAATGCTTAGATTCTTATTTAATGACACTAATAGGTACATGAGTAAAATCATATGAAAAATTAAAAAATAAAGGTTTGCAATATAAATTTATATATTTATGGGGGGAAATGTGTAAAGAAATATGAAGTGAAATATTTTTTTTTATAAAAGCTAAAAATTTAGAAGGGAGGATTTATAGCTTGTAAATGTTTTGGTAAAAATAGTAAAATAAATTACACGATGCTACAGTTAAAAACACTTGGAATGTAACTTATTAGATATGGCTGGGTAGTTTATTATGCCACTTTTGGAATTTTCAATATACCTCCTTAATATCTTCGACAGTATTACTATGAATATAAATGTATATACTTTGTAAAAAGCAAAAAATCTTTTCTTTCTAATGCCGTTTAAAAAGCTTAAATTGGATAACAGATATTCAAGATAAAAATTTTTTAAAACCGCGAAAATTTAAAATTTTAAAAATGGTGTAATAATCTACTCATCAATACCTACAAACTACGTTATGTTACATTTAAAGTGTATTATTTTTTTTATTTTGTAGCACCGTGTTATTTTTTTATGTGATGAAAAATATTATCATCACTGATGTATTAAATATAGGACTTTTTTTTTCTATATTTTTTCTATTTTTTTTTATTCATACATATATCTATATAATTTGTTTTATCAGTAAGTTGTGGGTAATAATCCACACCATTAATTACTTAAATAAAATTCTCTTAAATTTATAAATTACTAAATTTGTTTAACCCTTTTTCATAGAATTCTTTTTCTCCAGCTGGTTTTATTCATTTTAATTAACAACGGAAATTCATTTTTCTTTAATATTTTGTCTGTTGTTTTTGTTTCATTTGTATTACGTTGAATATAATTAAGTTTTTTTTTCCTATTTTTTTTTGCTGTAGCCGAACGTTACGCTTTTAATAACAATTTGCATAATTTATATTATTTAATTTATATTTTTCATTTTCATAATTTACTTAATGTTCTTGCTGTCAGTTTTTTTAACGCGTTTTTTGTTCAAATGTTTGTGACCCATTAAACAAAAATAATGATAAAAAACAACAACGACTGGAAAATAATCAACAAAAGATTAATTTAATGAGAATCAACCAGTGGATTGTTATTGTGTACTTTTTGCTATTATTTTCGTTGTTTTTATTGTCTTTATCCACATAATTTTTATAAATAATTTGGGTCTTTTTTTGTAAATGTTGTTGTTCATTTTTGTTTGCCGGTAGAATGGCCAAAATTAAGTACATATTGTCTTTTATTTGAGGAGCATTAAAAAAATATATATATTTAAATTATTTACAAACAAGTAAGAATTTTATATTCATCTTGGTCGAATCTATATACCCAGCATCTGCAACTTTTTAAAATTTCATCTTATATAGAAGATGGGCGGTAAAGTGGACATACCACGCCCATTTTTGGTTTTCGTATCTACATTGGTCTCCAACTATTTGTGCAAAATTTTATTGATGTATATGATATTTTGTAAAAGATATCGGCCGAAAAGTATAAACTGGTGTTACGATGTTTTTCTAGTATTTGGTCCATAACTTTTTTATTTATGAATGATTTTGCTTATTTTCAAAATATTTTAGCCAAATTTCGCTCTCCTAGGATGTCCGCCCCGAACCTATCCTGCTTTCAACGGACATAGTTTGATCCTCTTAGTTTTCCATATGTATACTTTATGGGGGTCTTAGATGATTATTTCAATATGTTACACACGGAATGACAAACCCAGTATACCCTAATCATTTTTTGATGGTGAGTATAAAAAAGAAATTCTTTAAAAAGGAAATACGGTAGTTTATTTTAATTTTAGCAATTTGGGAGTTAATTTTGCTGAGATTTGTTTTTAGCTTGGGAAGTATTTCATTATTTTTATCTTCCCAGCAAAAATTTTTTGGTTTTCGGTAATAACAACTACTTATTAAAGTAGTTTCTTGGTAATGAGGCGTCATTATTATTTGCCTACTCTGTATTACATTAATAAGTACTCAATAGTATAATAGCGCAGTAATACTGCAATCACGTGGATGAGTTGGCTAGAGCGCCGGACCAACAACTAGAGCGCCGAACCAACAACTAGAAGGTTGTTGGTTCAACCCCATTCTGAAGCTGTTAGTTTTTTATAACAAAATGTCTAAAAAGATATTTTAAACTAAATAGAGTTTTTGTCGCTTAGGATGCTATGTGCGAGATGGTGTACTGTGTAAGACGTTAGTTATTAAAAACGAATGGTTAGTGTGTGTCCAAGTTAGAATCTCACTGACGGCAAAATTTGTTAGTTTTTGTTTTTTTTATTTTTGTTTTCGTTTAGGTACATATTTTTGAGTCAAAAAATAACTACATGAATTTGTGGACAAGTCGAACAAAAATAACTAGTTATTCAGGCAAAAAATAAGTAGTTTATTTTTGTTTCCAATTATACCTGCTAGCTTACCAGGAAAGCAAAGTTTTTGCTGGGTTCTTACTTAAATATTTTGTAATTTGCTTAAAAAATGTTTACTAGAAGAAACAAAAAGTAACGATTTTATTGTTCTTCAATTTCAATAAAAATTTCAAGTCTCAAAAATCATAAGAATAAAAATCGAGGAATTATCATTCGAAAATTTTCCATTTTTTCAATAACTAAAATTTTTCAATTATTCTATTAAATTTTTTTAATTATTCAATTCAATTAAGGTACTTAAACAAATGTATATACATATCGAGGGCTTATATTCAAAAAGGACTATCTACCATAACTTCGTGAGTAATGGGCTTAAAAGAATTATTTTTATGTGTGCGGTTTAATAGACATTTTATTAATAAATCATAGAAGACCAGATTACAAAATGTTAAAAAAAAAATGAGTGAAAGAAACAGCTTTTATGCTCTCATGAACAATTGGGGTTTTGCAGATAGCTCTTTTGAATATAAACCCTCGACATGTACTATTCAGCAACAAAATCATTTTTCAACAAAAGTGCAGATTTTCTCAATATAATCCATTCTTTTATTGTGTAAGTAAAGTTTTTCTAATAAATGGATATACTTTTAATATAAGTAACTTTTCTAATAAAAGATACTTTTTTTTCAATTAAAGTACAATTTTTAATAAAAGAATTTTTTTTTCTATAAAGGTACCTTTTTTCAGTAAAAGTAAAGTTCAAAAAGTTAATAAGCATCTTCAATTATTTTTTGAATAAAATTACACTAAAAAAATAGCAAAAAAATACCATCTTTCAAAGAGTTCCATTGATCAAGTTTTCGAAATGATACAACCTTATATTTTTTTGTCTTTATTATAGAGAAATAAAGAAACCTATTTTTTTGTAACCATCGTCTACTTTAGAAAAGAAGTGTAATATGTCTCCAATAATAAATATATACTTTAATTTTTGTAGTTGAGGTCTGTTAAATATCTCGAGACTAAAATGTAAGCTAAAAAATTATTTAATTTTTTCACAATCACTTGGTTTTGTGCTTTATTTTTATCATTTTATGGTAATAATAATAATAATAATTCATATTTATTATTTATAAAAAAACTTCATTATATCCAATTTCATGCGACTTTTTCAAAATTTGCAACAGTAACGCTGCTAGTTACCAATTTATTCCATAAAATGATAAATTGGAAATGAAGAGCTGTCAAACGGAGTCGTTTGTATTGTATGGAATTTCTTTCACGCATTAGTGTTCAACAGTAAGAACTCATCGTGCTCTTGTCTTAAAATCCTTTATATTATTATTCAAGTTACACTAAATTTTATTCTATCCGCTCTCCTTTCTCGTTACTTTTACTGTCAAAGTTTTAAGATAGAAATCAAAATGGAAATAAAAGAAGTTAAGTTATATTGTTTTGTAGTAAACATAAAATATATTTGTCACAACCACTAATGTGATTCCCTTTTATCAGAATTTCAGAATTGGATAGAAGTGAATTATATTAGTGATTGTGACAAATATATTTAATGTTTACTATACAAATAATTTGGTAACGGAAACGAATATTGGTTTACAACAACTATAATATGGTTGCTGTAAAAATATAAATTACTCCACTGGCTAAAAAACAATGCTTAACAGTATTTTTTACTCTGTGTGTGTCAAACATCAGATCGCCCCATGCAGTCCCATAAAATTTTTGCTAAATTGAAAAATTAGAGGTTTTAAAATTAAGTTTTAAAAAATCTTTAAAATTGGTTAACTTTACGAATTTTTACGATTATTTTTTAATTTTTATGAAATTACATTTTTTTTTGACATAAATATTTGAAACTGAGCAAGTAATAATAAAAAAATGATTATAGGTATTACTTGGAGGTAATTTTAATTAGAATTTGTTGATATTTTATTAAACCAAATTACACAAATATTTCTCAAGATAGGTAACAATAAGTGCAACACCATTTTTACATAACAAGTTATTTTTAATATAACAATTGTCCAGAACTATAGTCAATTAAAACAAGTAAGAAAGATGTAGTCGGTTAAGCCCTATCATATGATACCCTACACCATTGTGTAGGGTATTATATGGGTCTTATATTAGACCTGTGACCAATTGTGGATCGATACTTTTACTAAGTGTAAAATAAAAATATACGAAACAGAATATTATATAAATTGATGTACTTCAGGGTGATTCCGGAAAGTGGGCCCGATTTCCATGAAATTTGGCACAAAGATTGATACTTACACAAACTTCCTTCCACCGAATTTCATTAAATTACTATGTATAGTGGAAGGCATTTATGATCGTTAAACCCATATTCCGGGAGGAAATTTATATGGAAGCTAGATGAAATAATAAATCGATTAAAACCAATTTCAATAGAATTCGTCATCGCGCCAAAATAATTATTCTTGTCAAATTTCATCAAGATATCTTTAAAATTGCGACCTGTTTCCTGTTCACATAGTTAATAGGGACAGCCAGCCAACCCAACGGACGAACATCCTTAAATCGAAGCAGAAAGTGATTCTTTTCTGTGCGTTACAAACATTAGCACAAACGCATAATACCCCAACCACCTATAGTGGTGTAGGGTATAAAAACTGATTATAGGATTACAACTTCATGATCACGGTTCAAATTGAGCGAGAAATTATGTGCCATAGATAAAATTACCCTTTTTGTCGTTATGTTATTACTAGCAAAATTCAGTCAAAAAAATGTTATAGCCCAGGGAAAATTTTAGAACTTTTTCTAAAATCATAAGTCCTAGAGCTGATGTAATGAGATTTTCAGATTCTTAAATAATATCCTTAGAACTAGTGGTGTATCAAACAGTTTAGGGACTCATGGTATTAAATATTATTATGATTCTAAATTAGTTTAAAAGAACATTTTTGACAACTAGTGTTTAATAACTAGTTTTGTATTATTTTGCATTAGTTCTCCGAACAAAGTTTTATTTCTTAAACGACTTGTTTAAAAAAAATTAAAAAAAAGATCTAAAAAACAAAATTGAATTGATGAAAAATAAAGTCAAGCAAAAATCATTGATTTTAAAAACTGATTCTTTTTCCATATTTAAATGCTTCTACAGAACTATTTCTGTATGTGGCAATGTTAAATATAACTCATTGATTAAAGAACTAGTTTTGAAACCGTTTTATAGAATGGTTTCGGGGATGACAATTTCGAACAAAAACCATTGGTTGTAACGCCACACCAGAACGAGTCTCAGATATTTTCATGCATTCTAGAACCAGTTGTAAAACTAATACATTTTTTCTTGGGAATTAAAAAAAAAATATTCTGTTTTACTAACTCTACAAATTTGATAAAATTTCCATTAATTGCAGTTAGATTAAAAAAACCACTGGCAAATAATCAAGAGAACCTATAAATTGAATTAAAATTATTTAAAAATTGTTCATTTATCTTACACAGAAAAAATTATTACCTAATATTTTTCAATTAACACAGTCGTTTAATTTTATAACAAAATTTAATTAACATTTTCAAGCAAAAATAAATTAAAAGAAATAGCAAAAATAAAATTCAAGTAAGATTTTTTTCGTTTAAATTTTTAATTCATTCAATCATTTACTTGATTGATTTAATAAAATTTTTTAATTGAAAAAATTTTTCTGGTTTTGATTTTTCAGTTATTAGTAATTGATATAATAATTTTAATGAGATGTGCAAATTAAAAAAATTAATTTAATGAATTATTTTGGTGATTGGTGACCTTTTTCTGTGTTTATTCAATTGCAGTTAATACCAGTTATATATTATTTTTTTTTTCTGAGAAATTTTAAAATCCATGAAATTCAAATCGACATTTCAAATCTTATTTCTTAAAGAATTTCATAGAAATGATTTAAAATTTTAAATTTCTATTCCATTTTCCCCTTATGTCAATCATCTCCTCTTCATTTTACCCTAATTTAGAATTATAGTATTTTTTTCTGTTAACATAACACAAATAGAGGGTGTTTTATTTTATTTCTAGTTGATTGTTTCATTAAATATATAATTAATTATCAAGTGAATCCCTAGAAACTATTTTATATAACAAAATATATTTTCCATTATGCATGAATACCAAAAAATAAAAATTAATAAAATAGCATAGGAAAACAAAGCAGAGCAGAGAAAACACCTGCTTATTATAATTTAAGTTGAAATTTCTCAGGCACTCAAGCAACTAATTGAAACTAACCAATAGTTCATTTGTCATATTAAGAACTAATTAATTACAGACACATATGCACACTACAAGCACTAAGAGTACATATAAACATACAAAAATATAACGCAACATATATACAGCAGAGAAACATAATTTAACTAATATTGTTTATTATAATAGTCGAACACGCCACCTACTTATGGAATGTAAAACATCTACATATATTTAAATGTATGTATATTTGTATAATATACATGACTATAGGTTTGTAGTAATGAAAAGCTACTGTGTTTATGCGGAAATGCACTTTTACATATGTACATATCTTCCAAAGCCTAATTAGAAAATTATACATTTTAATAAAGACAATTATGAATGCAACAACAATAGCAATAATCATAATAATAAAAAATTAAAATATTATTGTGTGAGTGTAATAAGCATGCTTACCATTTGTCAGTTTATTAAATAAAAATTTTATATTTATTCGTATTTATAAATATGGAAGTACCCAGGGGTAAATATTTTAAGGCCTTCATCGTGCAGGTCTTCTAGGAGGTCTATTTACACCTTCTTTAAGATGCTCATGCTAACCAGCCTTCTATCGTAATGCCTTCAGGAATTCCTCACCCTTACCTTCTAAAATATCTGATAGAACTTCAGACTTCCTTCTCTTAGAAGAAGAGTAAGAAGCTATAATTTTTTAATATATTTCGTGTTAAGCAACAATAAATCTATGTATTTAAAATTCCAACGTCTTAATTCACTTCTTTTAGAAGGAAAGAAAAATTACAATATTTTTTTTGCTTTAAGGAAAAGCAAAATCATTCAGAAACCCTTACAAAAAACAATATCAAAATTCAAAGCAGAAATTCGAAGAAAAAAAAAATAAGAATTCATTTAGTTTTGTTTAAAGCTTCTTTTGAATAGGTACTCGTAATATTTTTCTAAGTTAATTTTATTTTTTATTATAGGTATTTTATTAAAAACTGAATTAATTTTTAATTAATTATTTTTCAGGAGAGTTAAACAATAAAAAAATCATCAATTGCTTTGAAAATTTTAATTTTTCATAGAAATTGTTTTATAGAATTGTTATTACAAATAGAAAAATATTTTATTAAATTGTGTAGAAGATCAGCTGACAGCTTTTCTTCAAGAGGTCTATTTGTAGCATTTATTCAGAAATCCTGCTGGCAGTTTTTATTCAAGAGGTCTTTTAGAAGGGCCGCATCGGGTAGAGAATGTGTAAGGTCTTGCACTCAGTGACATCGTGTGTAAAAAATAAATGAATGTGGAATGTAGGTAGAAGCTCTTCTGGCTATAAAAATGGCCTTCTAGAAGGGCTCTTTACACATTCTTTTTACTACTGGGTAGAAATAGCAAGTGGCAAGTGTATTAAGTCCTTGGAAATGAAATTGAGTTAGCTGTTGCAATGGGAAGTTGTGAAATTTTTAGATTTCTTTGTTCTTTTAGTAGTTGTGTTAGGGAAGAAGTAAAATTCGTTAAGGTAAACTAATTGTGAAATATCTATAATAACCGAGGCAACCAAAAATATTCAAAATCATAATTTTTTCTTGGGTTTCAAATGATCCAAACTGCTAGTTATTTATCCATTTCAGACAATTTAAAGAATTTTGTCATATTTTGCTCACAACAAGATCTTTTTGAATATTTATGGCTGTGCAGCATTTTTGTTATATTTTCATAGAAAATCCTTATTTCAGAGCAATTACCAATTTAAATTACATATTTTACACTTGAGAGAAAAATTTTGCATATTTTGAACTTAATAGAATTGTTTATATAATTTGCCATAATGATATTTTCTAATCTAATTCCCTAAAAATTTACATGTTATAAATTGATAAGTTTTGTAATTTCCTAATACAATATATTAGCCTTGAATATTTTTAAAGTGCAAAAAAAAAAAAAAAAATACTTTCTAGCAATTTCTGATGAAAAATCAAGTTATTTTTAACATGAATACTAGATAATTTAAATTTAGATACTACTAATTTTAAAGGCATATTTTCAGATTTTAAGAGCATTTTTTATACGCATAAAATACTTTTTTAGAGCATATTTTTGTTTGTGTTGATAGTAACTTATAACTTTCTTCATCCTCTCTGTTAAATATAAGGCTTTTTTCGAGATGCTAATAAGATTTTTGACATATGAGGATATCAGAAATTGTACTATTCGATTAAACAAGTTGGAATCCACAATTGTCTTGTTGCCTATGCATATTTTGTGGACTGTAATTGGACACTAGTATGTTGGAGTTTTTGGTATTTTCTGTACCACAATACGAGTACATTTCATTGGCATTCTAATTGAGCTTCGTTGAAACCAGATTAAAAAACCTAGCGTCGCCCAAGCTGAAGTTAAATGAAAGCATCGTCAATAATTTTCCTGTTTAAAAGATCATAAACATGTCGCAATCTGTGAGTGTTCTTGTTATTTCTGTTTAGCAACAACAAAAAATCTTTAAGTGTCAAAAATTCATTAGCTTTCTTGGCATCACTTTCACATACACACGGAAAAAATACAGTAGAGAATCATTAATACATATTATGTCTTCCCAATTTTAGAATAAGGTAGAGAAGCATGATATTATTGGCTGATACAAACATATTTTATGTTTACTACAAAAATAATTTGGTTACGGAAACGAAATTTTGATTTTTCTCTGCGCATGCTTTTCGGAAAATGTATTGCGATATGACATTGATCAGATAATTTAAAGGTGGAAATATAAGAAAACAAAGAATTATAAAAATAACAAATGAAAAATAAACAAGTCCGAGTCTTTGTAATGGAACTCGGAATTTGGACTGTGTGGTATTTAGGTGGGGTTTAACACAATAAATATTTGGGATTTGAGTTAAAAGATTTTTAACTGAAACAGCACTGCAGATTTGAAATAAACTTAGTATTTCTTCCTACTTCCTTCTGAGCACTGGATATGCTTTTAAAAGTCTTAGAATTAGTAGAGAAGAAAATGACGATTAACTGACAAATTAACTGCTTTAAATTTTGCAAAAGATTGAGACTGATAAAAAATTAAAATAATGTTATCGGAAGAAATCATTCTTTTTGTTTTGCTACATATAGAAATTTTGGTGAAATTTTCAGTTTTTGGTGAAATTTAAAATTTTTGGAGAAATTTGAAAATGTGGTGAATTTTTGGATTTTTGTTGAAATTTTGATTTTTTTTAATCAAATTTTGGATTTTTTGTTGAAATTTCGGGTTTATGGTGAAATGATGAATTTTTATCGAATTTATGGATTTTTGGTAAAATTTCGGATTTTGGTTCAAATTTCTGATTTTTTTTTTAAATTTTAATAATTTTCTGAAACGTTAATTATAAAGCACTGAATTTAAAACGAGTTTGCAGTTAATAAAGTGCAGAATATTCTCTTTTTATTTAAAATTTGAGGTTAAAAAATTTAACAAATTTAAGGGCGATACTACATTTACCTTTTTTCAGAGTAGAACACAAAATAGCGTAAAGGGCAGAATAAAGACATCATTAGTTTCTGTTAGTAAACACAGCGTTTGATTGTAACTACTTTTAAAATGAGATGATGGAACACACAGAATTGTTAAGTCGCATGGTTTCGCCAAACATACTTACTTTGGTTTTTGTGATAAAACAAAGACAAAGCTTGGAGATAAACATTAAAAGAAGATCATCGGATGTTTCCTATATTGAAAATTTCGAGGTTATGCTGCTAACGATTTTCGGACATCGAGTTGAGGAGAATTATATTATAGGAATATAACATTATGTTATAGGAATATAACATTATGTTTTAGGAATAATAACATTAAACGTAATTATCAGGGCAACCAAAAATTTGTTTTAAGAAAAGTTTTTTAAGCGCATAAAAAATGCTCTTAAAATAGCAATATATGCCCTAAAAATTATGAAAAATATGTCTTTAAAATAGTATTTTTTCTGGCTTCATTTTGAATTACTATTCATTCTTAAAATTACTAAATTTTATAGGCAATTGCTAAAAAAACCTTCACTGTATCAGAAAATTACAAAATCTCCATCAATTTATATGATTTGAAAATAAAAAAGAAAATTCCTCTAATGGCAAATTATGTAAAAAATTCTATTTGTTGTAAAATATGCTAGACTTTTTCTCTTCAGTGTAAAATATTGCATAATTTTGATCTTTAGTGTAATATATGCAAAATTTTGCATCTAAGTATAAAATATGCAAAAATATGCCATTTAAATTGATAAAATATGTTTTGAAATAAGGATTTTCTAGGAAAATATGATAAAATATGATGCTAAGCGCAAAATATGCTATTAGTACCAAAATATGTATACAAAAATATGCTATAATAAATCGATGTTCAAATTCTTAAAATTGTCTAAAACGGATAAATAACTAATACTTTGGTTCATTTGAAGCTCAGGGAAAGGTATGATTTTGTAACTTTTCATTAATAAATAGTTAAGAAAATACTATTTACCTCAACCTAATATTTTTTTTCACTTTTCTAATAACTTTTCAAACTTAAATAAAATAACACAACAACAGAAACTTTCAAAAAAAAAAAAACAACATTTTAACTAAACATAAACTTCTAATGTGTTGAGCATAAATTTATGAAATATATTTGAATACAAACATACAATAAATGTCATTTGGGCGCACTCTGACATTAGAATAAATTAATTGCTTAATACTTGCTTACGCATTACGAGGTACAATAAAAGAAAAAAAAAAAAAAAAAAACAAATTAATACATATATTTGGAAAAAACAAAGACTTTTAACCAAAAAGGCAGACGGACAACCAACCAACGAATGACGGTCATTTGGCTTTGAAAACAATAGAAAATGACAGCAACTATTAAAATTCAACAGCAACAATAAGAACATCAAAATAAGTTGTATTCAAATACAACAAACTACTGAAATGTATGACTAACCATTTAGTTAATTCCCCCCTTGTGCATTATTTTAGGTAGTTTCTATTTATGAGTTTAGTAGAGAAGTACAAAAAATAAATGTCCAGAAATAATCATACCTTTGCACCTGTAAATTATTGTTTAGGTCAAATATCACAATCCTCTACTTTTAAACATATTAAACCTATAAATATTCGTATGAGTTCAACAATTTATTCGCTTTACTACTTACAACTTTATTCTCAATATTTTGAATTTCGACTAGAGTTTAGTTATAGTTAAAAATTTTCCTTATTTTAGTTTTCACAATATAGTTGTAAACTAGTAAATATGTATGTGTGCATGTTGTATTTAGTTGCCTTAATATATTAAATACATGCTGAGTTACATATCCTCAATACTTTTATGGACATACTTAAATACATACCATGTTTTAGTTTTACAATAATAATATTTTTGGTTAAATATTCCTAAATATATTCAAACCTACATATGAACAAACAATTTATGTATATATGTATGTATGTATTTAGTTGTTAATGTGGGTTAGTAAGTTTTACTTTAGAAATTTATGAGTTTGTATAAATAAATAAATGTTTGTTTTCGTTAGACAACATTTGGGCAGTAGATTTTTACTTGGTCATAATCGTTAATTAGTTCAAAAATATCTGCATAAATAGACATTTATATATTATTGTTCGTCCGTCTCTTTATCTGTTCGTGTGTCCCTGGGTCTATTGTATTATTTGCTCATTTGTTTATGTGAGAATTGTATTAATATTTTATAGTTGTGTGAACAGCAATAATAACAACAGCAGTAGCAAGTGTAAATGAATAGAATTATATATAAAACCTACGTACACTAAAGTGCATCGATTTGTATGAAGACAAAAAATGTTGCAAATGTACCCCCTAAAATTAAAGACTGATATGTTATGAATAAATTTCCATAATATTTTGGTTTAATTATTTCGTTCACGTCAGCTGGACCATTTTCAAAATACAACAACAAAGGTCAAAAATAATTTATTTACATTAAAATACGAGTATATTACTTATTTTTACGCTTCTACTAATAACTCATAAACCAGAAAATTTGTGTTGGACTGAATGATATAATAGGAAACAAATTATTTATTATGGGTCATTGTAAAATTATGTGATGATTTTATTATGTCCGTTCGTATGCCTTTCTACAAAAATTACCTTTCACCCCGATGAATGTTACTGAATTATGATCAAAAAATTACGAAGATTTCTCACTGTACAGTACCCCGATTAGTGTGCAACTTTGAACATCTATAGAGGATAATATAGGATTTTAAAATATGGTCTACTTTTTCCATCGTAATTTAGATTTTAGAACATCATTGGAATGATCTTATTCAGTACTATTGTGCTCATTTAACTCTTTCGTACCAAAAGTAATATTTTGAGATCACTGGTCCTTAATAGTTTAATTTATATGGCAAATAAATGACTATTTAAGAAAATAAATATCACAGAAAAAAGCTATAAATTCCTTTAAAATAGCGACTAAACTTCAAACATTTTCTTTTAATTGATTAGACCGCGGTTTTTAAAGAATTTATTATATTTTTCATAAATTCGTTCATATTTAAGTATAACAAATAATTCCATAAAACTTATTTGCAAAAATAGCTGATTTAAACTTTTGGGAACCTAATGTATAAAATTTATCATATTGCCTTTAAAGGGTTAATTATCTATAATTTTCAATAGTATCAGAATAGACCTTTCCAATGGTACTTTAAAATCCAATATATGCTGAAAAATGTCCGAAATATATACAATTACATATTAAAATAGTGAAAATATGACAAAAGATAATAATAAAATAATTACTCAAATGCATATTCCGAGCGTTAATATGTCTCTATAATATTTCGAAGTTACTTTTTTTATAACGAAGATTTTTATAATGCTATTGAAAGAAATACGTATCCTTAGAGATGTTTTAAAAATGGTCCAGCTCACGTAAATAGAAACATTCAAACATAATATTTTGGGAATCATATAAGAACATACTAATCTTCATTTCTAGAGGGGTTAATTTGCAACTTTTTTTTCATAAGGCACTTTAATGTACACTCACAGATGCATAGTCGAATGTAAATTTCATGTTGTGCGGTGTAAAGTGTTCCTTTATTTGTGTTAATACCTAACGATAGTAAATTTTAGATGAAAACAGTAGTTCGGTATATTTAAGAAGTGATGTAATATCTAAGTTTTGGAAAATTTAAACAAATGTTATGTAAGTTATTAAGGTAATATTTTGATAGCCTTGGAAAAGTTTAACATTTTTTCAAAACAGTCTTCCGTTAACGATTAAATTAATTATACATAAAATCAGTGATATATTTTAAATACTGCACAGTTATATACAAGATCAACAATTCACATTACTTATTCCTCCTTTAAACAAAAATCGAATTTAGGTGAAATTTAAATTGATAAATTTTAATTGATAGATGGAATTTAAATTGCTGAACAGGAATCTGCTTTTACTTTTTTCCTATCACGTTCTGATTTTTTATAAGAGTGACTACATAAAAAAATTAAATTTTCTATTCTATTACAAAATTTATAAACTCAAATACTTTTTTTTGAAATATATAAATATATATATGGTGTTTGAGAAAAATTGAATATTTTTTTAATAAGAACAATAAAGAAAATTTTTTTGCTTGAACAGAATTAAATAAAGTTATTTTAAAATCAATAAAGCCAATATTAAACTAGTGAAAATGTTATATTCGGCTCGGTTGAATCTGTATACCCACAATTTGAAACCTTTTAAAATTTCACCTTATATGGAAGATGAGCGATAAAGTAGGCGGTCGTATGTTTGGTTTCCGAGTTTACATTGGTCCTTGAACTAGCTGTGACAAATTTTGTTGATGTACATGATATAAGATATCGGCCTAAAAGTATAAACTGTAAGTAATATGACGGACACTCTGTTTTTCTAGTATTTGGTCCGTAACTTTTTTCTTTATGAACCAATTTTGCTCGATAGCAAACAAACCTTATATAACATAGTGTCTACATTAGAAAATTTTTTATCAAGACAAAAGTCAAACTTAACGCGAATTTATGGAACGTGGCAACAGTTGCACAAAAACAACAATATGGCGTATTTCTTATTGCAGTTTGGCAACTGCAACAACCAAAATAATAATCTGCTGTTTAACTAAGTTACCTTGTATATATTCGCACTGATTTTGACGTTTGTTTTGATAAAAACTTGCCTAATGTAGACACTAGGTAAGGCAAATATTTGGGCAAAATTTCCCCCTAAAATCCGCCCCGAGCCCTAACCTGCTTTCAACTGATCGTTAGATGGTTTTAGATTTTCACGAGGACCCAATATATATATGAATAACGATATTTTTCAAGATCTAATTAAATTTTATGAGACTTTGTTAAAATCTCATTAGAAGCTAGATTTTGATTCGTATGGAAAATCGGAAAATCGGACACCATATTGGGTTGATATAACTTCGTAAATTTTTTATAAAAATTGCTCATCTTTCGAAACTTTGAAGTCCTTTTGGCAAAAAATTCTAAAAGGTAACATTTTCAAAAACATATCTCTTTATGTTTTTGTTATGTTGTAGGGATTCTTAGCTTTCATATGACACCCATACTAGGCTGATATAATGTTCATAAATATTTTATAAATTTTTTTAAAAATGTGTATCCTTCTAAACCATTAAATCCTTTTAAGAGAAAATCTGAAGTACGCAGTTACACTAAACAGAAAAAAGTCACCAAACACCAAATATATTAGTAAATAATTCATTCAATTAAAAGCTTTTTTAAATTGGCATCTCTCTCAAAAATGATTATATCAATTACTAAAAGCTATAAAAAAATTAAAAGCAGAAAAAATTTTCAATTAAAAAATTGATCAAATCAATCAAGTAGATGATTGAATGGATTAAAAATTTAAGTAAGAAGAAAAATTTTACTTTTATTTTTATTTTGTATTTATTTCAATAGATTTTTAAATTTAGATGCAAAATTAAATAACTGTGTTAACTCAAAAATAAACGTTAGTAATTTTTTCTGTGTATGTGTGGTCTCTGGTTTCATACCTATATCGATTTATTCATGTGTTAGACTGTGCTATTTTCATTCAAAATTTTTTTAAAATATATATGTCAAAGTAAAAATTAAAAATTAATCTCCTGAAAAAATGGAAAACAACAACAAACGTCAAAAATAATTTATTTACATTAAAATACGAGTATATTACTTATTTTTACGCTTCTACTAATAACTCAGAAACCAGAAAATTTGTGTTCGACTGAATGATATAATAGGAAACAAATTATTTATTATGGGTCATTGTAAAATTATGTGATGATTTTATTATGTCTGTTCGTATACCTTTCTACAAAAATTATCTATCACTCCGATGAATGTTACTGAATTATGATCAAAAAATTACAAAGATTTCTCACTGTACAGTACCCCGATTAGTATGAAACTTTGAACATGGATAGAGGATAACATAGGATTTTAGAATTTGGTCTACTTAAATGTTAAATTAAACACAAATAACTCTACAATGGGATATTACTACGTTGTACTAATTACAGAATAAAATATTTTGCAATTACTGTCGAATTGGTGGAGGGTATTTAAAATTTGACACATTACGAAATTTCTGTCAATTTATAATATGCAAATTTTCAGATTAGAAAAACAGTAAAAAGAAAATATCACTAATAGCAAATTATGTAAACAATTATATTGAAAAATTTTGTTCTTTAGTGTAATAATGCAAAATTATGCTCTTAATTATAAAATATGCAAAAAAATATTTAAATTGATTAAAAAAAAGGATTTTCTATGAAAATGTGACAAAAAAAGCTGCTAAGCTCAAAAATATGAAAATATATGCATTATATATCATCGTAATTGTTTTTTTCTCACTTAAAAAAAAGAAATCTTTTTGGAAAACTTTTAAAATATTCGATTAAAAATACTAATTTAAACATTTTTCGAATATTTATTATTTTTGTAAAACTTATAAAGTATTCAATTGAATACAATTCGTGTAATTTTTAACTTATTTTTTTTGTCGAAGTATCGCCAACATTTTTGTGTACACTTTCTAATATTAGACCAAAAAAAAAAAAAAAAAAAATTAGCTGAAACTTATAATTATGTAATTTTTTGGTCAGTTAAATTGTCTATATTAAATGAACATTTACTTTTTAAAATTGTAATTAATTGTAAACTTTTATTTTTTTCAGGTAAATGAATACTTAACATTTATATTATTTATTCTTGTAAGTATTTATTAAAAAAGAAACTAAAACCAAAAACTAACAATAGTGTTCGGATAGGCGAATTTTCTTAAGCTCGTACCTACTATCTACACTAAATATTAAATACTTTTAAATATTTTAAGTTTTATTTTATATCGAGGTCCTATCTTCAAAACCCTCTATTTCAGGATTTCATGAAACTGCATTTTTGAAGCCATTATATTCCCTATAGTAACCCTCACCTATGATATTAATTTCAAATGAAAATTCCTAGTTTTTCATATTTTATAAACTTTTTTGTATCTTACAAAATAAATACTTTATTTCTGTTTTTAGTGCAAAACCCTCCATCTCTCTGAGTAAGTATTTTATTTTTTTACAATTTAAATATAACATATACCAATTCTGGCTAAATTATATATGCTAAATATGCTAAATATGAATCTGGTCAAAAATTTAAATCGCATAAATAGTTCTTTAGATATACAATAATAAATATTCACTTTGTATGGCGGCTACTTGACAAGAAAATTATTCCCCCAAAATCTCAAGACTTTCGCTGTAATAGTTCCATAGATATGCGATTATTAAGTTCTATCTTGTATGGAGGCTAACACTTCCCCTAGAGCTGCCCGCCTTATTTTCATATCAGTTATGATTCTTGATTAGGAAATTATTTCCAATTTTAAAATTTTGGTCTGACAGTTTTTCATTTATGCAACAAATAATTTTTATTCCAATAATAATTATTTTGTTTGTATGAGTGGTACCATTCCCCCTGCTCCGATCCCGAAATAAAATAGCCTATTTGAATTATGTAGATTTTTTAAATTACTAATTAGTTTAAAAGCTTTAAAAGTCATACATTAAATGATAATTAAATGAATTTTTTACAATACAAAACCCTCTATATCGTTATTTTGTTTATACACATTGAATATTTTTTAAAAGTGACCAAACCCTCTATCTCTCTTTAAAATTGCCAATATTATAAAATACTAAAAAAATATTTATATATAAAATTTAGTTATGGTTTTAAATAAATATTTTAAAAGAAAAGTTTTTGAATACTTGTAAAATAAGATCAATAAATAGTTTTTTTGCTCTCCCAAAAATTTGCATTTTTCGAAATAGAGGGTTTTGAATATAGGCCCTCGAAATACATATTTAAAAATTTTTTTTTAGAAAGTATGTATATTATCTAACAGGAAATTGTTGTTTAGGCCTCTACATTAATTACAATTTATTTTAAATATTTTAACTTTTTCAAATTATTCTCAGGAAATAATAATAAACTAATACATACAGTTTTACAACTAGTTCTGTAATGTTTTCATGCATTATAGAACTAGTTGTAAAACTGTATTTATTAGCCTGTACTCATTCTAGTTTGGCGTTACGACCAATGGTTAGTTACACAGAAAAAAAATTATTACCTTATATTTTTCAATTAATAAAGTTGTTTCATTTTGCATCAAATTTTAATTAATATACACAAGCAAAAATAAAATAAGAGAAATAGTAAAAATAAAATTCAAGTAAGTTTTTTTTTTCTCATTTAAATTTTTAATTCATTTAATCATCTACTTGATTGATTTGATAAATTTTTTAATTGGTAAAATGTTTCTGTACCCATTCTTTGGAACGGTTCTAGTACTAGTTCTTTAATCAATAATTTTTATTCGAATTTGTTACATTCAGAACTAGTTCTTATGAAGTGCTTAAAAAGCAGTAATTTGTTCAGTGTTTTAGAAGTAATACAGAACTAGTTCTTAAGCACTAGTTATTAAAAACATTTTTTAGAACAAGTTCTAAAATTTTTTCTATGTTATTATTACTTTTGTTTTTGTAAACAGAACTGCAGTCTACTACTGTATTCTGCTGCAAATACAAATACTCAGTGCTTATGTAAAACATCTATTTTTACATATTTATATTTCTGTTTAAATATTTTAATTTAACTAAATATATGGTAATAATAATTTTTATAGTTTGTTTTTGTACTAAATTTAAATGTAAATATTGTTTGTTCACATCACTTCAGTTCAATTCAGTTTTTTTTCTCATTTAAATTTTTAATTCATTCAATCATCTACTTGATTGATTTGATAAATTTTTTAATTGGTAAAATGTTTCTGTACCCATTCTTTGGAACGGTTCTAGTACTAGTTCTTTAATCAATAATTTTTATTCGAATTTGTTACATTCAGAACTAGTTCTTATGAAGTGCTTAAAAAGCAGTAATTTGTTCAGTGTTTTAGAAGTAATACAGAACTAGTTCTTAAGCACTAGTTATTAAAAACATTTTTTAGAACAAGTTCTAAAATTTTTTCTATGTTATTATTACTTTTGTTTTTGTAAACAGAACTGCAGTCTACTACTGTATTCTGCTGCAAATACAAATACTCAGTGCTTATGTAAAACATCTATTTTTACATATTTATATTTCTGTTCAAATATTTTAATTTAACTAAATATATGGTAATAATAATTTTTGTAGTTTGTTTTTGTACTAAATTTAAATGTAAATATTGTTTGTTCACATCACTTCAGTTCAATTCAGCTTGTTTTAGTTTAGTTCAATTCATGTATAATATGGCTGTCATAAATTTAAATGTACTTTTTCCTCAATTTAATTAATATTCTTGTACATCAAATAAACACAGAGTATGCAATATTCATTAAAAGTATATGTATGCATATATTTTTCAATTTGAAAATATAACAAAATTTATGTAAAAGTAAAAAATGTACAATATTTTCTCTAATTACATACCAAAACACATCAAAAATGATTTTATTAAAATTTTTGTTTTCTAGTTCAGTTTTTCAAAATGTTTATATACAAATACTTAAAAGCATTTGTATGTACATCTCTATTTGACATATAAAATTTTAATTAATAAAAAAAAAAAAAAAAAAATGAATTGAATTTTTCATAAACAAGAAAAATTAAATTTGACAGTTGCCGTTAATGGTATTTTTTTCATATCTTTACAGTTGCATTTTAACTCCAGTTGCTGTATTACAGAAAATATTATTATTTTTTATTTTTATACGTTTGCTACTTTAATGCCTAAGGAATAATGTTGTCAGTTCATAAATCTTAAATATAACTGTCAAGATGCAAATACAATGCACATTTTTTTATATATTTAGTTGGAATTACGGAAAGCAAAATTTGAATTTTGTAATAACAACAAACATAAAGTAATTTTATTTCTTGGTGGTTACAACATATTGACTGTGTAGACAGACTACATATTAAAAAATTGATTTTGTATTAAATTGTTTTTCCATACGGTTGTAATTTAATTTTATGGCAGTTAGGAAATTACTGTATAGAGTATAATTTTAAAAGTACATAGTACTAAATATGATTTCATAAAGTATATTACTAACTGTAACAATAACGTATATGAATGATTCTCCTGCTGCTACGTTCCTGGCAGGTAAATATATGTTGAAGTTATCGCCCCTTATATCTTGTTCAAATTTCTATCTCTAAGAATAGATTTTCTTTAATTTTGCATTTTTTATTACTTCAAATCCGGTCTATTTTAGTCAGGTTCCTTTACGAAACCAAACAACTATAAAATAAAAATTGAATAGAAATTGTTTATATTAATTAAATTTTTGATTGATTTTACTCCAATCACCAAAATGATACTATTAATTAACTAAAAAATTGCTTTTCGTTAAAATTTCAATTAATTTTTTTAATTGATTCAATAAGAAATATAATTGAAATTTGGTTTAAAAATAACTAGAATATTTATTGATCTCTTGATAATAATACACGGATTTTATCGAAATTATTTTTGCCTTTATTACAAATATTAAAATAAAAACCGTTTTACAATTATAATGCAGGCAAAGCGAAATATGTAAAAATCTACATAATTTAATGTATTTTATGTAATGATTATACATTGATCTATCATACCATTTTCAAATATCTCTATTACATAATTATTGAACAAATTTCATAATAATCAGTTCTTTGGAACGTAAATCTCAATGCTATGTTATATACACTGTTGCCAGATTTGACGATTCATCGTCATTTTGACGATTTTTGGTTCTAAAAATGGCCTATTGATGATTTCACGATTTTTTCCCAAATTTTACGATTTTTTCTAAAAGGAGATTCAGAACTATTTTCAGCATTTTTTTGTACATTTTTCTTTAAAAGCAAATTAGTTGGTACATAAATAATAACGATTTAAAAACAAATTTTTTTTAAATTTGTCAGTATTAGATTCAACTATTAATCGAAAATTAATGAGATTTTTATTAATTTCCTTTTAATTTAAAATTTAATCATAAATAACACAATTAAAAAAAAAACGATTTTTGTCGATTTTAAATAGTCGATTTGATTTTTTGTCTTCAAATTTGACGATTTTGCGAAAGCTTTTGACTCTGTTAGTCATTCTCTCCTTCTGCAAAGACTTTTAAATTTGGTTTAACTTTAAATATTTTGTTATTTTTTAAAAACTTTCTAATGAATAGAAAATTATCAATTGTTATTAGTAATTTTTCTTCAAACCGTTTGGCTAATGCTTTTACTGGTATTTCTCAGGAGACACATCTTGGACCTTTATTATTTTTATAATTTATAAATAATTTACTATCTATATTCAAATTTCCCAGCAAAAACTTTACTTTCCTGGTAAGCCAACATATTACATTATCAAACGGCAGTAACTGCTTATAATTCGGGTGGGAAACTCATTACCTATATATATATATATATAGTGTGCTTCCTCCGAAATGAAATGCAGGATATAAAATTAATAAAAATGACACGCTCATTTTTTGCAAAAATATTTTTTTTTAAAGTTCAAATGAAATGTAGCACATATATCAAATAAGTTTTGAAAAAAATTATGGGCTAAAATGTAAGTAAAAATCAATTTTGCTACTTTCATGATGTTACTAAGACAATTTACATAAATTTTGTCATACACAAGGAATAGAAAATATTGTATATTATAAAATTTAATCTGAATTAGTGTCACGCCCCTTTTTTGCCTACTTTTATTATGTGGTTTATTCTTTAAACCACTGTCATCAAAATTTTTATGAAATTTGAAAGCAATCCTTTCTTAAAAAAGTGGGTGTGGCATCCAGTCAGTAATTTCTTTAAGGATATATATATATATATATACATATATATGTGCCGTGTTTCATTTTAATCGGTTTAGTAGTTTAGACATGAGGTCAAGTCAAAAAAAAGTACAGAATATTATGACAAAAATAGGCGTAGAAAGAAAAATCTTGTATAATAATGCTAGTAGTCTACAAAACAACAAGATCATCTAATAACATTTGGATTAAATAATTTAAATGTTTTTTATTTCCAATCATATTGAAAAAAGAGCTCTGAAAAATTCGAATTTCAAACCCTTTGGTAATTTTGCAAAATTACTGGTACGCTTTCATTTTGCGTTGGCATTATTGAGGCAAGTTTTTCTTGTTGCAGAAGAACAGAAGAAAGGCAAAAGAGAAGAGTATAAGTAGACAATTATTAAGAGTTACTTGCTAGACAAAAAAGATTCATAAGCAGTTATATAAAAATAAATCCGAACTCTTTGCGCTCATATCTGCTACCACCAAGCCATTCAATTTACATGAAAAACCTATATCTAAATACATCACTCGTTTCGTCGTGGCATTTCTTACTTAACCATCTAAGTTAATTATGCGTTAACCGTAGGCAGTGACAATTTTTATGTTATCCTACAAAAAATCAGTGTACCGTTGTTCAATCTAATCAATTGATCCTATCGGACAGTGTCATGTGAAAAATTACTCATTGTATTTCTTAAACTTCTTCAATTTATGCCTAACATTACCATGTCACAGCGAGCCAAAAAGACCTTGACACCTTGCAATATGTTATACTTCATGTATGTATGTATATGTATATGTATGTATGTATGTATGTATGTATGCATGTATGTATGTATGTATGTATGTATGTATGGAATGATCAGTTCTGTTCAGAACTAAATATTTCGCACAGTAGACTCTATGAAAGAAAAAAAGTTGGTAATAAATCTGTAATTCCTAAAGCACTAGTCCAATTGAGATGTATGAGAAAGTTATATAGGAGGACCTAGTCTTTAAAATGACTATGAAATACATTGTAATACGGGATGAGTTATAGGGTGCCAAAGTTGACCATATCGATCATGAAAAAGCTTTAAGAACATGTAGCTTCTACAAATTAGAGTCAATTTCTATGATTTTTAAATAATAAAAAAAAAAAAAATATTTGATGAGTTAAAAAGAAATTTACGATTAAATTTTTGATTTTCTGCGTTGACTTTTTTCTTTCTTAATATATTCCAAAATAGTGAGGAATTGTTTACAGCCAACACTAAAAAAGTAAATTTCGATTTGATTGAGAGTTCTTCTATATGTCCAGTATAGAAAAAACTAGTTGCGTGAGATTTTTCAAACATTTACATATATATAGAGCAATTCTCTGGTTAACATACACTCAAAAATGTAAAATCTTCCGAATTTAAAAAAAGTTAAACTTTTTTAATGTGGTATATTAGCGAGATAACTTTAACTTTGATAAATTTATCGATTGTTTTTTTTCTACATCTTCAAATGTAAAACAATTTTTTCTTAAAAATAATTACTACTAAAAGTTATTAATTTCTTCAGCATCTTCCATTTTTTAAGTATGTAAAAAGGATAAACATATGTATGTATCATAAAAATTTCATAAAAAAACTATGGCAACATTTTTTGTTTCCTAATTTAAGGTTATGTTTACTGGGTCCAAATTTCACAAATTTAATTGGATTTTTCATTACTTGTACAAGCAGTTGAAAAAAAGTTTAAGTATTTATTTCTAAAAGGAGAAGAAATCTCTTAGAAAATTATACCTTTCTTTCTGAAGAAAAAACTTCTATAAAAATAAATCCATTATTTTGGTTGTTATCCTTAAAGATTTTTTTCAAAAAGATATTACTTCTTTTTAAAAGATAGTTTACAATTTAGAATTAATTTAAGCTTTTTCATATAAATATTGTTTTTTGGATTGCAATAGGAGCTATTCAAAGTTGTTCACATTTCATGAAAAAATTTGCTTATTAATGAAAGCTTCAAGTTTTAAGTTGTTTATTTTATTTTAAACACATTTACTCCATTTTTAATGATTTGCAGAAATCAAGAAAACTTTCTAAATCTCTTAAATTCTTAGGTTGTCTATTTTTAATTAATTTTTTACTTTATTTAGAAATTAATTATTATAACTACAATCATTTAAAAATAGTCTCTGATATTTTACCATTTGCTTAGAAATAAAAATAGTAACAATACCTTAAATATTAATGGTTGCAAGAAAATGTCTATTTAATTACACAATTAAATTGAAATTTTAGACTTTTTCTCTCTTTTTACCATATTTTTGTTTTATGGTTTGAAAATGAAATATACAAAACAAAATAGAAATACTGTTGAAAAAAAAAAAAATATCATATTTGTAGTAATTTAAATAATACCTCAGGCTGTAAATTTATCAGCAAATAGGACAACAAAAATACAAAAAATACATAACATAACTATGAATAGTCGTACAAGTTGCTAACAGACGTAAATTTCAACATGAACCCAACATATTTTTCATACATAAAAATTTTCATTCACAACAAATGTAAAAATACCTGCAGACATACAGTACTAAATAAAATTAATTTAACACAAAATTTTAGAAAGTATTACATATTTATTAAAATATTATTTTATAATAAAGTTTTAATTTTTTGTTAGTATGAAGACGATTCTACTTAATTTTTTTGCTTGTTTTAAAAATGTTAAGGTGTATATTTACTTTTGCTTTGAACTGTTCTTTAGAGTAAATACTAAAAATAACTGTAAAATTGTTAAAATCTTTAATGGTTGCAAATGTAAATGTGTTGTTTTCTATTGCATCATATTTTGTAATGCGTTTTAAAAAAAAGTTTTTTTTTTTTTTTTTTTTTTTTGTAAGCTTTTGGCTTGAAAATGTAAATGAATTTAATGGGAAATGTATATAAAGGTATTATCATAATCTTGCATGTATTTAAAATGTTGTTAATATATTTTAAGACATCTGAGTATGATTAAAACTAATTAAAGTTTCTTGTAAAAATATTTATATTACACCGTGTGATAGACATTTTCAAATATGAAAAAAATCTATATATGCATATATATCTATATATGAAACTAAAGGCCATAAGTAGTAAAATTATGTAGGATAGAAGGGGTAGCATACGCCACTTTTTGTTGAAAGTGCTCCCTTTTTATAACCGTAAATGATACCAATAAACTTTCTTTAGTAATAAAAACTTTGATAGGTTGGCTTTAATTTAAGTCCTTTTGATCCTGATCATCTCTCCGGTTTTTACGAAAATGGCAAAACTACCCCAAACCATGGAGTAAATTCGCCAAGTGATGAGAACAGAATTGCTTTCATATATGACGGTTTTTTATTGAAAAAATAAACAAAAATTAATATGTTTAATTGAATTTTATGTAAAATAAATAAAAACTTAATTAACAATGCAGAAAAAAAAATCAGTGCATGTGAAAATCACTAAATGTTTTTTTTTTTTAATTCTGTTAACACTAGGGAGTAAAGTGAAAGATCTATATCTAGTAAGCGCCTCATAGCATTCCTGGAGGATAAGTTTGATCCGCCTAGAAGCAGTCTGGCGGAAGCTGCACAGGAGGAGTCTTACGCACAAGTGATAATTTTTTTCACATTTTAAACGAATTTATTAAAACATCTGTTATAGATTCTTGTTCATTACTATCAAGTTTATAACATGGATAAGTGATAAATTCTAAAAACGATGAAAGTTATCACAGAAAATACCTACAACGAAATATTTGGGAGAGTATTGAAAAAAAAAATTAATCACGTCTATGTCCGAACAAATGTAAATTGAAAATATTAAAATTTAATGGATGAAAGATCTGCGATGAAGTAAAAGCAAATCAATCAGTGACACTAAAATTATTACTTCGTATTCAAGATAATTGGCAAAGGCGTATGTGCTACCCCTTCTAACATATTCAGTTTTTCTCCACGACATCAAATTTCTGCTTAAAAAGACTTCAAAGTTTTGAAGAATACACATTTTCAGAAAAAAATTATAAAATATTTACGTAATAATATTTTTTATTCAAATGTTGCAGCACAAAAACTATCCCTTTAAAAACGCTACATTTTACTACTTAATTACAAATATATATTGGCCTGCAACAATCATTTTCTCAAGTGAAAACTGAACACCCAGTTTTTCTTGAGGATGTCACATTTTCTCTCAAAAGGCCTTCAAAGTTTCTAAATATGAGCAAATTTTAAAAATATTATAAAATATTTACGAAGATTTTATCGACCCAATATGAATGTCAAGTAAAAGCTATGAATCTCTGCAGTATAATACTTTTTATTTAAATGTTGCAGTACAGAAAGTTAAGAAAATATCCTTTTTAAAATGTAACACTTTAATATTATATTCATTATTTAATTGTATACTTTATATAAAGGATATTTTCTTAAATAACATTTAAATAAAAACGTTTGTTACATTTATTGCAGAGATTCTTAGCTTTCATTTGACACGCATATTAAGTTGATATAACTCTCGGAAATATTTTGTAATTTTTTGTAAAGTTGTGTATTTTTCGAAACTTTTAAAGTCATTTTGGAGAAAAATTGAGTACATAGTTTCATTATGTATGAATTTTAGTTTGATGCATATATCAATTTTTTTCATGTATACATTTTTTTTTTTTTTTGGGAAATTGTTGCACGGTGTTACTAAAAAACAAAATGTTACTTCTTTAGGTATAATTGACTGTTTCTGTAAAAGAAAATTCAATTGCTTAATTATAGTATACTATTTTAAAATTTTTTATTTTAAAATATTATATCGAGAAATTATGCTCTTTAATAATAAGTACTATTGCTATTTATCACTAAATTTTCAATATGTTTTTTCTATCCTTTAAGGCATATTATATTTCATTTGAAAGGAAATAATCCTCTCAATATTTTAATGAAGATTTAAAGTATTACCATAAAAATGTTTAATTTAATTTCTATAAAATTTTTACACAGAGCTAAACATTTATTGTCTTTCTATTTATTTACTGCTCATATGTATGTATAGCTGTCTGATCATGTAAGTAAATTTTAATCAACACAAATTTTTGAGGAAAGTAAAAAAAGAAAAAATTACTACCATCCCAGCAAAAAATTTTTGGTTTTCGGTAATGACAACTACTTATTAAAGTAGTTTCTTGGTAATGAGGCATCATTATTATTTGCCTACTCTGTATTACATTAATAAGTACTCAATAGTATAATAGCACCGTAATACTGCAATCACGTGGATGAGTTGGCTAGAGCGTCGGATTAACAAACAGAAGGTTGTTGGTTCAACCTCATTCTGAAGCTTTTAGTTTTTTATAACAAAATGTCTAAAATGATATTTTAAACTAAATAGAGTTTTTGTCGCTTAGAATGCTATGTGCGAGATGGTGCACTGAGTGAGACGTTAGTCAGTAAAAACAAATGGTTAGTGTGTGTCCAAGTTCGAGTCTCACTGACGGCAAAATTTTTTTGTTTTCTTTTTTTATTTTTGTTTTCGTTTAGGTACACATTTTTGAGTACCCCTAGAGTCAAAAAATAACTACATAAATTTGTGGACAAGTCGAATAAAAATAACTAGTTATTCAGGCAAAAAATAAGTAGTTTATTTTTGTTTCCAATTATACCTGCTAGCTTACCAGGAAAGCAAAGTTTTTGCTGGGATGTTGTTTATTTACTTCATACTACACAGAAAAAAATGAAAAAGGATTTCAATTACAAAATTGCTTACATTTATTGTAATTTTGATTGATTTTGCTCCAAACATAAAAATGATAATATTAATTAAGTAAAATCAATTGATTTTTTGTATAATTTTATTTAATTATTTTAATCAAATTAATTATATTTATTATTGATTTTTTATTCAAAATAACTAAAATATTAATTGGCTGAATTAAAAAGTTTACTTTTACTAAAATGTACCTTTATTTAAAACTCTTTCTCTCAATAAAAGCACATAAATATTACATTACAATTAATTATCACAAAAATTACATACATTATTTCGCAATAATTTGTGTAAATAAAGTGCATGTAGTGGATTTAATGATGTTGAAGTTAAAATTAATGTATTAAGTTGTAATGTTGATGGAATATTCATTCAATACATATTAGAGAAAAAAATAACAAGACCCCTAAGCGATTCGTTTTGATTATCTAAACACGGAAAAATATACACAAAATATTTTTAAAATTCGTCTTCTGTTTCCAGTCAGAAGAAGTTTCTCGTACATTGGGGTAAAAAGTTTACAGTTTTTTTTCTAGAAATACGAAATTTCATTCCATTTTTCCCTAAATTAATACTTTATGAAAAAATGTTAACTTAAGTTCAAAACCAAGAACAATTTGAGACCTCTTTTGAAAAAAAAAACAAACTTTACCTTCGTTTGTAGGGAACTGGAGTTGCATTGTAAATATTGTTTTATTTTTCCCCGTATTCAACTTATTATTAATAGCGTTGGAAATTATTTTTACATCGAAATCGTCTCTAATACAAATGGGTGTGGGATAATTTGGTTAGTGACATGTAAATAGAACGTAGAGTAATCTTAATATATATATATATATATATATATATATATATATATATATATATATATAGGCTGGTATAAGACACTGCTATAATAAAAATAATAATAGTATTGTGATTCAGCTCCAGAGTTTCATTTATTCCATCATATCCGCTGAACATTTTAATTTTATCTGAAGAAAGAGCGATCATTATTAAAATTGAAAAAAAAAACAAAATTTACCAATAGGATGCTTGTGAAAGTTCAAAAACATGACTTCATAAACCGGAAATCCAGAATCAAATTCATTAGAATAAAGAAATGACGAAATTTTTGGGTGGATTTGGGTGAATGTAAAATATTATTCTGCTTACTTTTCCTATAGACTGAAATGTATTTTGAAAAATATTTAAATGGAAAAAGAAATATCAATTACTATATTTAGAGGCGATCAACTTAATTTATTATGACTTACCTCTAAACTTCTTCATAAGACGTTGATATCGGATTCCTTTAAAACATATTTTTGCAGATGTCAGAAAATAGTTTTTGTTTTTAAATTTTTTCTTTCAAGAAAAATTTATAACTAATAGAAATAACCTTTTTATTGAATTTAAATTTAATATCAAATACTACTTTCATTAAAAGAATACAAGTCATAATTTTTTTCTGTGTAACAATAAAACTCAAAAAATTTTACATTGTATTGGACAACAGCGCAATTTTTGTAAGAAGGAAGTTGTTAATGTTTTAGTAACTATAACTTATTCTTCTACTTAGGACTATCTATCGTATGTATGAGACTTACTATTTTATACATCGATCAAAGTATGTATTGTAATCACTAAATAGACGTATAACTTTTTTTCTTACTACTACCAACAACGTTCATAGACAACAACTTCTGCTGCTGTTAAATGTAGAATCAAATAACATGTTGCAAACATTTAAGCATTAGTACATAACAACACTATTTGCTTTAGTAAAAATGTTAACGTATTTGTGTTCTAACTTGAATTACTATGAATTGAACTGTTACAAAAAAAAAAAAAAAAAAAAAAAAAAAAACCAACTTGAAGCTTTTAATCCATCTACATGTGTTTTTTTTGAACAAGATGCAAGACAGGGTTTTAAAAGAATGCTTTAATCTAGGCAGGAACACTTTTTAAAATTTGTATGCGAATTAAGAAATAAAATATTTTTAATTACAGAAAACTACAAATTTTAAAAGTATTTTTATTAACATCTAACAAAGCTAAAATATTATAATAATTTGAGAGAAGAACTTCAAAAACAGTGAATGAGAATCATGAAAAACACTATACTTCTATGGATAACCATAAGATAATATCATTAGTTCTCTTTTACAGTAAATTATTATGTTTTTGACTGGAAACAGGTTGTAAATGGATTTCAAACATTTACAACCTGTTTTTATAATAAACTTACTCATACTTATAGGCAATACATATAAGACAGTTAGGGCTAAAAATATAAGATTTTTATTTTCATACTAGTATATAAGCATGCATATTCCACCACACTGCTTATTATAATGATTAAAATAACTATAACTTTAAAAACATTTTCATGATTCTACGCTCCCTAATCGAAGTAAAAAATCGGTTTTCGATAGAATTTGAAGAATAAAGAATTAGTATAAAAAATTGTTACCTTTTTGGGTAAAATAATATATAAAATAATTAAAATAATAATAATAATAATAATAATAATAATAATAATAATAACGATAATAATAATGATAATGATAATAATAATAATAAATCCGTGTGTTTCCTATCCCTGATCGAAATTTAAAAATTTTGTTTCGTTAGGATGTTATGGACAAATATTTTTTTAAAACGTCATGTATCTCCACATTTTGCATGAAATACAAAAATTTGGCTCCGTTAGGATTAGTTTCATATTTAAGTTATTTATGGTCGAATTTAAAAACAAATTATATAGCAGCTACGAAAACCTCTGGAAGAGAGAAAAAATATTTAGTTGCGTTAGTATTTGAAGAAAGATCGGTTCCATAAGTAAGCTGATTTTGAAAATTCTATCTTAGCTAACAGCTTCAAAAAGCAGTGGAAAGAAGCAAACACACATAAAAATGTTTAAAAAATTATATATAAAGAAGATATTTCATATTTTGTGGAAAATACAATAATATTATTATGTGCAAGCTGAGCATCCCACTGGTAAATCTAATTCGAGTACGCTGAATTCAATGGTGGCAATCGTCTTTTTGAAGTTAGCGCTCGTATTCACGATATTTGGACTTAAACTTTATTATGGAAATTGCATAAATAATAGAAAATTAGAAATAAAAGGAACATTATTTATGTATATTAAACAATTAATCGATTGAATATAAATTTAATCAAATTCAAATCGATATTTAATGTGTTTGTATTTTTGTTTAAAAAGTTGCTTATTGCTAATACTACTTAGGTTATTTACGAAATTGTAGTAATATTTTTTGTTAGTTTATAGTTGTATAATTTAGCGTTTAAAATATATTTGATAATAAAAATTCATGATCATATAATACAATAGAATCGTAATTGTTTATTTTGTTTAAATTTAAATACTAAGTTATTCAATGTAAGGAAAAAACTTAATTTTTCTAACCCCTCTTTTAGTCATTCAAAATCTCTAAAACTAGCGCTAACTTTTAGAAATGGTTAACACTATTAAATTCAGCATCATCGATTTAGTTTTACTCAATAAGTGCCCATCTTGTTAAAAAAATTAGTTTCATTTTTGAGTCTTTTAGTCTCAATAGTCCCAAAAATTGGTTTGTCATTTACAGATAATAAAATTTCCTACATTAATGTTAAAGCACATTTTACCTTACTATTTTCAATTTCGGATTTATTCCTCTCGAAATACAGAATACAGAAAGTTTTTGAGGAAGATATTGATTGATAATTGTAATTGATGATAGATTTATATAATCTCCGTCTAATTTAATGCTTTTCGATTTTTAAAAAATATAAGTTAAAGATTATCATTATTATTATTTTTCAAATCCATAAAATCTTTGAAAAAATTTAAAATTTGTTTCTTTTTCGAATGTATGCACTTTTTTGTAAAAATTCTTTCAAAAAATCGGTATTCTTTTATAGGCATTTTATTTGGTCTTTTTTTGTTTTTGGAAAAATTTATATTTTAGAATTTTTTTTATATCCTACACGATCATATGTGTGCAAAAAAAAAAAAAAATGTTTGGAACCTAAACTTAAATATGGCGTTCGAATTAAATCAGCCAACAACAAGCCAGTGTCTGTCTGTCCATCTTGCTGGTTAGGTTGCAGTTTTAAAAATATCAATGAAATTTGGCAAGAACAATAATTTATATATATATATATATATATATATATATATATATATGTATAGAGACGAAGCCTCTTGAAACTGGTTATGATCGGGCCATTAGTACACCTAGCTCCCACACAAATGTCCTCCCGGAATAGGGGTTTGACGTTCATATGTGAATATTAAAAAATTGGGCACTAACAAGTTTTTTATCTGTGTTAATTTAATGAAGATCCGTCCATATTTGACTAAAGTTTCCATATAAGGTCCACTTCAAAGAATATAATTTATAAAATATATATATATATATATATATATATATATATATTTTGACAACAATAAAATATGAATTTACTAAATTCGTATAATACATTTTTTAAAAGTAATGATCAGGTATGAAATATGACTTAAGTGGATAATTAATCATTATTCAATATAATTATTTTGACGGATTTATTTAATACGTTTAACGAAAAAAAAAATTGATTTAATTATTAAACAAAAAATAACAAAAATTAAGATTGTAGTAGGTTAAATAAGTTTTAACTAAAAATAGACAAAAAGTTTTTTTGAATAATAAAATCATGACCCAATAGGTGGATAGTGAAAATATAAATATAGATGAATTTATGAAAAAAGAGATTTTTGAAATTTAGTCACTATTTTAAGACTTTTAAGATAAATGTATGCTTTTGGTGACATTTATTTTCATAACTAACCATTTATTTGACATAAAAATTAACTTAACCAATTACCGGAAATCTCAAAATATTAGTTAGTGGAACTAAAGAGTTAAATGAACACATATAACAATATTATTTAATGTGACCTTAAAAACTTTTCCAAAAATATTCAAACCTTAATAAAATAGTATTTAAAATAAAATCATAGAAAATTTTACTCAAATTTTAATTTCGCGAGAATGAAAACCAATTTAAAAAATGTTTTCACTCATTATGTATTAAACGTCATTTGTCTATCATATTTTTTTCTATGGTCATTGTAATTCTCATTTAGTTTATATATGAATAAATATAAATAGATAAGATTTATATAAGATATTGATCAACTATCATAAAAAGGCTAGTTAAAAAAAACACATCTTGCATTTGAACCACATATGTTGGTGCAAATGAATATAATTAATGAATGTAAATGTTATTTTTTGTTTCTTTTGGTTAATGAACAGTTTTCTGCACTATTTAAAAAAAAAAAAAAAAAAAAATATTTTATTAATACGTTTTATTTTAATATATGATAATAATAATATGATGGAATTAAATAATAATATGATAAAATGTAATAATACAGTAAGATAGAATAATATTATAATAACATCAAATCATAATCTGATAGAATGGGGTAATGATGTAGTAAGATTGTTCAATTTTTCAACATGAAAAAATAAACCATAATAACAGACACAATATGACAAAACGGAATTATTATAATTATTACTTATAATAATTTCTATTTTTCCAACTATATTTCTTTATATTTATATTTTACAATAATATTTCTAATTAATTATAATACCCCCTATTTTTGCAACATTTTTTGTCTCCATAAAAATCAATGAATGAACTTTATTGTGATTTATATTACATTTATATAAAAATGAAAACCCATGTGATATTTTCTATCAAAACACTGATAGAAGTGAAATAAAATACATGAATTTTTCCGTATATATATATATTTCTAAACTTTTTTGTTCCCTTTGAAATAAATTACTTAAATATAAATCCATTTTTATACCCATCACCACAGGTGTAAAGGGTATATATAGGTTTATCATTCCGTTTTTACATCAATTTACAGAGAATTTCCCTTAAATTAATTCTAATAAAAATGAGCAAAATCAAGCTGTTTCAGTTTTAGTTTTCGAATTTTCTGAGCCCCTATATAAGCCTGCGACTTCGTTCTTGCACAGAAAATTCGAAATATTTTTTTTGGATTTTTTTTTTTGCAGAAGAAATGAATAAAATCGGCCCATTAGTATTCGAGATATCGGCAAAAACGCATTTTTATACTTCTTGAAGTACCTGTACAAGCTATGGGCTACGATCTTATATAGGTCGGTCATAAATATTTTTCTAAAATTTCGGCTTTTTTTGAATCAACCAAGTCGGTCTATAAACAACCAAGTTATTTGTAAATCTTTTTTTATTTAATGGCTGATTTGCATATAGTTGTTCTTTGTATGGACACTGAAAAACAACAACAATAATAATAAGCTATAACATATTTGTTTTTTTCAACTTTTTGAAGCCCCTATATAAGCTAGACCCTTCGTTCTTTCACAGAGTTGAAGAAATGAACTCAGTCGATTCAATAGTATTACAGATATCGGCCAAAACGTTCTTGAGCAGATCTGTCACAAATATTTTTCTCCAATTTCGAATCTTTAGATCAATCAAATCAGTGTATACATTTTCAAAATACCCTTTGTTTTAACACGGGTGGAGGGTATATAAGATTCGACACAGAGGGATATGGCACTCTAACTTTTTAGTTGTCAAGTTCTTATTTTGAGCCCAAAATTAATAATCATTTAAACCTTTTATAAATGTACAAATATTTTGCTGATATTTATTTTCTCTCTTCTGTATTATCAGTGTTCATGCTTCTTTTATTTTATATATATATTTACTTAAATGTATGCGTATTAGTTAGTTGTATGTTATTTTGAGTTGTACACTGTAATCAACAAAAGAAATTGCATACATTTTATTACTACTTTTATGTTACTTCTTGGCTAATGTTTTTTCTGTAGTTCTGCATGTTGTTATTCTCTGATGCTGTTACTGCTTTTTGTTTTTGTTGTTAGATATAGCAAAGTTTTTTTTTGTCCAATGTTTCTGTATGTATGTGTAAAACAATTTCCTGTATTGGAAAATTTAGAAAAAAAAAAAAAAAATAAATAATAGAAAATTGACTTATAGGCTTAAAGCATTTCCAACATACCCATCCGTTGCTCAGTGCCAGGTTACCTACATTTATTTACTGAACAACTCTAATACATGTCAATACATTTTATTTACTGTGTTTCGTGTTAAAACTGGACTAGATGTTTTACTTAACATGTACAAAACTTGTTGTAAAAAAAACAAGAGTCAATATCAATTTTTAAAAACAATTTCCAACAAATTTTAAACGAACAATTTTTGTAGTTATATGCTTTCAATATTATGATATTGTCGGTAAGCTGACAAAAGGACCTATGTGTTTTTAAACAAATCTTCAGGAGAGCAAACATTTTTTTTTATGAAGGACAAACAAAATTACACATTAATTCTTTTGATAACTTTGAAATAAATTCAGATACATGAAAAACAAAAAATAAAAACTAACGGTCAATAAAACTTTTTGATGGTTCAATAAAAAAAAAAAAATCGGAAAATAAAACATATTACTTTTCGTCAGTGTATCGACGAAGTTTACATAAATATATACGTTTATGTAAATTGTTTTTTATTTATATTTTACAATTTAATCTGTTATATAATCAAAATTTACATGCAAATATATTTACGTATGTAATACATCAAATTATTATAATTATGGTAATATTATATTTAACTAGACTTTATTTTATAAACATTCAGGTCCGATATTATACTGCTTACTTAGTGACAAATTGAAACCTTAAGTAATCTTTTTCCATCCCTTAAGTTTTCCTAAGTATTAAAATTGTTTGACGTTTTAAAAAATACTTATTGAAACTAAACAAAAATAAATAAAATTACAAAGTCAAATAAAATTATTTAAAATTTTAAAAAGATTTCAAAATACGCTCTAAATTTATATTTTCTTTATGGTTATGTATTATGCGCCAATACCTTTTTAATTTTACATCCCATAAGCTTAAGATTTCTTTATATCTTTCAGGTTATTTTAAATTTTTTAAAATTGTTGGTTTTTTATTTATTTATTTTTTTTTTGCCCAAAAAAGTAAGTTTGATATTTATAATAAAAAATATTTGAAAGAATGTTTTTGCATAGACTAAAACCATTTTTGGAACAAAATAATATCATTCCGGACCACGAATTTGGTTTTCGCAACAAGCATGTTACACCAGAACAGTGCCATCGTATTATAAATGTGATAACAGATGCTTTTGAAATGAAAAAAATATTGCTCGGCAGTATTCTTAAACATCCAGCAAGCCTTTAATAAAGTTTGGTACCCAGGTCTATTATTCCAATTAAATTCTTTACTACCAACACCATTTTAACTGGTTCTGAAATCGTATCTAAATGAGCGACACTTTTACGTTAATATAAAAGAGGAATTTTCTATTATAAAACCCATACCAGCTGGTGTTCCTCAAGGTAGTGTTTTAGGCCCAACCTTTTATTCAATATATACTTGTGATATGTTATATTACAATTTCGACTTACGCAGACGATACTGGGCTAAATTAAAATTAAAATAAACACAAATAAGTCTTCTCACATAACTTTTTCTTTTCGAAGAGAATGTTGCCCACTTGTTGCACTTAATGGAATGAAATTTCCAATTGTAGGTAGTTTTAAAAAAAAGTTAAATAAGCGTCACTTTAGTTAAAAAAAAAACCTTAACCGAATTTAGTTCTAGATATATTGAGAGACTGAGTAACCATACTAATCAATTAGCCATTGGCTTAGTAAATGAGAAAGAAGAATTACGAAGTCTTAAAAGGTTATATATTATAGATTTACCTTTTAGATAATAACGAATTTGTAAATATTAAAAATAAATAAATATAAGATAAGATAAGATAAGATAAGATAAGATAAGATAAGATAAGATAAGATAAGATAAGATAAGAAACGATAAGATAAGATAAGATAAGATAAGATAAGATAAGATAAGATAAGGTTATATGTGAATTCCTTTTCATATTATATAAATATGTATAAATATATATTTTTTTGTTATTGTAATACAATTCAATAACAACTGTTATTTTTTGTAAATATTATCAAATTTCCTTATTGTTGTATAAACAGATTGAAATTTTTTTGAAAAGTTGGGACCACCCTATTGTTTATTTTATTTTCAACTTTAATTTTAAACTGTAAAACAAAACATTACTTAAGTGTGATCTTTAACTTAAATGTTTCTCAACTAAATTTGCACTTAAGTATACACTAAGGGAACAGTATAAAACCGGACCTCATACACTCGTGCAAGTATTGGTATTTATAATAAAATTTGCCAATAAAGTAATAATAATATTCATGATTTTTGACATGGCAGCAAGTTGAAGCATGAAAAACAATATCTGTTATAAAATCAAGATGCAAAAAAAAAAAAAAAATGTAGGAATTATATGTCTATTTAAACACGTACAAATAAATTGTCAAATTTCAATATTGTTTTCAATAAAACTAAAAGGAAAATTATCAACACTCGAGGAAAAATATTGATTAAAATCTAAGCAATATAGGGATGAAATTTACTTTGTTAAGAAACAAAAATTGTTGAGAGATTTTCTTCGACTTTTAATTCAATATTTTTCATATTTTATGAAATACTTCGAATCGAATATTGATGAAATTTCCTCGAGTGTAAACATCTTTATAAAGTTAAAATATAAGAAAATAATTGAAGTTTAAGTAGAGAATTTTGTTGATATGATTATAAAATAATAATGTACATACAATAAAGTATATAAGAGTAGATTTCAACTTACAACTTATTATTGTTTTACCAGAAAATTCTAATATAATCACCCATTATCATTATTAACATCATCATCACCATCATCGTCGTTGTCTTTCTAGTCATTATTTTGTGAACTGATGAAATTATTACAATTGCTTTAGTTATTAAAATACACAAATACTTACAACTTCATATAGATATATTCGTAACAGTAACAGAGAAATTTGATAAAATAAATCTAAAATATGAATTATTATACAAATATTAAGTTATACAAATAAATTTTCAATATTGTACAACTAGTACTACTACTGTTACTCAGTCAGTAAATTACTGAAGAATTATAGCTATTTTCAAAATTTTGCTACACTCAAATGTAAATTAAGGCAGGCGGAAGTTTATGACAAGGGTTTATTTGATTGTCGGGAGTATGGTATAAAATAAATCTGACAAAGACAATAAATTAAGAAATACAATTTTTTACCTTAAGGCATAAATTTATGTTTTTCAATTTCCCCTCCTTTCCTCAAACCTCAAAATTAATATTTACTTTGAGTATGTACTATATTGCAGGAAGAATTTGCTTTTATTAAGATACAAAATTAGAATATCGATAAAACCAGTAATATTGGTATACGAATCCTCAGAGGAATTTTATTATTTTTTTTTATTTTTGTCTTTGAATATACTTGGAGTTGTACTTATGTATAGAAACATATGTACCTTACATTTCAATTTTCAGTTTATTTAATTTGTTGAAATATTATTAAATTTTCTAAGACATTTTTCATATTGTATACGGGTTTACTCTTAGTATACTTACTTTTGTATGTATTTAGTTTACATAGAGTTGTGTCATATATATTTGTTTATGTATTCATATAGTTGTAATCAGGTTAACCAAAAATATATTCTAAATTATGTTCTATGTATATTAAAAAACTTAAAATATGCTCTTAAATTTTTTTGAAATATGTCTTTAAAATGTAGGATTTTCTGGTTGTATTTAGTTACTCTTCCTCAAATTTTGGTTAAGGATTTATTTGACTGTGGTATATTTAATTAAAAATTACGTGGCTTATGGCAATTTTATTTTAATAACTATTATATTATTGATTATTCAAATTCAAAGAAAAAAAATATTAATAATAATAAAAAGTCATAATTTTTAAAATTTCGATCGCTTTGAGTCACCTTTAAGTATTTTCCAATCAGTCTAAAACTTTGTATTTCATACGAGTAGTTTTTAGGCTACTTGCATATTTCTAGGTGGTGAGAACTAGAATCAGGACACCTTCCATAATGAAGGCCACCCTAATGTTTTCCCTTAATTAAATACATGTGAGATTTAAATATGTAAATATGCTTAAACAAATGCTCTACTGACAAAATATGCAAAATTGTGCTCCTGAAGGTAAAATATGCAAAATTATATATATATTAAAATCTCCCGCTATAATATGACAAAATATTATTTTCAAAGTAAAATATGCTGTTAAACCTAAAATATGCAAAAAATTGCTGCTTGCCAAAAATTTTTCAAAATGTTAAAAATTAACAGTTTGATTCATTTGAAGCAAAAAAATATCACATTTTATATTTCTGATTGCCCTGGTTATAATTGTATTTAAGTATGTTTATATATTGTATTGGTTCTGTAAGTTTGCCTTCACATTTACATATATAATTTATCTATCAAATACGAAAATTATTGCATTTGTAACAGTTTGAGACTTTTGAAATTGGCAAATTACATTTTCGTAATTAAATAGTAAAAAAAAACTAAGTAAATGACAAAGTAGGTATAAAAAATATTTTAGTCGAATAGATATACTTATAATATTCATGGTAATTTTATAGAAACAAACCGTAGAGCAGAATCAAAACATTTTGGAAATAATTATATTGTTTCTAGTTGGCTGTTCCAATTTGCATAAAAATGAACAACATCGTAGTAAAGAAGTATTCAGAATTATGTTAGTAAAGTGTATCCCTAACACTCCTCAATAACGAAGTTATGGGGTTTCAAATTAGGGCATTTCTGAGGTGTAAGCTTTAAAACGCTTGCAATTTTTTCATCTCCTATATGATTTAAACACTTGAATCCAACATTATTTATGTCTGATAAACTGTTTAAGAAAATGGTAAAGGCTCTAGATGAATTTCATTTACTAAATGCTTTGTATTTTAGACTGGAGCCAGTGATTAAATTTTAAATGATCAGATCTACTGTATGTTGTAATTAAGCATACAAATAATACAAAACTACAATTTAAATAGAATTTTATAATATTTTATTCTAAAGCATTATTTAAGGCAAGAACGACTAATTTGACTTTATAACTTAATCCTAGAATATATTATTAATTTCACTTAAATATTCAACTATAAAGCATAAATTTGTTAATAAAATATTGCCAAAATTCTATATCCAAAATTATAAATATAATTGCTTATAAAATTGGTAAAATTTTCCAAAAAACACGTTGCAAATATTTAAGGAAATAAAAAAAAAAGAAAAACATAAAATAAATATGAAAACTATAAGGAAAAACAAAATTTTGTCGTTAGCTTAACAGACAATCAAAAGGAAAAACCATAATTTCTTGTTGTTATATTTAAGTATTTTCTTTATCATTATTGCAAACAACTAAATTATCTATCATCAATATCAACAAAATACTCCCACTACAACCCTTAAACCTTAACGTAGTCATAAAATCATTATTATTTATCCATCTATCTGTTTCTCTGTCTGTCCCTATATCTGTAATATCATAATTTCTTCAGGCAAACACACACATAGATTATTTCTTTTTACAGTTATCTTTTATTTGATTTTAATACATGTCTACAACATGCAATTGCTGCAAGTATTTATTTCTTTTTATTCTATTTTACAACCAACTTTATGCATTTTGCTGCTGCTGTTGTTATTGATGCTGTTGCTGCAAGTATTAAACAAAAACTTGAAATTTGAGCATTTGTGTTTTATCAGCAAAATAAAATCGACATTAAACAAAACTACATTAACAACAGCATCAAGAAAAAAATTACAATTATTTCCAATTTCAATTTTTGTATATGACACAAATACAACAACATAAAACTATAAGAATAATAATAGGAAGAAAAAAAAAATCTCATTATTGACACACAATGAATGAAGTTAGAGATACTATTGTGAAAAAAAAGAAATATTCATTTACTACTCGTATTTTTATGTTTTGCTGTGGATGATTATGGGCTGTAAAAAGAGCAATAGAAATGATGATGTGGCACAGTGGTAGATTTCAAAAAAAGTTTCAAATCAAATTTTATTTAAGACTTCAAAAAAGTTTTGAAATTGTTATTTAGTACTTTAGACTATAATGTGGTCTATACTCTAGTCTACAGTGTCATATATACTCTAGTGTACAGTCTCATCTATAGTTTCGTCTACAGTCTTGCCTATAGTCTAGTCTATAGTCTATTCTACAGTCTAGTCTATAGTTTAGTATATAATCTAGTCCATAGAATAGTCTACATTTTATTCTATAGTCTAGTCTTTAGTTTAGTATATAGTCAAGTCCATAGTCTAGTCTATATTTTGTTATATAGCCTAGTCTGTATTCTATTCTACAGTTCAGTCTATAGCCTAGCCCATAGTTTAGTCTATAGTCTAGTCTATAGTTTAGTATATAGTCTAGTCTATAGTCAAGTCTATAGTCTAATCTATAGTCTACTCTATAGTCTAGCCTATAGTCTAGTCTTTAGTCTATTCTATAGTCTAGTCTTTAGTCTATTCTCTAGTCTAGTCTATAGTCTAGTCTATAGTCTAGTCTTTAGTCTAGTCTCTAGTCTAGTCTATAGTGTAGTCTTTAGTCTAGTCTATAGTCTAGTCAGTTTCGTTTGACCGTTCGAACAGTAAGATCGTGATGTGGCATGATTTGAAAAAATACTGAAAGAAATATTCCACGAGATATGGTGGAATGTTTATTCCATAAAGTCTATATATTTTTTTATACTTAAAAAAATAGTTCTAATTCATATTCTATTATGTTATAATTAATGATATTTTTTTTATTCCAGATATATGATTACTAATATGAAGTGATTATATTTACAGAGTGTGAGAGGTATTGAAAACATATACAAATACAAAATGTGAATGTGTGGGTGTACCTAACACTGGTCTAGTCTATAGTATAGTCTATAGTATAGTCTAGTCTGTAATATAGTTAAGTCTAGTCTCTAGCCTTTATTTTCTTCCCGAAAAATTCCTTTAAACCACTGTTCATCATTATACTAGAACTGCTTTTGACGAAAAAAGAAGAAATGTTACCATATTGTAAAGTTAGCAATAATACATGGAAAAACTAAAAAAACAACAAAAACAAATATTACAATAGCAAATGATACACTAATACACACAAACATATAAACAAAACAATTCCCAATTGGCATAAGACAATGATGTTTCAAAACATGCACATTCAAACACTTTGTAAAGAATTTTTTCGTAACGTTTATTTTTTTATTTTTGCTTTTAATTCAACCAATATTTATTAGACTAGACTTGAATCGTATCAAATCTCCATAGGAGTAGATTTCCCATAAGTACTACAAAAAATACAAAAAAAAAAAAGAAACGCATAAACTGTCATTCTCTATCCATAGAAACATAGATAGATCGATGTAATCGTATTCGTCGTACTCTAGATGCATTTGTATTGTACTCATATTGTACACTTCATTAATATCTACAGCCCTATTAAACATGAATAGGCCGAAAAAGGAGTCCCTTCTTCTCTCTTTAGCTATTGATGTTGTTAAATGCATCATGATGACAATGATAGACTCACACATCGTAAAAATTTATTTACTCGCAGAGAATTTAACTCCTCTTATCAATGTTTTTCAAAATGTATAGAAAATAAAATCAAACTACAAAATACAAGCACATAAGCGCAATTTTATTGGCACATTACCCCTATTGAATAAACAAAACAACAACAAAATAATGTTCATTCATCTAACATTCCCATGAGACACTCCCCGGAGTTTAATACTCGACACAATAGTAGCACGGCAGAGCAGAAAAAAAAAAACAGCCAAGGGCAAGAATACTATCATTCTTTTCATAATCGTACACATGTAGTAGTTACATTTATTCCACTATAATATGCCTTTAAGCTGAATTCATGGATACGTTCAAATAATTTTATAATGCACACAGATTAAAAATGCGTCAAATGTGCTGCATAAGTATATTTATGAACTTTAGCAATTTTGTTTGTACTTTTGTGAGAAAGAGTAGTAGTTGCAGTTTCTATACAATATGTAGTTATTCAAAAGCTGGTAAATACATAAAAAGGAATAAATTTTTTTGTGTAAGTTTATCAATGAACTGAATGAAACAGCAAGTCATTCAAATTGAAAATAAAATTGGTGAACAAATGCATAAAATGACAAAATGATCATAAATCATGTTTAAGGGTGCAAAAGGTTACAATTGAAGTGGCTGACTTTTAAGCCTTATCGTTTTTTTTTTTCATTTCTTATACATAGTTTTTGTTGGCATTATTACATGTTTAGTAACAGCTTTATACGGGGATTTGTTAGAATTGATTTAAGCAAATTAAACATTATGGAAATAGTTGTTAGATAATATAGGATCTAGAAGATTCTTTTAAAATTTCGCTTATATATTGTTCTGTTTTTATTTATCGTATGTAGTTTTCAGTTTAATTTTCAAGCTTTCGCTTGAAAAGTATTCTTTGGCATATTTAGGAATTATTTTACTAAAATTTTCATTTTTCCGAATCTTTCAAAAAATTAGTTTTCTTAACAAAAATACTAATTTTAGTGATTTTTTGTGGTTTTATCTACTGATTTGTATAAATTAGTTTGCAAGTTTTTTGAATACTTCGTACAAATTAAAAAAAAAAATCAGTTTTATTAAATGTGTCTATAGGTTGGAAAAAGTGAATAAGTATGCATCTACATTCACAGAAATTATTTAAGCCAATTTTCAGGTAAATTGTTAAACAGAATTATATAATTTTTTTTTAATATTTTTATAAATAACTTATTTAAAATGGAAATATTCGAACAAATTATATTCAAACTTTACATATAAAAATCTAAAATCTAATTTCAATTACGAATGATACATATTCATTTATTTTACTAATTGATCAGTTAAACGATTTATAAAAGATAAAAATTATTCCAATTACTTTTTTAATTGTATCAATTAATCAAGTGATGAAAATTCGAATTTTCTAATATCTTTTACTAAATATATTTTACAAAAAATTAATTAACTTTCAATTATTTTTTTATGGTATTAATTAACAAAGTAATCAAATATAAATAAAAATGAGTGATAACTTAAATAATTGAATGTAAATTTTTTTAATTGCCTGAACATCACTTATTATTTATTTAGATTTTATTACTTTATTAATTAATAAAACAGAAAAAAAATTGAAGTTAAAAAATAATAGAAAATTGTAATTCTGAGAACTTGAATAATTGATGCAATTAAAAAATTATTTGGTTAAGTTTTTATCATTTATAAAATGATGTGATAAGAAAATACATGAATTTCTTAATCTTTCTATGCATGTTTATGCTACTTTGCATATTTCACTTTTTATTCTGTTTTTTCAAGCAGACACTTTTATTTTTTTTCGTGTATATTTAAACTATCAATGTTATTTCAATGTCCCTCTTCTATAATGCAGGATTAGGTTAGGTTAGGTTTAGAAAGGTAGTGATTTTAATTCATAAATTACTTCTACTCGGAGACTTATTGTTGTCTATCCCTTCAAAAATTATATATAAACTGTGGTATAATTGTCATCTATTCCTTTTGCTTTATCATCCGTCTTTTAGCTAACTAATTCCCATCATAAAGATTACAACTCTTTTCGATCCATTAAAATTTATCGTGAATTGCTTACCTAAGTCGATCTTGCAAAATAATGTAAACCCTAATATAATCCAAAGACTTTTTCTATTCATACCCAGTAGTAAATTTGTCCCTGCTATGACTAATTTAGGCTATAGAGCTATTGACACCCTGCTGTTACCTCTGTTGTTCCAGGTGTTGTTGGATTTCCTAAGACCCCTTCCTTCATTATTTTAAAAAGGTAGCAATTTCATACCCTTTAATAATGCATAGCCTTCTTGGACCCTGTCCAATTTATCGCAGAGGGTATTTCCTCAAAATGAATATACGTAACCTTATAGATCCCGATTGGAGCGAGATGTGTCCCTGTAAATTGATTTCAGTTAAAATAAGCGTGTGACATATGTGCCTTGATTTTAAATGACCCGGCTCACGAAGTTTAATTAAATTGTTGCTGTCTCCCCCACTTTGTAGTCCTATATGGGTAATAAGTGAAGAACTAAGACCAGAGATGCTTGAGCTGTATTTCCTAGGGTACTTGTTACACCCAAAGAAGCAAATCTCTGTAACTTGTTAATGAGTTTCCTATATCTGCCATTTCTTAATGACCTCACAAAACTACATAAACATATGATTTCCCTTACAACCAATGCACAGTGTTTTTTTCTTTTTTTTAGAATAATTCTGTAACTTGCGAACCATTGGATATATCAAAATATATCTTAACAGACCATGACCCGAAATAATGTTAATATTTGGACAAAAATAAAATTTAAACGAGTAGATGTATTTCATTTAAATTTTGGTACGATATGGATAAACTTGTTCCCAAATCAGGGAATTAAAAAATTTTACTTTTTTGTAACAATGTACCCAAAATTCTAATCCGGGCTAAACATGTTTCAAAAATTTACATTTTTTGAATAAAATGACCACCATACCACTGTAACAGGTATAACTCATAAAATACTTTTTGTGTGTTTAACCAATATATGGGATATATTTGTTTATTGATCTCAGCTTTGTCTTTTGAGCATTTTACAAATAAATTTAAAAAACTTTTTCAAAATTGACAAAGTTTGTACATGTTTCCTTTTAGGAAAAAAAATGTGATTTTTTTTAAAGTTTCAAATTCAGATTAATATAACTTTTTATCGTATACATTTACATGATTCTTGCTGCAATATGTATTATTTAGAATTCTGTAAGAAATCTATTTTTTACAAATTTAAATTAATTTTAGCCTAAATTTAACCCAAGTTTAACCCGCAAAAAAAAAAACGGCAGAAAATGAGAGAAAAATTTTGCTTCGACCTATATATCTCCTAAACTATCTTAAATGAATTTTTGACGAACTGAAAAAAATAATAAAATAAATACCCCAGATGATCAACTTTGAAGGTATACCCTTAAGTCTTCTGACTCGCTAGGCATTTATACTCCTCCAAATCAACCTTAAAACACCTCAGCTCTACCCATAAATAAGATTTTATGTAGATATCTCAAACGGTTCACAAGATACAGAATTATTAAAAAAAAAAAAAAACATTTTGGAACCACTGTACGATGTGACTTTTTCATAGTTCTCAGTTTTTGCCTATGGAATTTCTGCAGCGTTGAGACCCTTTTCAACCTTTCCTTTATAACTCTTCTCTATGAATTTTGCTATTCAGGAAAGAACCGTGGTATTTCTCTTCTCCCCACTAATGCAGATCTATATAAAAATATATCGCTCCTGTGCTGACTAAATTACCTATGTAATTTTCAATGACTTTTCAGAAAATCAACGAATACTTTACATAGGTAATTTCGGTCCATGTAAACCTTGTAATCAAATTACAGATCACAATTTTAAAGATAAATTAATGAAATTTTACATATAATCTTTTATTGGGTCAAAGGCCTTATTAAACCTTATTGAAATAGGCTATGATCGGTCTATTATTTCTCTAAGGCCCCATATAAATGTTCTACCGGAATAGGGGTTTAATGTGCTTAAATACCTTAAATATTCTAAGTTTTAAATAAAATTCGTTACAAATAGGTTTTAAAAATCAGTGTGCCAAACTTCATGAAGAACTCTCCATAATTATTCATATCATAAACTTAAAAATATTTAATATTACTGTTTTCTTTGATTTACATAGGTAGTTTGCTTGGCACATTTTATATATGATAATACATAGGTAATTTTGTAAATCCTAAACCGGTTGAAATATCGACAAATGCTTTGGTGGTCTTATGTATAACAAGTAGGTAATCTAAATGCAGCAATAAAAAACCTAAAATCTTTACATAGGTAATCAATTAAAACATACAATATTTATCTATTTAAAATTTAAACTGAAAATCATTACTTTTAATTTTCACAGTTCTTTTCGTTAAATTAATCATTTGTCACCTTCCTTCTGGTTCATTAAAAAAAAAATAAGCTACACTTCAAAATTCTTCACATGATTGTGTCAAAATCTTTAACTAAGTTTACTTTTTTAGAAAATTTCTCTTACCAACCCCCCCTGCACGCTGGTTACTACTTGTATGCATAATGGTACCATTTCCAAATTATGATTATTCAACACCCACACTCCCTTTTCATGTAGAAAGATTCAATCATGCATGCATGAATATAGTAAGTGTGTTTGTAAATAAAACACATGCAGAAAAAAGTGAAAAATTACAAAAAAAAAAAAAAAAAAAATTCCAAGAAAATCAATTTTCAAAATCACGAACTAAATTAAGAAACATTTTTCAACACATTCTTCTTTCATCTTGATGTTTCACACATTCCAGACTTTGTATAACAGTAGACATCAGCCACATGCATATAGTAGCACACACACAATACACACATTCATATAAGTTGATGTAGAAGGAGTTTGAGATTTTCCTTTTTTTTTTTAAAGACACTCTCTCGCCTGACTTGAATGTACAGTATGTCAAGAAATTGTTTTTACAATGAACAAAAAATGATTATTTCAACTAGTGTTTTATAACATTAAAATTTTGTTTCATGTATATTTCTTTAACGGGTTTTACAAACAAAAAAAAAAAAAAAAAAAAATGAAAAAAATAAAAAAATATTATGATTGTAATTAGAAAAGTACAACAACAAAAACTACACACACCCTTTAATCTATCTGTCAAGAAATTGTTTTTACATATACGTTTTTTTTGCTATTTGAAACAATTCCATGCTTCAGTGCAGGGATGGAAAATGGCTTATTTTATATTGTACCAACCATGAAAATATGTACTTTTTTCGACCATAACGGTACCAAAAATTTGCATAGAAATTTAATAGATTATAAACATATATTTTATTAAATAATTTTAGTAAAAGTATTATCTGCAATTTAAAAGTTGCGACATCAAATTTGTAGAGTTCATCACGACAAAGTAGATAAATTAATTACAATTCTTTCTTTTGTTATAATAATATTTTAGTAGGAAATTTTCGCAAGTGAATATGAAAGGGACAGAATTTTTAAAATAGCTCTTGTTATGACAGGAAACAAAAATTTAATTAGGCAATTTTTCATCAGCAATACTTTGAAATCGTATTATATATATAAAATATTTATTAGCTCAACATTTGTTTTCTTATTTGGGAAAATATTTTTCAAGGGCGTACAATTGAATAAGTTTTTCTCAAAATTATACTTTCGGAAATATTTTATATCCCATTTTAAAATATTGCAAAAATTTTAGATTCCCTTCAATTAACTGTTAATATTATTTGTTGATAAATATATAAAACTATCTACATAGCACACAAAATGTCATCAATGAAAACATTATTTTTCGAAACTTTATGGTTTTATTATAACATTCTTGTTCTTGAAGTGGATAGCGACGTATATGGCAAAATAGAAATGTTTAGCTTGATAGAAATATATGCATTATATATCATTCGATTGCGTTTTCAAATTTAAAGATTTTATTGGTCTATGAATGCACTTAATAATAAAATTTAAAGGTTAACTTATAAAGATAGGTTTTAGGTTTTATTGAATATTTTGCGTTGAGCCTCAAAATAGTTCTATAATAAAAAGGTTGGTATTTAAATAATAAATATTTAAATAAAATCATATAAATTTTTACCAAATGAATCACGAATCACGGTACAAACATATATAAAAATATATCAAAATAAGTACAATTGTACCATATTTGTCATCCGTTCTTCAGTGTGATGCTAATAATCACGTAATACAAGAATTTGCCTTCTATTCTATAATATATATCACCAGTGATTCTCAAATTATATATTGAATATGTCAAGTGAAAGAACTGAAAAGTATAATTACTTTTGGGAATTATTATAACCCCCAAAATGGAAAAACTGTCAAAGATGTTGCAGAAAAGTATTATTAGGGCAAATGCTTAAGCGTATTAAATCGCTTTAAAAATGTCGAAATTTTAGAGCTTAAATTTAGTAGAAGCCGTCTGCATAAAATATTCTACAGAGTAGAACGTAGAAAAGTTAAGGAAATTTCGCAAATATCCATTTTTACCTTTCAGGAAACAATTAGAAAGATACTGAATGAATAGAGGAAAGAAACATTCTTGTTGGGCCAATATATTTAAAAATTACTGTCATTCGCCTGACAAGCTTAAAAATTTCTGGGACGAATTTGTGTTTTTGTGAAAATGCTAAAGTTATGTTGTAGTATAATTTAATCCAGACAGGGTATGGCAGAAAACTTCAAAAGCCTCTAGATAAAAAAAAAAGATAAAAAAAAGAGATATTCATATATTCATATTTAAAAGATATTCTTAAACACACCCTCATACAAACATATTTGGTATTTGTATTTTGTACAAAGTAGTTGGAAATTCGGTATTTTTATAAAATAGCATAGATGTGCAACAATATTTGAAGGCTTTAAAAACTCGTATAATAAAAAGTGTTAACAAATCTGAGCATAGGAGGGACAATAAGTCAGAAGGGTGATAATCCGGTTATTGTTTAATTGCCGGATTATTAATTGAATCTTATATTAAATTTAGTTTTTGCTCTCTTTTTAATAGTTAAGATCTTTATCTTTCCTTTGTATTATATATTAATAAATATATCAGTTAATATATTCGTATTAAAAAACATTACATTAGCTGAAAATTATATACTTTTTTAAATCTAAATTATGGAAAAATTATGTTCTCTTTAAATGTAAAAACAATTTCTTGACATACTGTATGTCTTTTGCTATATACGAGTGAGAATATTGCAATTTAAGGTAATTTCATACGTTACAATTTCCAAAAATGTCAAGAGATAAGACTGGCCTGGCTGGACACGCGTCAAATATCTATCATCTTGGTATGTGTGACAGTGTCCTGTTTGTATATTAGTCAGTATGTGTGAAACGTGAGTTGTGTAAAAAGAATGTTTAAGCATGTGTCTGTTCTCTGTTCTCTTATGTTTTACTCTGTTGTTGAGTTTGTACTTAAGCTTTTACTCTTGTATGTGTTGTAGTTGTTGTACGTAAAATGCATTGTTCAATTTCCGTTTTTGGTCAATTTCCGTTACGCATACCAAAAATTGAAATCAGTTAAGGCTTAAGATTTCCACAAGATTAATTTCATTTATTTTTCTTTGTCGAAGGGTGCCAAATGAAAAATGAAACAAATGAACGTTGGCAAAAAACAAAAATGTAAGGAAAAACTTTAAATGAGTTTCAGTTTTTTTGCGTTCTTGTTTTTATGGGAATATTTTTAAGTTAATGGAGTGAAAAAACTTTATATTTCTTAGATATTTTTATTGTTTTTTAGGACTTGCTTTAAATATGGCCACAGAAAATAACGAAATTAATATTATAGTTTTGAGCAATAATCTATTTAAGTCCTTCTTTGGATTCCTTTTTTCCTTAGGTTATAAGTTAATAATTTTCAATTTATAAATATTATTTAAGAAAAATTGTTATCTGATTCACATAAAAGTGTTCTAGATTTAATTAAAATAAAACAATAATTTATTTGTTAAATTATCTTATGAACTTTGAATGGGGCCTGTAGGGAAATTCCCACAAGGACCCAATAATTTTTAATAAAAAAGACACATACGTATTTACGATTAGTCTTTATCTTTAGGTATTAGTTACATTTTCTCAACGCTTTCTCACTAACATTGCTTCCTCCTGAAATGTCTAACATAAATATTAACATGGATTAATTAAATGATTTTAACTTTTTTGGCTTTCATTTTTTAAAGCTATTTAGATTACTAAACGGCTCGACGATTACCTAAAACTCCCAAAATGGTTCTACTACATCATTTTATTAGTTCAAGCTTGATTAATCAGTTTGTTAGTTAAGCGGATTCAGATTAAACTAATATTATTTTTTCTAATTATTTTTGCGATTTTTGTGAGTCAAATAGGAAAGAAGGAAAATTTATTTTGCGCGTGGTAAATTTTTTTTACCTGATAAAATAGTCAATAATCGTATATTTATTAGTCATGATAGTTTAAATGATTTTGAAGGATTTGCATGCTCTTTTATTACATTCGATTAAGAAATATTTTCTGACTAATTTCAGGAATTACTGCATGTCAAAGACAAACTTTATGCAACGTAAAAGAAAATATGCTCGAAGCATTTTGTAACAAACGAGAAGTCTTTTGAAACTTGTAAAGTGATGATTTTCCGAAAATCACTTTAATGTGAATAAATCTCATACGAGTATTAGTTTCTAAATAATATTTAACACAAACAATTTTCATCATTTTCCCTTCCAAATTTAAAAATAATTGGTTTCAAATTAGCTTCAGGCAGCATAAGGCACCTCCTCCGAGAATTACTTTTACCCATATACATAATGGTATAGGGTATGATACACACAGAGAAAAAACTTGGTTACAGCATTATCATCACAGCAATATTATGTTCTCACTTTTAGTAACTCTGTGTTCATGATAACAATGTTTTTATTTAAATTTTGTCATAAAATTTGAATATGGTTAACTGCAGAAATTCTTTTTAAATATTTTTACCAGAAACAAAATTTTATTAATATGAAAAATATCATTACTTCTATAACCATTAAATACTTGCAGTCTCTTTTCTTGTTCTTAAACCATATTTTGTTTGTAAACCATATTAGTATTAGCATTCCCATGATAATAAAATATTTCAAATAAATATAATACTTATCCTTTCCACAAACTTAGTGGAAAAGTTGAATGCTTGTTTGTTTCTATATATGTTTTTCAACTTCATTGTAATTCTCATTTAGTTTATATATGAATGAATACAAACAGACCAGTTTTATTTTTATACACGGTGTGATTAAAGCAATATAAGATATTGACAAATTGCCGTTAAAGCGTTTAATTAAAAAACATATCTTGCATTTGAACCACATATGGTGCTACAAACGATGTCAATAAAAATTTATTATATAATAATAATTTTTTTTAATACGTTTTGTTTTAATATATAAGATGGAAAAATAATATGACAAAATGAAATAATCATGTGCTAAGATTGGGTAACTATATGATAGCATGGGATAATAATATGGTAAAATGGAATAATAGTATGAAGAATGCCTTAATATTATAAAATAGAATCATAATATGAGAATGTGGTAGATTGTTCAATTATATGTAAAGCTAGAATAACAACATGAAAAAACAAACCAGTATGAACAAATAGAGTCATAATAATTATTACTTATAATCATTTCTATTTTTCGCTGTGATAATATATTTCCAACCATAATATGTTGCTCTTAGATTATGGTCGCTACGACAATATTTTTTCTCGGCGTGTATGGTCGGGATTGACCGACTACGGCTTTCTTACTTGTTTTATTCTGCAATATTTCGACCACTTTTATCATTATTTAATTAAATTGTATTGCATTTTTGTTCATCTTTATCTTTTTGAATTTTGTCACTGACGATTTTTTTTGTAAAAATTTATTTTTTGTTGAAATTTTATTTTTTTGTTTCTGTTTTGAATTTTCTTTTTAAGTTCTTTTCTTTATTTTGAAAAAGTCCCTAGTATAATTCAATTTATAGGTACTTTTTCGAAAATTGGTACTTTATAATATTTTATTTATTTGTTTCTTATTTTTTTAAATTATGTTTCTTTTTTTTGTTTTAAAACTTTCTTTAAAAACGGTACTTCTTCTTAAAACTGTACAGAAAAAATATCATCTATTAAACGATTTATCAAAGATAAAAACTATTCCGAATACGTTTTTAATTGTATCAATTATTCAAGTGATCAAAATTTATAATATTTTTTACTAAAAGTAGAACTATTTATCGTCTTTCAATTATTTTTCTTATTGCATCAATTAATAAATTAACCAAATATAAATAAAACTAAGTGATTATCAAGAATATCAATAATAAGTGAATTTCAATTAATAAATTAATTGAATTATTCATAATTGAAATTAAATTTTAGATTTTTCTATGTAAAATTTGAATCTTACTTGTTAAAAACTTTGATATTGAGTATTTTTTTAATTATAAAATTATTTTAAATCATTTTCATTTTTTGAAAATATTTTTTTCTAAAACTTTTTTTTTAACTTTTTTGTTGGAAATGAATGGAAAAAATCGTATATCTTTTAAAACAATTAATTTTTTAAAATATTCTTTTTTTGGAAAAATGTTGGCGATACTATGGGTTCTGATCTACGCATTTAATTCACTTTGTTCGAAAGCCTCTGTGTGGTCCTAACGTTAATCGTCTTTGTTCCTTTAATAAAAGAACAACAATAGCAAAATTGTAATGGTTTCTTCACATTATCTCAGCTGTATGTGATGATTTGGGAAATATTTCTGACAGATCTGTAAAAGAACGAAATCCCAAAATTTCATTAGAAAATACTATTTAGATTATTTTTAATATATTAACCCTATATTCATATAAGATTAATAGCATGTAAATAAATAAAAATAAAAACTTTTAAGATTAATCACACTCACAGTAAAAACTCACTCAAGAAACCAAACATAGCGTACGTTATAGGCCTTTTTGTGGGCATCATAAATCAGTTATACAAATTTCCAATTTGTTCTTGGATATGTTCTTGTATAAATGTATCCCTAATTATGTTATTCCTTACTTAATTTTTTCTTTCAAAAGTTTTTGTGGAAAGTAGAAGAATCAAGATTTTCGGTTGTACAATTTCGTTTCTTTTCTTCAAATATTAAAAGCAAATTTTGAAACGTTTTTTAAACAATTTTTTTAGTTTAACTGCAGCCTATACAATGATACGATAATTTTTAAAGGCAATTTAGTTATAAATATAACAAGATTTAGTTTTTAAAAATTAGACAAAAACTGGAGATCTTATCAAATTTTATCTGCCACAAAAATTTTGCACCAACTCACAAATTAAATTGTCTTCAAATATGTAATGATTTTTTTCATAAAATTTAGAAAATATTTAGTGACTAAAAATATGCTCCAAAAATGTGATTTATGCATATAAAAAATGCTCTTAAAATCGGAAAATATGCTCTCAAAATTAAAAAATATGCTCTTAATATATTATTTTGTTGGCTCAATTTTAATTTATCTACTATTCATGCTAAAAATAATTTTATTTTTATTAGCAATGGTTAAAACTTATTATTTTTTTGTGCTTAAAAATATTCAAATCTAAAACTTTTTTTCAGGAAATTTCAAAATTTTTATAAATTTATGAGATGAAAATTATTAGGTAATCGGATTAGAAAAACTTATGTGACAGTAAAAAAAAAAAAAATTTTTTACTAATGGCAAAATATGCTAAAAATTCTATTGAGTGCAAGATAAGCCAATTCTTTCTCATAAGTGTAAAATATGCAAAATTATGTTCTTTAGCGTAATATATGCACAATATGCTCTTATGTATAAAATATTCAAAAACATGTTATTTAAATTGCTAAAATATGCTATAAAATAAGGATTTTCTATGAAAATATGACAAAATATGCTGCTGAGTCCAAACTATGCAAAAATATGCTGCTATGACTAAAATATGCAAAAATATGCTGTAACAAATCGATACCAAAATTCTTAAAATTATCTGAAATGGATAAATAATTAAAAGTTTGGTTCATTTGAAGCTCAGGAAAAAAATATGATTTTGCATATTTTTGATTGTCCTGTTAATAACTTTAAAGTTTTTAAGCGATTTTAAATATTAATATCTCATTTTATTCTAAACAAAATAGCATTAAAAAGTTTATAGAATTTAATTTACATTATTTAGGCATTATTAAGCATAAAATTTAATAAAGATTTAAAATTAAGTAAATAAAAAAGTACTAATAAAATGTTCTTCTCCTTCATCATCATAAAATATTTAAACAAATCAATTTGTTTGTTAATCGAATTCCTGACTTTTTGTTTTAATTTAAATACAAAAGAGAAAAAACAACTAAAACAAAAACAAAAAGTGTTTTCCTTTTTTAGAACAAATCACATAACACATAATATTAATGTTTATTAAGTATTTATGATTTCTTTTTTTTTTTGTTTTTTAAAGAAATATAAAACATGATCCTAAACAAACTTGTTTATTTGAATTTCATTTAACTTTAATGACGTTCCTTTTTTTATTATAAGTATTAACATGATTTTTCTATGAAAATGAGAAGAGATGTTCGAGATGAGAAAAAAAAAAAAAAAAAGAAATTGAATCAATTTATGTGAAATGTTTATACACTAAGTATAGTAGTAGTATGTAAATGTAGGGAGGTTGCTAAGAACGAACGAGTATTCTCAGTCCCAAGCACTTCATCAACAAATCGTAAATAAACAATGAAAGTCAGAGCCAGAAATGATTGCTGGAGTTGCTGCAAATGTTATAGATGTTAAAGACATCAATGCTGTTGCTGTTGATGGTATGAATGAATGGATGAATACGTTACACCTAGTACTCTTTCCACCAATATTGAAAGGAGACATAAAACATCAACATCAATGTAATACTTTACAAAAATGTAATAAAATTAGAAAAAAGTAAAAAAAAAAGAATATAAAAAAATTTTAATGAAATATTTTCTAAAGATCCCATCATCAGAGTCATTAACACAACTATACTATTTATTAGAAAATAGCTGATGTTGATAATAATGTCGTTGCCAGTCAGTTAGTCCATCAATGTTTCTTCTAAACATACATATTATGGAATGACTGGTGATTGGTATATTTAAGGTGATGTACTAGGGAAAATACAGTTTTCTTTTTTGTTTTGTTTTTGTATTTTATTTTCTTTGCTTTTTATGATTCTCTTCATTTTATTTATTACAAAACAATAAAACATTAATTTGATATTCAAACACTTTATTGAAAATGCAAATTGTTTTTTAAATATCATGTCTGTGAAGAAAGGGATGGAGGAAAAAAATCTTTATACAAATAAACTTTAAAATTTTGGAAATAAATATTTTAGAGTTTAAAATTGTTTTTTCAATTTTAATATGTTAAATTTTATGTTTTATGAACAAAATTAAAAAAAAAAAAGTGTAATATGAGAACAATGGTTTTGAATTGGGTTCGTTGGTGGAGTTTTTGTCTTTTCGTTGTTTAACTATTCAAACAAATGGCACCGTCTAAGTCATATAATTTAATAGTGGTCCATAAAACCTGTTGATTTAAAAAGACTGTTGATTTAACAAGGTGGACAGACGGACGAATGGATGGATGGACAGAAAATAGTATTGTACGCATTGTCTTTAAGATAACCAACTATTTTAGCTGTTTAAATTAAATTATTGCAGGTAAGGTTGTTATTTTTATTTTTTTTATACCCATCAACATAGGTGTAAAGAGTATATATAAGTATTTTCTACGGAGAAAATATAAACTTTTTTATATTTTCTGGATCCTTATAAGAAATGATGTCGCTGTGACGATCTGTCTGTCTGTCCCTCCGTATGTCGGTTGAAATGGTGTTTATGAATCCCACCGATAAGTGCCATATCAAACGATCGGAAATCCTTTCGAGAATTTTGCTATTGAAATTCAGCAAGATCGTTTCATAAATGGCGGAGATATATATAAAACCCCGTTTTTTTGAGTTATTAAAAGTGTTTTAAATGGCGTTTGTGGAGCCTGCCGATAACACTGATATATGATATATATTGATATATGATATATATTGATATATGATATATATTGATATATGATATATATTGATATATATATATATATTGATATATGATATATATATGAAAAGATCAGAAATTCTTTCCAGAATTTTTCTATTGAAACTCGGAAAAGTCGGTTCAAAAATAGCGGAGACATTAAAAAAGTTTTTCAAACCAGTTTTCTATTTTCTGAGGCCTCCATATAAGACAGAGACTTCTTTTTTACAAAATTGGAAAAATTTTTCTGAATTTTTCCGCTGAAGAAACAAACTTAGTCGGTCCATTTTTTGCAGAGATATCGGCTAAAATGCATTTTTGACCGATATCCAAGTAAACAAGTTTGCAGTCGTAAATTGCTTGTTGTCTCTGTTTGGCAGTACCAAAGCAGAGCTTGTGGACTATAATTAGACACCAGCAGAATGGAATACGTATTTTCTGTGCCGCTATACACTTTGTCAGCATTCGTAGTATCTTATCCATTTTGGTTTCGTTGAAACCTAAACATGGCGAACGTCTTGTACTGGGTGCAATTTTCAGGTCAGCAGCACGAGGCGTTTGGGACAAGTAAAAGAGAGATTGAACCTAGCATAATAAACGTTGTTATATGTATATGTGGTTACACTCATTTCGTAAGCCGACATCCGATTCGAAGTAAACAAGTTTGTAATCGTAAATTGAATTTTTATGTTGAAAAAGTTAACTAACTAGATCCAGTATTAACCGAGTTATAGGCAAAAATGCGTTATTAGATTTTTTGAAGTTCCTATATAAACCATGGGACTTATTCTTGCACAAATCTATCACGTATTTTCAAATTTCGGTTTTTTAAAACAGTAAAATCGGTTCAAAAATTTTCCACCATACTCTTGTTTAATTTAATATTGTCTTACATTTATTTAATTTAATATTGTGTTACATTTATAAAATATTTGTTCTGCACAGAAGTGATTATATCTTACTTAAATATGTACCGACTTTTATAAAATTCCAAAATATTAAATTTGTTATTTGCAAGCTTTTACCGGTGCGCTTCGCTATCCTATTTGTTGGGATAACTAATATTTACTTTACATGGGATCTATTAGAAATTTCTAATTTCTATTCGAAATTTAATTTGAAAATTATTTTTAAATTTGTCTAAGGCTGTATGGTGGCTACATACAGGGTCCAGGTCCAATGGAAGAGCCCCTGGACCTATTCGTCTTATTTTCCCCTGAAATTTGAGGGCGCTAACTGTTATGGCATATACTTAGATATGCCATAATGAATATTTGCACCAATTTTAAGCTAATCGGTTCAACCGTTTGAGAGTTTTAAAAATATGGGCGTGGCATCCGGTAAAGATCTAAAATAATCTAGAACGTCATATTTCATTTAAATAGCTTCATTAATAACGGATAAAATTGAAAAAATAGATTTTTTAAAAGTAAAAAAAAGATCTAACAAAGCTGGTGCTATCTGTGTGTCAAAATCGGTTCAACCGTTTGGACGTGATTGATACACAAACAAACCTACACCTCATTTTTGTAATATATATGAGATATAATTATAAAATCTTGATTCTATTTTAATTTTGTATGAAAATGCAAATTATTTTAAATTTTTAGTGTTTACATAGATATGGTATAGGTAAATATATTTGCAATTGCATCCAATATATTGTATTTGATTTTCATGTAACACATGTAAAGGCTACATAAGATTCGGCACAGCCGAATATAAGACTCTAACTTGTTATGAAAGTATTTTTTAAAGGAAAATTTCTAAAAATCCTGTAGTACTTTAAAAAGAAAGGGATTAAGAAATTGCTACATATATTCTTTTTAGTAAACTCTAGTTCTAAATATTTATTCCTTACTGTTGACAATTTACGAGTACTCAGTAGAACAATTAACAAAAGATAATACTTTAATAGTTAGTTGATCCCTAGTCAAAACGAATAAAATTATATAGGCTGCTGAATTTCGCAAATTTAATATCGATTTAAATTAAAAGGTATATTATTTTAGTTTATTTTTTTATTCTAAACTAAAATTTGCTAATTAAACAAAAAAAAAAAAAAAAAAAAAAACAGTTGGTCACATTAATCACCAAATACATAACTGATGACAGTAGTAGTTTGTATTTTTTTGTTAAGAAAAGTGTTATTGAAAAATATTATTATTATTTGTAAGGAATACCATTCTATTGTGATTCACCTGTCAACTCAACATTTAATGTTTAAACAGGGTTATAATATTGTCTGAAATTTAATTTGGTTTTTTGTGTGGTTTCAAATATTTCTCTATCAGGTTTAAGAGAAATAATAATAATAATAAATAAAATAAAGAAAATAGAAATGATAATGATCTTTTAATAGGAATGAAATTACATGAGTAAACATTTTATTAAATACACTGAAAGAAATTGAGTTTTTAAGCGAAACATCCAAGATATTGTAACAGATTATAACAAAAATAATTTAAATACACTACAAGTTATAAAATTATGATATTTTATTTATTTATTATTATTAAGAAAATATTTGTCAAAATAAAAAAAATGCGAGATGTGTTTATAGCTAAAAAATCAAATAGGTAGAGCTTAATTAAATAGAAACTACAAACTAAGATGTTTATCACTTATGTATAACTACTCCAATTCCTAAAATTGTTTTAAAATTTAAAAAAGGCAAAAAAATCCAAAAAGATATTTTTATTTTTTCTGGTGATTTATAATAAATTATTTAATGATTTAAATGATTTATAGTTTAAATAAAAACTTACGCTAAGAGAACAAAAAGGATTACCAAAAAATTGCTTACACGTACTATATATTTCCTATAGTTTTAGAGTTATTTGCAGTTGAACTATCAACTATCTTAATCTTACAAAACCATGGTCCAGTTTTTTTAGAAACCGAGCCCAATTACCCAATATGTCAAAAAATAAGTTAAAACCCCTAGAATTTGACCAATTTTATATCAAAATTTTTACTTTAGTCTATATGCTCTAAAATACTAAAGCATGAATCCGTAAATCCTGATTTATTTTTACAGACAAATGTGGACATTATGGGCAAAATTAAAAAAAAATACCATTTTTGATATTTTAGCCGGGTTTGACTTTTTATCAAAATCTTAAATTTATTTACACTTCATTCTAAATGACAAAGTCGACTATCATGGAAAATTTCGTTAGGATATCTTAGAACTAAAACTAATAATTTTAGAAAAATTTCTAAATTTTTTCTTGGGTTACATACCCATTTTTAAAAAAGGAGTAATTACAAAAAATAACACTAATTCTAACAACAAAAATGAATTTTAATTACGAATTAGTTATTTCAATTAAAATTTTAACTGATATTGCTGCAATCATCAAAATCATACAATAATATTAATTAAATGAAATAATTCGTTTCTTTGTTTAAATTTCAATTAATTTTCTTAGTTGACCCAATTATTTTTCTTATTGAAATTTTTCTTAAAATATATATATATGCATATACTATATACTGGTATAAATCTAAACCCAAATTTATTTATGTGTAATCATGGGCGCCACCACCTGTAAAATAATAGCACATACAGTTAAATTGACCTGCATGAAATGCACACAAATACACAATATACCTTGACCACAACAACAATGTATTGTAATGCATTTGGTATGTTATTTGGTCAAATAAACCAGCCAGTCCAACAGATATACAGTCAGACAACAAGCCAACTAGCAACTAAAATAGCCCGAGTTTTTATGCACAATCCAGCTGTGTGTGCATATGTATGTTTCGGGGTTTCGTATATTCAGTGAATGAGTGAGTGTTAGCAAGAGTGCGTGAGAGTGTGTAGGATAACAACGTGGGGTTTCACTGTATCTTTCGTTATCGAAATTCAATATTTTTGTTGTTTATACATAAACATTATTATTGTTATTGTTGTTGTTGTTGTTGCTTTAAAATGCCAGTTTAAGGGAATCAAACATAAAACGTTTTGTAACTGATAATGTTAGGTGATAATTGTCGTTAACTTAACAGACGCCCAAAGATTGTATATCGCCCGTAAAAATCCCTTAAGCTTTTGGATGCAACTTGCAACATACAGATGTACATATGTGAAATCGAGACACAAGTGAAAGAGCAGAAAATCTAAA